>OZ024746.1:80885610-80965610 GCA_964016885.1 Eledone cirrhosa | reverse complement strand
GAACGAGAGGCGTTTTTGGCTGGATTGGTATCAAAAGCAATGGATCTAAGATAATTAACACTCCATAAATTGTTTGGAGCAAATATTTGTAATATATCTTATTAATCATTGTTGTAGCCATTTGTTAAAGATTTTTAGTACAGTGAAGACCAGATTTACTTCCATTCCTGCAAGCTAAAATTCCATAATCAAAGTGCTGTTGTACAAAGAAAAATGACAGCACCTTAAGTCTACAAGAAGGAAATGGCTACATTTTTTAATATATAACATATGGGTTACTTTCATTAGTTAAAAGAGGTGCCTGGGTATTTAGCACCCTAGGCTTGCTCTACAATGTGTGTCTCCTTCTCCCATTTATGTTCCTATTCTCCTAAAATAAAATAATTTCAACTTACAATTTGGTAAGTTTACGAAACTAATTTTTTGCACTTGCTGCTTTGACAACACTAAGAAAATTACTAAGCCTGCATTTTTCACAACACAGTCCACACTCACTTATGCTAAATCCTGTTACATGTCGTAATACCATACAACCCTCCCATCACATTGAATATTTTCACAACACTGCTACATAGCAAATATGTTTAGTGATTTATGTATTAATCACAGAAAATTATTATATATTTAATCAAATTATACAAATATGTAAAAAACTGTGATCTTTTAAGACAGCCACCCTCATCACCATCATCATTACCATTATGTAATGGCTATTTTACATGCTTAAACGAGTTAAATGGATTGTGTGAATTCTGAGACCAGACAGATCAGGTGACTGTATCTCACTCATATGTTCCATTCTAACATGGTTTCTATGGCTGGATTCCCTTCCTAACACCAACACCTTCACATTATGTAGTGAGTGCTTTTTATTGTGGCACCATCACTGTGCATAACAGAGTAGCCTGGATACATTTTATCATGATACCAGCACTACCACTTCACTGTATGATCTGAGTGCATTTTATTGTAGCACCAGCACTACCACTTTACATTTATTTCAGAGAGTCAAGCAAAGTGTTGCTACTTTTGTAAAACAAGACCAGATATTTTTTTAGCTAGTTTAAATGTATCCTTTCATTGATAGTAAATATAGGCTACTTAATTTGATAGGTGAAGTTGTTCCGATAACAATATTAAAATGTTTCCCCCTTCATTTAGTTTTGTCGACTATTGCACTTGAGAAAAAAAATTGAGGTTAGATAACTCTTTTGCATATTTCTTCTTACTATTACATTATATTAACTAAGAGGATAAGCAGTGTCTTCACGCTTGATGCATGGTTAATGTTGGTGTCAAATATTCAGTTCTTCGTTTTATTAGTATTGAAAGCACGTTTATTAAAATTAAGAGATGTGACAAACAAATTTCATTAACAGTAGACAGCTACAGATTCATGTGTGTGCATTAGTGTGTGTGTGTGTGAACAGAAATAAAGGTTTCAAATTAACTGTGTTATTAGAGTGACTGATTCAATGTTTTGTGGATTTATTCCGGTTCTCTGCATTCTGAGTTCAAATCTCTCCACGGTCAACTTTGTCTTTTATCCTTCTGGAATAATTAAATAAACAGTTCAAGACTGTGGGTTGGCAGAGTTGTTAAAACATTGGACATAAGACTTTATAGTTGAAACACAATCAGTGGCATGCTGATGGAATGTTTATAATAATTGTTTCTACGTTAGGCACAAGGCCACCAATAACCCAGTGTATTACTGGTACTTTATTTTATCGACCCCGTAAGGATGAAAGGCAAAGTTAACCTCGGCGGGATTTGAACTCAGAATGGCAAGGGACGTAACTCTATGCGTCAAAGCATGGCGTTCGACCCTCTACCAATGCTGCCAATCCGAAAGCTCCATGTTAATAGAAAAACAAAAAGAAAATAAATTCTGGATAAAATAGTAAAATACTATTATATATCTAAAGGTTCAACATAAAGTATAATAAGAGGCTTGAACATCTTGAAATCTCTCATTATTATTTGGGATTTTCTAATTATTTTCTGGATATATTTGTAAAAAGATAGTTTATATGAACCAATTGAGAAGTCATTGCATTGGATGGGAAAGGATCGTCAATCAACAATTAATATATGTATATATCATCATCATCATCATCATCACCATTTTAAGTCTGCTTTTCCATGCTTACATATATATATATATATATTTGTGTGTGAGTGAGTGAGTGTGTGTGTGTAAAAGGTAAACAGAAATAACGACTCAAACAGTACAGTATATGGAAGGAATATATTAATTTAACGCTTGAAATAGCAGGAAGAGGGTCTTAACATTTCGGATGCTAGTCCTTCATCAAAAGAAAAGATGAGAAATTAGAAAGATTGAGGGAAACAGGTAGGATATATATATAATATATATATATATATATATATATATATATATAAGTTTATCCCGGGTTCAATTGGAAGTAACCACAGTAAGTAAGGTACTCAATACATAGCAGAGTATAAATATTTAATATAGATTTCTCCCGAATGAAACAGTTTTAGTCCTGTAGAAGCCATGTCTATATTAAATATATATATACAGGGATATATATATATATATATATATATATATATATATATATATATGTATATATATATATGGACACACTAGAAGAGGAAGACCAAGGTTAACGTATGTTGGAGACACAGGACATGGCAGCGATAATGAGGGACAGAGACCGCTGGAGAGAACTCGTCCATGGATCTTGTGAATTTTACCCGCCTTAGATATATATATATATATATATATTAGAAAGTGAGGTTTTTTTTACAAAGTGAAAAATAACCGAGGTGTCCTACACGAGTGGAAGTATAAAGAAAAAGGGATGAAATCGAAAATGCAACTGAAGTCTTATTTTTTTAAAAAATATATATATTTATTTGGTTCCTTTACCGGTTTCGCAGTTCTTCTGCTTTTCAAAAGGTGAGTTGAGATGGAGGGTCTGTGGTAAAGTAATATATATATATATATATATATATATATATAGTTAGAGAAGCAAAAAATTGCTTATTGTGATCCAGTTTTTGGTTAAGAAAGCCAGTTTCATGGATGGTTTCAACGTACGGTTAGGGGTAACTCCACAAGTTTGTAAGAATTCCGTTCAATCTTGGAGTATAAAGTATAAAAGAGAAAACACAGGTAAGCATTAAGAGAAGGATTTTATCCAGGTATTTACGACCGTTTCATTGGTAAGTGCAACCTTATATTGCTATACTATTTGCAGTATAGCAATATAAGGTTGCACTTACCAATGAAACGGTCGTAAATACCTGGATAAAATCCTTCTCTTAATGCTTACCTGTGTTTTCTCTTTTATACTATATATATATATATGTGTGTGTATATATATATATATACATGTGGCAGATGTCAATATTGATTTACACAAACAAATACAGTGATAGCTACACATATTCAGTCCCCATTGTATATAAGTACATTGCTTTTTCCTGCTTAAGAAATGTCTTGATTTTGTTTCAGAACAGGTTAGAATATTTTCTAAGCTCTTCTTGTCATGAATACATCTATCAACTATCACTTAGGTTTGATGTTTTCAATACAATCAAGACTATATGTTATTACTCATTACCACCTTACTTTTCAATACAGATATTATTTATTGGTATTACCATTATTAATTTGCTTCTGTAAAGTAGTAGTGCCCAGTGATTTGATAGTGCTGGCGCCACAATAAAATACACCTACTACATTGTAAAGTAATAATGTTGGTGCTACAATAAAATACATCCAGTAAACTCTGTAAAGTGGTTGGCATTATGAAGAGCATCTTGTCATACAAAACCATGCCAAAATCTTATGTATGAACAAGATGTAGTGTTTGACCCATCTAGTCTCAGACAGTGACAACCTGCTGAATTCATGCCACCATGGAAAACATGATGTTGTTGATGATGATGATGATGATGGTGATGGTGATGATGGTGGTGGTGATGGTGGTGGGGGTGATGATGGTGATGGTGATGATGATGGTGGTGGTGATGGTGGTGATAATGATGGTGATGATGGTGATGGTGATGATGGTGATGATGGTGGTGGTGGTGATGATGGTGATGATGGTGGTGGTGATGATGGTGATGATGGTGATGATGATGGTGATGATGGTGATGATGATGGTGATGATGATGACAACGACAACGATTATTATAGTCATAACATTTCCTGTAAATATTAGTTTTCATACATTTCATAACCATATGATTCTAAGTTTAATGTTATATCATTGAACCTCTTGCAAATGTCTTCTACCATTACATTGAGTTAAAAAATGCCTTGAGTGAAATTTGGTAGTTGGAAACTAAACAGAAGTACAATAATTATGTATGCATGTAGAGATAGTTAAATACATAGACATATTGACAGACAGACAAATACATGCTTGTGTTTGTATAAGCAGATATATATTCATAATATACTTACTACTAGTGTAATGAGACATTCAATGTATGTATGCATTTACAGCATTTATCTTTTATCATTGCTATAATAATATACAATTTAGTGATGCAAAGAAATTGCATAATGTTCAGAGTTGAAATTAATGAAAAACAATGCATGAACTAGATCTGTATTTGAGACAAATGTGATACTGATTCATGGTCAAAGATATTATTTAGTTTCTAAGGGCAGTGAATTGGCAATATCGGTAGAGGGTCGGACGCCATGCTTTGATGCATAGAGTTACGGTCCTTGCCATTCTGAGTTCAAATCCCGTCGAGGTTAACTTTGCCTTTCATCCTAACGGGGGACGATAAAATAAACTACCAGTAATACACTGGGATAATTGCTGGCCTTGTGCCTATTGTAGAAACAATTATTTAGTTTCTAAGATTATTAAAAAAATATTATGTGAAAAAAACCTCTTTAATTCTTTCATAACTATATTTCTAATGAAATCCAGAATATACCAATTAGTTAATTATGAATTTGGAGGGATATACTAAAATTATTAATTATTTTTCATTTATTATGATGATATTTGTTACATAACAAATGGTTCTTATATAAAATAATGTTGGAAGATTTTTATGTAGCAAACTTTAAAATTGGTGGAAGAGTCACAGAACTAGGGGAACATTTTGGGTGGTTTGGTATCAAAATAGTTTAAAATATCAGGAAGTGAACAAAAACTTGTCAATGTTAATCAAATAATAACCTTCAAACTTTAAACTTTCAATTCTATAATAATTTAGTTCATAAGTGTCAACATTTTAACAGCTACTTGGCTACGTTTCATCCTTTCCTTGATGCTGTTCTGTATTTCATCCAATAAAACACAAGCATTTCTTTGTTTGATCCAATCACTCTCTTTTGGATTATTATCATTCTCTCTCACTGGCTGTCTGTTGCAGCCTAATTCTGCCACAACTGCAAACTACTGCCAACTTATCACCAACGGTCCCCTACTGTCTATTTTCTGACACTAACACGTTAAGAAACAATCATAATCTTCTCTGCTTAAATAATAATCATACTGCAAATTATGTTAGTGAACAAAACAGTGTAGACAACTTGAAAATTACAGATGTACTGACAGTTTTGTTAAGATAACTGGGTCATTCAATGAAAAAGCCAGGATGAAAATTGGTATAAAGAAAATAATGAGTGTATGTTTGTGTATATCTGTGTGTGTAAGTATATGCACACAAATAAACTTATATATCTAAGATTAATGTGTGTGTGCAAGTGAGAGAGATGGGAAAAGGAAGGATAGAGAGAAGGAAATAAAGAGAGAGATTAAGCACAAGGTAAAGTAGTTTTGTTAAGACAATAAATGAAAGAAGTCAGTGTCATAATTAAATCCTTCATATATAGATTTTCTTAAAGAAGCTTCATATAAAAGAGAAATGTGAAGCAATATATCTGCTGACTATATCAGATGAAGTCTTTTGTTGCTGTTGTTTGGCCAAAGGTCAGTTCTAATTCAAAGTGTTCTCAGTGGCAAATTGGCAGAGTCATCAATGCATAGAACAAACTGTCTTGCTCTTTTTGTTCTGACTCTATGAGCTTTGGGTTCAAATCCCACTGATGCCAACTTTGCATTTCATCCTTTCAGGGTCAATAAAATCAAATACCAGTCCAGGTTTGTGGATTATTGGAACTGATAGAGCATCAGACAAAATGCCTTGCAGTATTTGTTCTGCCTCTTTACACTCTGGGTTCAAATTCAGCTGTGGCTTACTTAGGTGGTTGACTTAATACATCACCTTGTTTAACAGTATTGCCAGGTCCATGGGTGCCTTTAATGAAGTCCACTCTGTTGCAAAAATTTGCACTATATCTTTGACTCAAAGATACCTCCCTCCTTTCATCCATACATTCCACCTGTCTCAGATGCCAAAAAAGGGTCATGAGTACTATTCTTTCATCCCTGACTAAAAGTGAAAAAAAGAAAAAAGCTGCAACCTCTTAATCGCTCTATTTTTTTTTCCAGACATAATATATTTAGGACTACATTATTCAATGTGATTTTTCTTTTGGAGGATAGAATGTGATCTGAAGGATATTTAATTGCTACTTCTAACAAGTGAAGTGACCATATAGAAGCATCCTCATTGGCTGTTTTGTTCTTGAGTAATGTAATTGACTGAATATTCTAGACACTTTTGGGGAGTAACAGTAGTGATGATGGTGCTGGTATGGTTGTTGTTATTATTAAGGTGATGGTGGTGGTAGCAGTAGTAACAACAATGATGATGGTGCTGGCATGGTTGTGGTGGTGATGGTGGTGGTAGTATGGAGTTAAGGATGGGAACTAAAACAATAGCTAAGTGGGCTCATTAACTGAATTACCAATGCCACCCACAACATACTTAGTATCAGTTGATTTTAAAACAGATTATTCCAACAACAATTAAGTTGGTCTGACAGAGACATAAGTGTTTCAACTTACCAAGTTTTTCACTAACTGATACTGGGTAGTAACTCTTGTTCCTGAAGAAGAAAAATAAAAAGGTTGTGTTATTTAAAACATAATAGTTTATAATTTAAGCACAAGGCCAGCAAACTTAGTGAGGCGAAGGAAAAAGTCGATGAAATTGACTCCAGCACTTGACTGGTTAGTTTTTTAATGAGTAATTGTTGAGATTGTTTTGAGAATTGTTAAAACTTCCCCACAAAAACGTAAATTTTGAGGGGATGAAAAATAAACAAAGATCAATGAAGGTATAATTGTAGGGATAGCTAAATTGTTTCAACTTATTGCTGTTTGTTCTTCTATTGTTATGTATTATTGTTTAGTCCCAGGTCACCTGACCAAGCAGATCTATAATGAAAACCACTTCAGCTATAATTATCCTATGATTTTTTTTTTATCAGGCATAGTGTATCTAGGTCGTCAGTATATGCTCGTGTCCTTCCTTTTTGGCTTGTGTCCTTATTTATTGTCAGGGGTGGAACACGTGTTTTTGATTTTCATACTAACATGGGTGGGATGGTTCTGCAAATTAAAAGAAAAATTGACATATGAATTATGTAGTCATGCGGTTTTCCTATGTTAACTTTCTTTGACGGTAGAACAGGAGTGGCAGGATGCAGAGTAGTTGTGAAAAATGTGCACTTGCAGCTGTAGAAGTACTGTGCATCTAGGGCTGGTGCTATCATTAAGGCTTAGTAGGGAGCTATCTTGAAAGAGACACATTACTGAACTTTGAAGGATCACAGTTTTCATACAAATTTGTATAATCAAATTAAAAATATATTAAACAAGCCTTAAGAAGCATTGAGAAAATGTGAAATTTGAAATGTGTGCCTCTGGAGATGAAAAAGTGAACAAAGGTGCCTCTGTCCAAGTTTTTCTAGCTGCAGAGAAACTTTACCTGATTTTCTCAACTATGTATTTATCATCATTAAATATATAATAATTCCATGTGATCAAGAAATAAAATCGCTAAACATCTTTGCCATTTGGTGTCGAGGATTGTATGGGGATATGACCTGTTAAGCAAATTGGCATGGGTGAGTTTAGACACAGTAGTGGAAAATACAGGCTTAGTAACTTTCTCAGTGTGGTCAAAGGAAGAAGTTTCAAAAACTAGATTTGTCCAGCTTATGAAACTGCAAGTTGAAATTATCTATTTATTTATTTGGAGGGTGGGACACATAACTGGTATAGAGGGGAGCCTATAGTAGATCTAGTATAGGGCTCTAAATAGTGGCTCTGACTGTGCATTGAATCTTTTCAGTTTAAAAGTACTAAACCTAAAGAACTATAATACAAACTTTGAATTAGTAATTAGTGTTTAAATATTAACCCACTGAAATCACACAGAATTAAAAAGCTATGTGGAAATAGCGAGCTTGTTTAAAGAGTAATTTTAATGGCTGTTAATGTAATTACTTAATGAGCTATTGAGAAAATATGTAATTAGTTAATGAGTTATTTAAACATGCCCCCTCTTCCATCTTCTATCTTAACCCTTTTAATACCAAACTGCTAGAAACTACCTCTGTTTCTAGAATGCAAAATTGTTTGTTTTAAAGAACCTTCCATCATGTACACACATAGTCATATATAGACACACAGTCATACATACATACATAGTTATACATACATACATACATACATACACATACAAAATATTGCCCCAAAACTCATGTACAAATACACAATTACAAAAAGACATATATTCAAATATACACAATCATACTGAGACACACTCACACAAACATAATCACACACACACGTATACACACACATTTTCACTCATTCACACATATACAGCAATGAATAAAGTGAGGAAGTTAAGTTGCACTGAAACTATTGAATATCAGATGTGAGTTCACCTTCAACACCAGCTTTAAGTGATTAACTGGAAGAAACATGAGAATGAGTAATCTGTTACAGGTAGCAGTTATATAATGAAGAAATAGAACAGAATACTATTTTATATTTTTATTGGTTGTAGTCATTAGACTGCAGTCATGCTGGGCACCACATGAAATGGGTTTAGTTGATCATATCAACCCCAATATTTATATTTTGCAAGTCGGCCACTTATTTTATTTATCTGTTTTTGTTGAACTGCTATATTAAAGTACAAACAAACAGTAACTCCGATTAAAGACTACCACATGAGGTAGACATGGGCTCTGTAAGTCAAAGTGAAAGCAACCCATCTAGCAGAGCAAATACTCCACATAAAATCTAACACAAGGTGGAGAGGACTCTTGAATCCAGTAAAACAACCTCTTTAGTGCTGATGGCATGAATAATGTACCCAGTCCATACTGTAAGGTGGTTGGTGATAGGAAGGGCATCCATCCAGAAAAATCCTGCCAAATTATAAACAGTACATCACCATCATCATGTCCAAGCCATGTACACTCTATCTGAATAAATTGATGAAGAATTTGGTGGGATTAAGCTATAATTATTAGGATGGTAACTGTAATTGTTATAATGGTGTGACTGACACACCTGTTTCTGTATCTGTACGAAATGAGGGTGAAAAACAAAATATTCACCAGGTGTAATTCTGAACTACCAACGAGATACTACAACATGAGACTACATACACACAGTGTACCTGACAGTTCACTTTTGTTATTATTTATAGACTTTTTGCCTAGTCCACTTTTAGTTACAAAGGGAGTGTTCAGGTTTTTTTTCCCTACAACAGTAATATAACTTAACAAACGATTCTTATTTCAAATTGTGTTGGAAGGTTTTAATTTAAATAGGAACCATGTAAAATGGGTGGCTTTGTTTCATAGAACCAGAGTCAGTTTTGGGCAGGCTAGTGTCAAATGGGTTGATTATGAAATGAATATTTGACATTGCAGGAATTGAACACAGAATAACAATAGAGAACAAGGCCTTATAAAGCAACCAGTTTAACAATCTACTATTTTAGCAATTTACTCAAATTGGGGTGGAGGAAATAGGGTGGCGGATGAAAGAGTGTTGTTGAAGGGAGAGCATTGTGGAGGAGAAAGGGTAGTGGTGGAAAGGAGAGGTGGATTGGTAGAATCAGTAAAAAATCAGACAAAATTCTTTTGATTCTTTTGTTGCATCATTCCTTTATGTTTTGAGTTCAAATTCCATCAAGATTGACTTAGCCTTTAATCCTTCTGAGGTTGACAAAATAAAACATCAGTTAAACAGCACTTTCAATACAATCGATTGTTATACCTCCCCACCACTAAAAAAAAAAAATAAATGATATGTGGCCTTGTGCCTAGGCTAGAAATCAATATCATATTGAAAATCACCATGGAAACCAGTTTCCTGAAATCATCATTTTCATACGAAAATCAACCTAGTTTCATTTTCCAATCATAACATAAAATATAGAAATTGTGTGTCTATATGTGTGTATGTATGTATGGACATATATGGGTTCATACATATATACACACACACACACACACACACACACATGCAGACATATGGATATACACACATTTAGACACACACACACACACATATATAAACACATGGACACAAACACACACAACAGAAATAAAGTCAATGAACACTGACATATACACAAACACACAGACACACACACACACATGGATGGACAGACATGGATAGACACACTCTCACACACACAATAAAATGGAATATAAAATTATTTATAGAATGTGTACATTTTTGAGGTCATTGCTCAATAATATTGCAATTGCACAAATAGCACTCGGATGTAAATAACATTATAATAGAGGACATGTGCACACACACACATACACACACAAACATACATACACACACACACACACACACTCATGCATTACATACACAAACATACATACATACACAAACAGACATACTCACACACACAGACATACATACACACACACACAAACAGACATACACACACAGACATACATACACACACACACACAGACAGACATACACACACACACAGACATACATACACACACACACAGACATACACACACACAAGCATACACACACACACACACACACACATAAACAGACATACACACACACAAACATACACACACACACACAAACATACACACACACAAACAGACATACATACACGCATACAAACAGACATACACACACACACACACTCATGCATTACATACACAAACATACATACACATACATTCATACATTACATACATACATATACACAAATACATTACATACACAAACATACATACATACACACACACAAACAGACACACACACAGACACACTCATACATTACATACGCAAACATA
Organism: Eledone cirrhosa; assembly: GCA_964016885.1. NCBI lineage: Eukaryota > Metazoa > Mollusca > Cephalopoda > Octopoda > Eledonidae > Eledone > Eledone cirrhosa. The sequence continues at coordinate 80,954,386 of OZ024746.1, read as the reverse complement.
CATCATAATACATACACACACAAAAACAGACATACACCCACACACACAGACACACACACACACACACAGACATACACACACACACCCAGAGATACACACACACACACATTTATACATTACATACACAAACATACACAAACATACACACACACACATACATTACATACACAAACATACACACATACATACACATACACACATACATTACATACACAAACATACATACACATACACATACATTACATACACAAACATACACACACACACTCATACATTACATACACAAACATACACACATACATACACATACACACTCATACATTACATCCATACACATACACACACATACATTACATACACAAACATACACATATACACTCATACATTGCATACACAAACATACATACATATACACACATACTCATACATTACATACACAAACATACATACATATACACACACACTCATACATAATATAAACATATATATACATACACATACCCACATTACAAACATACACCCACACATATAAACACACATTAAGATACAAACAAACACACATACACTCACATAAAAACACTTGCATATACAAACATACAGACACCCAGATTGCATACACAAACACCCACGCATACATATACATTCATACACAAACACTTGTGTGTCTCTGTATGTATGTGTGTGTCTGTATGTTTGTCTATATGAACATGTGTGTGTATGTGTGTATACACACACACACATGTTCATATAGACAAACATACAGACACACATACAGTGACATACATACCGGACATGCATAGACACACACATACATACAGAGACACACATACATATACAAACATACACATACACATACACTGACGCATACACAAACAGGCATACATACACAGACACACAAACAATAACAATAGAAATTCTTGTTTCCCTATATACTACTGGGAAGCATTAATACAGTTATTAGTTTGATGTTATGAAACTGAAACAAAAATGGTAGCTATTGATTTAGAAAGAGGTGTGTGTGTGTGTAAAATGTATGTGTGTGTATGTATGTGTTGTTTGTGAGTATAGAATTGGTTAACCCTTTTGATAACAAACCGCCCAAAACTGCCTCTGGTTCTATAAAACAAAACCACCCATTTTAAATTGTTTCTATTTAAACTTAAAAATTTCAACATAATTTTATAGAAAAACCTTTTGTTACAAATACCACATTAATAATGAAATAATTAATGATTCTAATCCTTACACATCCTTCATTAATTAATCAAATTAATGTTTATCTCACTAAAAATACAGGCATGAACTAATTATATTTCCAATGAAAAACACTGCCTATGATTTTCAAATAATTTTGAAAATAATCAAGAATTTAAAGAGATTTAATTATGTCACTAAGTTTCTCATTATTAACCCTTTCGCATTTAAACCGGTCGTATCCCTCCAGAATTCACTCATCTCTTTCTGTTCAAACTGGCCATAACCAGCTGCTCATACTGATGTTAAGGTATTTTTCTCAAAATAAATAATATCAAAATCTCGTAGATTCGATATTATTTAAGATAAAGCCTTTACCACAAAAATATAATAGTATATATATAGAGTAATGGTGTTCGGAACATAACTTAACAAAGGGTCATACATAAAATTATGATGGAAGTTTCTTTTTACAAATACAAACACTTTAAAACAATCAATTTTGTATCATAAAAACAAAGGCTGTTCAGACGATTTGGTATGAAAAAGGTTAAGCTGGTATTTGGAACATAACTTAATAAAGTTGTTTACATAAAATTATGATAGAAGTTTTTGTACATAAATATAAACCCTTTAAAACAAATAGTTTTCTATCATAGAACTGGAAGTGGTTTCAGACAGGTTGCTATCAAAAGAGTTAAGCTGGTGTTTGGGACATAACTTAACAAAGGTTCTTACATAAAATTATGGTGAAAGGTTTTTAGATAAATACAAACAATTTTGTATCATAGAACCAGGTGTGTTTTCAGGGAGGTTTGGTATCAAAATGGTAATATAAAATAATATAAAAGGAAACAAGAAGGAGCAATAAAGGGAAATCATATTTTACAGATCCACACCTTTGTACTTAAGGAAAAGAAAAAACTATCTTACTTACTGTTTGACGAAAGAAAGTAGTTGATGGTGGTGGTGGTGATGATGTTGATGTTAATGGTGGTAGTGGTGATGGTGTTGGGGATAATGACGATGATGGTTGTGGTGGCAGTGACAATAATATTGATGATAACAATGATTATGATGATGATGACAGCAGTAGTGGTAGTGTTGGTGGTGATGATGATGGTGGTTTTGGTGATGGTGGTGACAATGACATTGAAGGTGGTAGTAATGATGATGATGATGATAGGAAAGACCTCAAAACTCCAAGGCAAGCAGAATTAAAGATAGTCCAGTAACCTTTGTGGATGGATGGTTGAAACCTGCTTGTTTCTATGAAGAGAGCTAGCCAATGTTGTTATATGTTCAATGGACAATATATGTGGCATTAGCAAAACTACTGCATTGAAAAAGTGCTACTATTCAAACAAACACTAGTATTTGAATAGTAGCAGCAACAAGTCTCCTATTAACTGGATATATTTAAATTAGTTCTTATTTGGCTCTGTGATAGGTTTTAGGCAGCACCAATTTACTTTGAGTTCTTTCTTTGTCTGTACTGTTTACTTTTGTATTATGGTTAAGTCAGCAAAGCAAATAGGGAAACGATGAGATACTTATTTCAAACACAACCACAACTCTTTGAATGTAAAAAGGACTGACACTGCCATTAAGGCCAACTAGGCAGCCATCTTGAGTGCAGACCTAAGAAGGGTGCATTAGTGAGCCTTAAATGATCGCAGCTTCAAACAAATTTGTATTTCCTGCAATTAATAAATAAATCACTAAACATTTATGCCATGTAGTAATGATGTGGAAATATATAAAGCAGAGTAGAGGGTTGTGTGGTATTATGACTTGTCATATTTGGTGTGGATTGTGTAAAGGAAAATAAAAGCTTAGTAATTTCGTTATTGTGGCCAGAGTAAGAAGTCTCAAAAATTAGGTTTTGTCAGCTTCCCAAACTGTAAGTTGAAATTATTTTATTTTTTAGAATAGTGTATACAGCTGAGAAAAGAGGGCACATATATTAGAACTAGCCTAAAGTACTAAATACTTGGTACCAACTTTGAATATAAATAATTTGTATTGTTACATTATGTTTAAGATATTAAAGTTTAGACTTTAACCCTTTAGCATTTCCATTACTCTATATTTACTATTGTATTTTCACAGTAAAGGCTTTACTTCAAATAATATCGAATCTACGAGATTGTGATATTATTTATTTTGAGAACAATACCTTAACATAAGTATGAGCAGCCAGTTACAGCCAGTTTGAATAAAAAGAAGTGAGAGAATTCTGGCTGGATACAGCCGGTTTAAATTCTTAAGGGTTAAAGTGGTTTATTTTTAGTGTTATAACTACTAAAAATGATAAGCTTCCAATGAACATATCTTCTAATCTTTATCTAAATTTCTGTGATGGACAAATCCACCATCCATTTTAACAATACCACCTGGCTCTTGAATACATTTTTAGCAGAGTCTACTCTGTTGCAAGTATTTGAGCCAGTTTTCCAATCTTACCAGTTATGGAGGCCCAGAAAAGAGTCAGCAGTGCTGCCTTTCTTTACCCTGACTAAAATAACAACATAAAAACAACAAAAAAAAACAACAGAGTTGTCAGTTTTAATTAAAGAAGCCTGAAAATTTAGCTTCCTAATGTTTTTTTAAAAGCTGACCAATGTAGAGTTGAGGTGACTCTTTAGTTTTTCTGAGGGCTTGACAACCTCTTTAATTAAATTTCTTATTAAATTAATATGGTATGTAACATGTGGATGTTGGTATTAAATCTATATTTAATGTTATATTAATGTTATATAAATTATATCTACTGTTATATTAAAGTTATATCCCATTTTGGCTCATGAAAATTATTTATATATAAAATACGCTTGAAGGAAGAGCCTGCAACAATGTATGCCCTAAAGCGGTCCTAAATTTTTAAAAATGTGACATAAAAGCAGTATGGTACTATAATATAAATCTCTTAATACAGGACCTCTGAAAATGTGGGACCCATAGCAAATGCTGGTCTTGCTTCTAGGTTAATCCAGCATTGATTATATACAGTTATAATTTGAATTAAATTTGAAGTTCAGTGTGTGTAATACTTCCAGTGTTATCATACCATATCAAATGATAACACATAAAGAGATAAGGCATTGGATTTGCTGCAATTGGATATCAGACTAACATGCAAGTAGTTGAACATTCAACAAACACATGTATTTTTAACATAATTCTCGGAGATTCAGCATGACAGAGTGTGTGGCAAGGCTGGTCCTTTAATACCATGTACAAATCATATTTTCCAGCTGAGTGGACTAGAGATATGGGAAATATAATGTCTTGCTCAAAGGCACATTGTGCCACCAAATTTATGATTGAAAATCAAACACCCTAACGCAGTCAATGGCAAATTGCGGCTTGTTCGGCTTTCTGAATGCCGCACCTAATGAAAAATTACCTTGAATTTTTTTAGTATTAAGGCTCACCTCATGATGAGCCAAATCTTATGTATCCCACTGCTTAAAAAAAGATTGCCTATGTCTGCTCTAACCATTAAGTCATACACCTTCACATACTATCGGACTTTCATTTTATGAAACACCAAACTAGAAGAATTATGCACATAGAATTTCTATATTCCTTGGATAAAGTATTGCAACAAGAGACTTAAAGAATAACAGGATTATTAATTTCATATCCATTTACATTACTAATGCTTTTAGGAAATGTATTAGTGATGTATATTCTTCATGGTATCTTAGTTTCGCTTTCATTATTAACAGAGTTACATCACCTAAAATTGTTATTAATTTCATTTATGACACATTCTTGAATATTAGTTACATCCTGTAATTCCCATCAGATTTTTCATATTACTGAAAGTGCTGGAGGATATTTCTGCTAGAATATGAAAATACTTTGTGAAAAGGTGTTAATCATCTCAGCCAATCAATCTTGATTTTATGACCTATGTAAATTTTCTATATAATATTACATATCTATCTTATGAAAGGTACAGGCATGGCTGGGTGGTTAAGTTGTTTCCTTTGAAAACACATGGTTTGGGGTTTGCACTTTAAGCAAATGCATTTTACTATATCCTCAGGCTGACCAAAACCCAGGAAATGGAATTTACTTGACAAAAACTGAGTTGAAACCTGGTGCATGTGTGAGTATGTATATTACATGGTATTAGTAGTAATACACAAAAAACTGTCAGTTCCATAGACATTATTGGTAAAATCACAGATTATCCACTAACTTGAACATGCATCGTGTCACATCTAATCATCAGTTTATTGATAATTAAACATGAAACTGGTAATTGTTTTAGTATATTACTAATCCCACATATTAAGAAATATGTGAATTATTTTCATGCTTACATGCTGAATCAAAACATGAAATCATGTCCATATAACTGTGTGTGTGTATATATATTATATAAGCACTTGATGGAACATGAGACTGTACAACATAAGTGCACAGGTCCCTGGCCTGCCTGAGAGATCAGTGGCTCCATTTCAGTACTGACTTGGTCTATGTGGACCTGTCCAACCCTTGCTAGCAGGGAAAGTGGATGTTAAAACGATAATTGTTTCTACTTTTAGGCACAAGGCCAGCAATTATTTTATCGACCCCGTAAGGATGAAAGGCAAAGTCAACCTCGGCGGGATTTGAACTCAGATCGTAAAGGGACGTAACTAGGATGTTAAAACGATAATGATGATGAATGATGATGCACACGTGTATGTGTCTATGCTAGTGTGCACATGTGTATGTGTCTATGCTAGTGTGCACATGTGTATGTGTCTATGCTAGTGTATCAGTTTGCAGCTTTATATATTAAAAATTAATAAGTAACATAGCCATTTGATAAATACAGAACAATAAAATTAGTACCAGACTGAAATTAGCACTGGGGTTGATATGATCAACAAAACTGCCTAAGGGCTGTGCTTATGTATAGCCATAGTTCAATAATTGAACAAAGTAAAAGAGTATAAAAATAACAAAATACAAAATTTGAATTGTAAATATGTCTTGTGTTAATGAGAACAGAGAAATGGTATGTGAATGGAAAGGAATGTTATTAATTGTTGAGTAAACTAAACATAACAATAGCTAGTGTCTTTTCTCCTTTTCTGTGTCAATCATTTATATTCTTATAGTAACTCCACTGTTTGACTGTGTGTCTGTCTGTCCATCAACTTTACAAAAGACATGATTCTTACAGAGTATTTCTAATGAGCTAAATTGTGACTGATACTTTTCCTAAAAGCATTTTTGCAGATCCTAACCCTTTCATGACTGTATTTCTAATGAAATACACTCTATTTCAATTATTTATTGAAAAAATTTGAAACATTCACTAAAATTATTAATTTTTAAATTACTTTTTAATTACTTACTAACTTAATATATGGTACTTATAGAAAATTATGTTGAAAGAATTTTTAAAATTAAAAAGGATCTTGTTTCATGGAACCAGAGCTGATTTTGGCCAGGTTGGTATCAATGAAGATTATGCTAGGAACACTGTAGTCTAATTTAATGCTTTTCTTACCATATTACTAATGAAAGACACCACCTATGATTTTTATTCTTTTTGAAAATAAATAAGTAAGAATTTGAAGACACTTAGTAATATTACTTATTTTCTCATTATTAAGTTGGTGCTTAGGAGAAACTTTCTTACATAAAATTATGAGGAAAGGTGTTTTTGTGGAAGACTAGCAGTCATCCATGCATACCGGTCTCCCTTCTCCAAGCCACTGATGTCGTCCAAGGGAAAAGTAAAGGCTGACACAACTTAGCACCAGTGACATTGCAACTAATTTCTATAGCTGAATGAACTGGAGCAAAGTAAAATATAGTGTCTTCTTAAGGACACAATGCATTACCTGGTCTGAGAATTGAACTCATAACTTCACAAGTAAGAATCCATCTCTCTAGTCACTAAGCTACAACTTAATAATAGTATAATCATAGAATTTCTCTAGAACCAGTAGTTAATCTTTAGGAACATGTAAATGATATTATGGTTCTGGAAGCACTAAACAACAACACTTTAGCAACGATGTTTAAAGTACCCTAAAAATATCTCTTTAAAAAAAAACGAAAATTGGCACCATTATATATTTTTCCTCTTCTATTTCACATTCTGCTTTACTATATAGACAGATAAATTTTCAAATATTTTCTCATGGAATCATCTCTTAAGTATGTCAGGTGAGGATCAACTATATTTTTAGAAATAACTTCTTGGAATAAAAATACATTTGAAGAAATTATGTTGTTGTAGATGAGGCTGATTTCTCATTTTCTCCTAAATCTAACCATAATACAGTACAATATTTGTTCCCCAACAAAAAGATATATCAGTTGAAAAGTAATGTATTTTAGATTATGACATCTATTGGAAATAACAAATTTTCCATTGTTTTCCCTTACTTTATAAACAATACTCCCTTGAAGACGTTGGAGTAATGCTTTGAAGCAATTCATTCACATCTATATTATGACTTGAGTCCTCAACTCTTGATGAACTCATAGGAAAAATTTTGAATTTGGTGAAGCTCATCCTTGTTGAAGTCAGGAGAGAGAGGGAGAGGGGAAAATAAATGGTCTCAGTTTTAAATTGGTACTTTATATATTGACCCAGAAAGGATAAAAGGCAAAGTTAACCTTGGCAGGATTTGAGCTCAGAGTGCAGAAACACATAGCATAAAGCATTTTCTCTGATGCTCTCATGGCTCTGCCAATTTGCTGTGTGTGTGTGTGTGTATCATCTGGAGAAATAAAAAGAACTAATAACAAGTAATTTGTTTTACCAGTCTATGTATTATTTTTTGGCAATAATTCAAATGGTTTTGAAGGCAGGAAAATAACTTAAAATATTTCCTTCACAATAAATTGAATTCAAACCACATGACCATATTTTTTCTGTTAAAAAATAAACTACAGTTTGGTAAAATTCAATAATAAGAAGAATGATGATGATGATCATTATCATCATCATCATCATCATTAGTATCATAATAATAAAAATCAGGAATTAAGGTTAAATGCTTCTTTATCCTATTTCTATCTACTCAGATTTCTTTAATTGCTGTAAGATTCTACAGACATTGCTGTCTTACACTTTTCTAATATCTACTTTAATTTACCTGAGTGGGAGGCTAAAGTAACTGGAAACATGTGTTGTAAACATTGTTGAGTAAAACCTGTTCTGTTTCAAATTAAGTAGTTGTGTAAAAAGAATATAATTAAAATTAAGTTAGAGATAGATATGTGTGTGTGTGTGTATATATATGTTTGTGTGTGTATGTATACGTGTGTGTGTGTCAGACTATAGGCATTTTGTAACTAAAAGTAAGTAATTTTATATAATAGACTAGAGAGAGTTATCCCACATATCAGGACTAAAAAGTCTCCTCAAATTTGTATCAAAACTATAATTCGGAGTTACTGCCCTTCTAGATGTGTAGCCAGCATTACTTGTGGAATCCATACTTCACTTGAACATTCCATAAATATCAAGTAATGTGTAGTATATCAACAAACATGTATTAAGAGAAGGAAAATAGTGAGAGCCAGTTGGGAATTGAATGCACATACCCTAGATAAGGTGTAAATACATTACAACTATGCTACTAGCCATTCATTAATTTCATGCAGACATAATCAGAATATTTCCAGTTTACCAACACTTTATACTTCCTATGTTGAATATATATATTGCAAAAGGCATGATGAAATGCTCCTAGACAAGCCAATGTGGCAATGTCGGTATTGTATCTGGCTTACATATATATACCAGTTTTGGCATAGTTTCTAAAGCTGGATGCCTTTCTTAATGCCAACCCTGTTACATAGTATGCAGAGTGCATTTTATTATGGTATCAGCTCTTGAGAAGTTGTCTGGTCATTAACTTGACTGAAGAGCCTTCCTTTCCCCATATCATAATCATACTATCATAATCATTATCAATTAACCACCATTTTTCCATGGTGTGATGACCCATTTAATACATGCCATCAAGGAAAAATGGACGTCAAATGATGGTGATACATATATATATATATATATTTATATCACAACAAAAACTTTTTGTTAGCACAATAAATCACATCATTAAAACTTTGAGCTGATTAGTATTACTGATTGGACCAAAGATATTTTCAGTTGTTCATGTTAAGCATGAACTAAACAAACTATCAGCATGACACATGTTTGTCTATGAATAAACTAATGATTTAAAGCAAATGGAAGTATGTTTGGAAAGGATGGCAATTTTCAAATGAATGAAATACAACTGGTTTCTATTGGTAATACCCCATGCATGTTTAAGAATATAAACGATAGGTCCACTCAAAAGATGTATTTTCAAACATACCAGCAAGAGACTAGCTTAAAAATATGACCTGATCCACACTGTTACCTAGTAACTATTTTCATGAATGCTACCTTCACCCCCACACTTATCACATCTAAATCTTAACACACCAGCCATAACTTCTTAGTAGCTGTTTGCATCAACACACTACTCTCCAATTCTATTTGAGATCATTTCTCCCACCCTAGCCAAGATCACCCCACCTCATTTTAAATCCTCACACATCAGTCATAATTCCTTAGTAACTGCTACATTCATGATGGTACTGCCCACACTATCCATATCACCCCCACCCCCTCTCACCACCTTGCCAAATGTCATAAGCCCATGACATACTTTCTCACCCTCTTTTTCCCCACATCATTCTCTCCTTTGAACCCCATCATACCTGTCATACACCCATGACAATATACTTAACATCACCCCTTGCACCTATTGTCACTTACCCATAACACATCTATCATCTTTCCATCCTACCCTATTCTATTTGCTCAACTTCATCATATCGCCCCCTATAGAGTAGAGTAGATCCTTCAGTCATGATATGACAACCTCTCTAGTGCTGCGGTCACAACAAATGCACACAGTACATCTTGTATGTGGTTGTTGATTAGAAACGCACCCAACTGTTGAAACCATGTCAAAAAAGGGTGAGAAGATTATTCAGTTGTGTCAAGGATATGACAACCTCCCTAGTGCTGGTGTCATGATAAAATGCACCTGTCAAACCCTTGCTAGCAGGGAAAATGGACATTGAATGCATAAATGTATGTATATATGTATACATACATGTATGCATGTATGTATATATGTATACATGTATATATATATATATATATTTTTTTTTCAGACCGGGTGATGTGTTGTTTCCTTGAGCAAGACACTTTATTTCACATTGCTCCAGTTTACTCAGCTGTAGAAATGAGATGATAGGGACTGGGGTCCATATCATTCCACTGCAAAGTGGTCGTGGAGGTGCCACGGCAAAAATCACCCAGCACTCACTGTAAATGAGGTTGGTGTTAGGAAGGGCATCCAGCTGTAGAAATCAAGCCAAAATCTTCCCGTCCCACCCTTGCAAGCAGGGAAAAAGCGGACATAAAATGAAATGATGATGATGATGATGATGATGATATATATATATATATATAACGAAGGAGGTGTGGTAAGGATCCAGATGGACCATAACGCACCAAAGTACTCATTACTTAGGGTAGTAGAGTGGGTAATAGGAAAATGTTTGACCCCGACAACAGAGCTCAAGCCGTTTCGACGGCTATTTCTGGAGTCCAGAAATAGCCGTCGAAACGGCTTGAGCTCTGCCGTCAGGGTCAAACATTTTCCTATATATGTATCTATATATATATATATATATATATATATATATATATATATATATATATATAAGTTCAGAAAATTTCAGTGATGCAAAAGATTTCCTAACAGTTAATAAACCATTTTCGAGGATACGTGTTTCAAAACGTTGATCTTCAACTGAAGTTAAAGATCTGCAAGGTGAAACAGATGTCCTCGGAAATGGTTTATTAACTGTTGAGGAACTAACTTCTACCAAACTCGTCCCATGGATACTATGATGGATAAAACCTCCAAGTGATCTACCACTATATATATATATGATGATGTTGATGATGATGAAGATATATAAGGTAAATTATATAAGTTGATGATACAACATTATAAGGCATTCAGATATTTGAAGCTCTAATGTGATTTTTTCAATATCCAGAATGGTGAAAGGTAGTACAGAGATAAATCCATATATATATACATACATATATATATATATATATGTATATATACTCACACCCATTCAATTAACACATACACTAGGATAAACAAATCTGGTTTTCGTCTACTAAATTATTTTTCCTCCCCCATTCTATTCAAAGTAAATAATTAATATTTTTTCTATTGTAGGGGGTAACTATTTTCAATTTTGCCAATCCTATTTCAACAGAGATCAAAGATCAATTGTTATTTTCTCACAGTGAGAATGGCTACTGATTGGAAGTATAATTATGTCAATTTATCAAAGCAATCAATATTATATGTCTGCTTTACCTGTTTCGCTCTGCCAACGGAACTATTGTACAAATACTTAAACTGCAGCTGATATTTTGAGTGTAAATGATGCAAGCAAACTAAATGAGTAATAATCTGAGTGCTGTAAAAATCAAATATTCACATAGTCCTAAGGGAACAGAAATGATAGGCTTCTTGTTCAATAACTAATACATTTTGCTTCTCAATCCAAGCTTCAAGCCCAAAGCCTCATGAAAATTCTACATTTTTTTATGCATATAATAATTTCTAATAATGATTTCTACTATAGGCACAAGGCCAGCAATTTGGGAAGTGGGAAAAGTTGATTAAATTGACCCCAGTACATTACTGGTGCTTTATTTTATCGATCCATAAGGATGAAAGGCAAAGCTAATCTCGACTGGATTTGAACTCAGAACGTAAAGAGCCATAACTCTATGCTGCTAAGCATGTTGTCCGACTCTCTACCGATTCTGCCAATTTGCCACATGATTACATTGGTTTATAACAATTTGTATTTTACTTTATTTTATTTTATTTTTTCATTTTTGTGATAGTTTGCGACAGACCATCCTCATAAGGAAATAATTGTGGGAATACTTTCTTCGAAATAATACTAATACAGGTGCAAGCATTACTGTGGAATTGAGGAGTTTGTTTCATAACCATATCATTTCAGGTTCAGTCTAGTGTGTGGCACCTTGAATATGTGTCTTCTATTATAGCTTTTGGTTAACCATGGGTTATGAGTGGTATTTGGTAGATGGAAACTGCAGTTGTCAATCAAACACACACACACACACACACACATGTGCACATACACACATTATCATCATTATTCTTTTACATCTGGGTGGTGGATTGGCAGTATTGATGAGAGCTACACAGCCATAACTTATACAGTTACTGTGTGCATCCTACCACAACATAATTAAATTTTTACAATGAGTAACATCTTATAATCTAGGACAATAGAAATCTCTCTACTTTTACACCTTTAGCAAACAGCAGCTAGAAGGTTGTCTACTTCTTCATGATGTTATTCACGAAAGAATTATAAAACAAATTCTAAAGTGGGAATATATAAATAAATAAATAAAATATAGTCATGCTGGGAACAAAGCAACATCTCTAATGCTGGTGTCATGATAAAACGTACACCGTTCATTCTGTAGAGTAGTGGGTGTTAGGAAGGGCACCCAGCCATGGAAGCCTTATCAAAACTGGAATTTATATAAATGGCAATCTGACCAGTCTACGTGGACAGTAACTATGAATAACAACTAACTTAGATTGTGACAAACCATCCAGCCCATGCCAGCATGGAAAAATATGGTGATGATGATGATGATGACAACACCAATGATGATGATGATGATGATAATGATGATGACAACACCAACAATGATGATGATGATGATGATGATGACAATGATGATAATACCAACAATGATGATGATGATGATGATGATGATGATGATGATGATGATGACAATGATGATAATACCAACAATGATGATGATGATGATGATGATGATGATAACACCAACAATGATGATGATGATGATGATGATGATGATGACAACACCAACAATGATGATGATGAGGATGATGATGATGACAACACCAACAATGATGATGATGAGGATGATGATGATGATGATGATGACAATGATGATAATACCAACAATGATGATGATGATGATGATGATGATGATGATGATGATGACAACACCAACAATGATGATGATGATGATGATGACAATGATGATAATACCAACGATGATGATGATGATGATGATGATGATGATGATGATGATGACGACGATGACAATCATGCTGACGATAATAATAAATAACCAGAGAATATACAATGAACAACAATACTGATGATGCATAGCAAGTAATGAGAAAAAGCTCATATTTCAATATCACTTTGTAATATATGTGTGTTTTGTCCCCAAGTCAAATACTATTTATAAGTAATGAAATGACCAAACATCTCCTTCTCCATAACTCTATGATGAAAAGAAAACATCACTATTCAATTGAGTACAGGTCTATTTTATATTTTAGTAATTCCATTTGCTTTTGGCTAGATTATGTTTCCTGTACGGATTTTCTAGCAACAACCTATTTGATAACAAAACTAATTATCTTTGGTGAGGATGACATCAAACATTTGCTGTTATTGTTATTTGTATTTCATGGAGGCACATGGCTTAGTGGTTAGAGCATTGGCCTTGCAATCGAAAGGTTGTGAGTTCAATTCTCAGACCAGGTGATGTGTTGTTTCCTTGAGCAAGACACTTTATTTCACATTGCTCCAGTTTTCTTAGCTGTAGAAATGAGATGATAGGGACTGGGGTCCCTATCATTCCACTGCAAAGTGGTCGTGGAGGTGCCACGGCAAAAAAGCACCCAGCACTCACTGTAAATGAGGTTGGTGTTAGGAAGGGCATCCAGCTGTAGAAATCAAGCCAGAATCAGTTCCCACCTCACCCTTGCAAGCAGGGAAAAGCGGACGTAAAATGAATGATGATGATTAGGCTTTATAAGAACAATTGGGTTTGAAATACAACTGCACCTAGAAGTAGAAAAGCAAAATTTGAATGAGAAGGGATATGTGTGTGTGTGTGTGTGTGTGTGTGTACGAAGTGCACAGTATTCTATCAGTAAGGCAGCATTTGTTGTTTATGGAATAACTTGTATGTGTGTATTTATATACCAAGTTGATGCTAAATTATTCCTCACTGCATACTCAAGGTTTTTCTCTTTCTTTAACCCTTTAGCATTTAAACCAGCCATATCCGGCCAGAATTCTCTCACCTGTTTCTCTTCCAACTGACTGTAACTGGCCGCTCATACTGATGTTAAGGTATTGTTCTCAAAATGAATAATATTAAAATATCATAAATTCGATATTTTGTGAGATAATTATGTGAGGTAAAGCCTTTACCATGAAAATATAATAGTAAATATAGAGGAATGTAAATGCCAAAGGGTTAATGCTTATTCACAGAGGGAAGGGCAATGTCTATGATTCTATATTTTTTTAGTGTTTCTGAGACTGTTGGAAAGAAGGGAGCAAGTTGGAAACCTTGCTCACCACCATCGATACAGAGTTGGCTACCCACAGGTGTGAGCCCCGTGAGCTGGAATTGCTCTTGCAGGGTGTCACTCTCACCATCCTCCGGGGAAACGCCTTTACTATTCTGTCTGCCAGAACTGCAGAGCGGCCAATGCATGAGCCTCCATTTTCTCACTATGTTGAGAGATGGGGGAGAACAGGAGGAGCAGAGGCAGTGACAGTGGGAGTTTGGTTCTTTTGTGTTCAGACCTGGTGTATATGTGTGTATATTTAAATATAATTGTTCTATCACTACTTAATTAGCAATAACACCAACACTGTGTGATTCAGAATAAAGAGACCTGAGGCTATAGAAGACACTGGCACAGGGAACCATGCGGGGAACCTGAACTGAAAATCATATGGTCGCAAACCAAACCCTTTAACCATACAGCCATAGCTGAAATGACTAAATAAGAAACAGATGCTCCTCCCACTCCATAAAAGGAAAATAAACATACCAATGAAGATGATGTCTACTAATTAAATAACCAGAGAAATCACCTCCTAATATAAACAATATTAAATAACAAGACCATATGCTACATGTATAAAATGACAGCAAGTAAGATAACTAGCACAGCAACTAATTACTTCATTATCAATAATATAAGAAAAATAATTTGATTGAAAATTAAACAAAATAAAAAATATCTAGCTTTGAGAGTAAATAGACAATCAACCTCTGTGAAATGGTCTGGAAAAATATAACAATAATAAATAAGATGAAGTAATATAGATGTATAAATCATGTAGATGAGAAATGAACAATGAAGACAGACAATTATCATTTGTCAGGTGACATTTTATACTCAGTATAAAATGTTTTTTGTTGTTTATTTTAATGTTCAATATAGTGTACTTAGTAATACACTGTATGCTTAATTAAAAGTATTTTGAAGACCATACGCTATTGTTTTAAAGTATTGTTTAAAAATGCTTTTAATTAAGCATACAGTGTATTACCAAATACACTATATATACATTCATATATACATCACTATTTCAGAGCACCAATTCTAATTTTCAATTTTTGCTGGACCGGCAACCGCTCTGTATAATCAGTCCCTGATTATTACTGGAATTCTATAAGAATCCAACATTCATAATTTTCAACAGACAAGGGGAGTGCTAAGCTCTGAGGAATACCAACAGTATGGAACAGAGATCTGTCAGCTTATCTTCCTTTGTTTGTTGAAAAAATGAAAAAAGAAGTGACATAGTCACTACTTTAAAACAATAGCGTGAGGTCTTCAAAATGCTTTTAATTAAGCATACAGTGTATTACCAAATACACTATATGCTATTTCAGAGCACCAATTCTAATATATATATATATATATATATATATATATATATATATATATAAAGGCATATGTTTTTATATCTATGGTGTGTATATGCAGTTATTGCATACTAAATTTCTATATATGTATGTACGCATGTGTATGACATGCATGAGCGAACAGCCTTCACTTAGAATCAACTCTCTTCTATTTGATATGACCCTTAGTGTCACACAGGAGCAGAACTGGAGTGGTGGTGGCACAAACTATAGCTAAGGCAGTAATGACACAAGCGTATCACAAATATTTCTATTTACATTTATTTTATTATAGTTACAAAGCTATATTATTGACTGAAGGGCAAGGTGTTTCTTGAGAAAAAAACATTTAAGCTTAAGCTATTAAGTGATGTATATAATAAAATATACAACACATTACCCATGCATTGAGTTCTGTTTTTCCAAATATGCACAGCCAAACATAACTTTATTTTCTTTATATACTTTTAATCATGCATTATATTAAAGATTATTAAAGGGTAGTGGATTGGCAGTATCAGTAGAGGGTCAGATGCTATGCTTTGCAGCATAGAGTTACGGCCCTTTATGATCTGAGTTCAAATCCTGCCAAGGTTAACTTTGTCTTGCATCCTTACAGGGGTCGATAAAATAAAGTACCAGTAATGCACTGGGGAAATTGCTGGCCTTGTGCCAAAGGTAGAAACAATTATATTAAAGATTATTATAAAGGAGTACATTTATGCTAAACTAATGTGGAATCTGCAGAGACTCCACTCTGTCTATTCCTTTAGATTTTGTACCTGTGATCATTGGTTCACTTAAATATATTACTAAATGCTTCAGTACAAATCCTGAGAAGTTGGGTTTCAGGGAACCAGAAAGAGCACAACTAATTAGGAAGTTCTAAGTACACTCCATTAATGGAACTGTAATAACATTTCAGATATTTAGCATGTAATAACTGTATATAAACACATATAGATATAGAAACATATGCATGTGTACACATATAACACAAAACATACAGATCTACACAGGAAATAGCATCCATATATACATACACAAACACATATAGACATATATACATATGTACCTTGTTGATGTTGTTTAAATTCCAATGAAAGAATCTTGTTTCTATGTTAGAAACTGGCTCTTTCACTATTGGAGAAAATTTATAAAATAATAAAGCCAAAACAACACACAGACACACACACACAGACACACACACACACACAGACACACACACACACACACACACACACACACACACACACACACAAGTTAATATATTCAAATTCTGAATGTTTATAAGATAAGAATATGATATCCAAATGTTTTTTTTAAAATATGTTATAGGTAAAGATGAAGCCATAGATAATAACATGCACACACACACACACACATACACACATATCCATAGATAATAACATGCACACACACACATACACACATATCCATAGATAATAACATGCACACACACACATACACACATAACATACCCGCATGAAAACATGGATGTAAATATGAGGATGATAACCTTATATATACATATATTATAATTTATAAACAGCTTGCATTGCAGAACATCCTCTGGAGATTACAAAGATTTTGAAACATATATATATATATATATATATATATATATATATTCATACATAGATATACATATGTAGAGTGCACATTCCCCACCACTCATTTCTCTCTCTCAGAGACAAAGACTACTTCTACTTACTCTGTCTCAAACTCTCACTCACTCCAAATACATCTGCTTCCTTTACTTTTCTTCAAGATCTTCCAAATACCAACAACTCTTCAATCTATATCTATTTCTGCAATAACCCTTTTTTTAACCATATTTCTAATTAATAGTGAAGGCATGTGGCCTAGTGACTAGGGTGATGGTAATGTTGTGGGTTGATTCCCGAACCAGGTGGCATTTTGTGGCCTTAAGCAAGATACTTCATTTCATGTTGCTTTTCAAGATGAGGCCTTGTAGGAGACAGGCTAACCTGCATACGTGTGAGCTGCAAATTTCATTTTAATTTTTCATTTCATATCTCTAATGGAGAACATTTCCTCAAGAATTTAATAATTCAACTAACTTTCTCATTATTTAACTGATGTATTTACCACAACTAAACAAACGTTCTTGCATACAATTCTAATGGAAGATGTCTATAACCCTTTAGATTTACATTACTCTATATATACTTGTATTTTTGTGGTAAAGGCTTCATCTTACATAACTCACATAATATCGAATCTATGAGATTTTAATGTTATTTATTCTAAGAACAATACCTTAACATCAGTATGAGCAGCTAGTTATGGCTGGTTTGAACAGAAAGGGATGAAAGAATTTTGGGATTAAATAAATATACACATTTTAAAACAAACAGTTTTGTATCATGCAACCAACCACATCTATAGGCAGTTTAATATCAAAAGAGTGAAGGACACCTATCTCACTTGACTGCTCCCTGAAGCCATCATTCTCAGTGACATCAACACATATTGATGCTACCATTCTACCAATACCGAAACAGAGATAAAGAACATATCTGGTTGGAGCAATGTCAGTATGATGCGCATACACACACACACTTATATAAATGGATAAAATGTTACTCATTCTCTTTTAATATATATATATATATATATATATATATATGTCATGGAAGAATAGACATAATATATATACATCTACATATGTATGCATGTGTGTGTATCTGTGTGTGTATACATATATATATATATATATACATATTAGAGAAAGAGGGAAAAGTGAGAAAGAGAGAGAGGAAAAGATTAATAAAGATAAACAGAGGAAATTTTGCCAAAAGGGATTAGCAACTTAATCTTGGATACTAACTATTAAGGTTTCTTACTTTGAAGTTTCCTGTTTCTAAAATTATCAAGTAGCATCTAAATATCATAACCAACAGTTTCTTTCTATAATCATCTACTGAGTAATCATGCAATGGGATTTGTAACTTTATCTTGTCAGCTAAAACCAATCCAGAAAATTGTTCACTTCCCCTGCAAGCTAGTAGATAAGATAGGCATTGATTTCAGTTTACATCAAGAGAGAAGGTAATAGAATAACATATGTAATAATATATTGAATACCCACTTCAATGCAGCTTCAATGATTGTATATATGTGTTAAACTCTGAGTAGCAATGCATTGAATCATCAGATTTAACTATCAGCTCTAACACTTTACAATGTGTACTGAGTCCATTTTATCATGGCATCAACATTATATATATATATATATTTATATATATATATATATATATATATATATATATATATATACTTGCATGTGTGTTGGATCTCTGTGAATTCTAATGATAAGTGTTCCATTTGTTTGATCAATGGATCAGCATATTCATGAAATCAACAACTGGCTAAGCATTCTACAGACATATGTAATTTTATTATAATTCTCAGGGAGTGACAAGTCTGGCTCCTTGAATTACAGATACAAACTTATTTTTTCTAGCTGAGTTGACTGGAGTAATATATATATATATATATATATATATATATATATATATATATATATATATATATTCCAGAGTAAGGTTTTTGATATATCCCACATGGGTAAAAATGTAGGAAAAAGAAGTTGAAAATGCAATTGGAGTCTTTAAGGTTTATTTACAATAATTTATAACTTTACTGATTTCACAAGTTTCAGGATTTTCAAAAGTTAAGAGAGATGAAGATATGTATGGCTAACTTAACAAAGGTTATATAAAATTATGATGGAAGGTTTTTAGATAAATATTAACACTTTAAAATAAACAATTGTGTATCATAGAATCAAGGGTAGATTCAAGCAGTTTGGTACCAAAAAGCTTTAAAATATTTTAACTATTAATATTTTTTACACATCTTGAATCAATATAAAATTTGAGTGATTTAACACTTTTTGATATCAGCTCATCCAAAACAACTTGTTTTGACAAAACAAAATTACCCATTTTAAAATATCTACATTAAATCCTTCAACAATTTTATCTTAAGAACATTTTATATTATAAATGCCATCTTAATAAAAGATAATTTTAGTAAATCCTTCTAAATTCTTTATTAATTATTTTAAAATATTAAGTATTTGATTAGAAATATGGTAATGAATGGGATAAATTTACTGAACACTGTGTGAGATAACTTGCTAAACAACTTCCAGTATAAATAAACATTTGTTTGCTTTATTTGAGTGTGAAAATGGATGATGTCCTTGTAGTGTAATGGTTTGTATGCATGCCTGGTCAAAATGTCTCATTTTATTATTCTCATCAGAGAGATTCTCATTAATTTTCTGCTAGAATTATTATTTATAAATTAAGGGTGGTGGATTGGCAGTATCGGTAGAGGGTCGGACACCATGATTTGCAGCATAGAGTTACGCCCCTTTATGATTTGAGTTCAAATCCCGCCGAGGTTAACTTTGCCTTTCATCCTTACAAGGTCGATAAAATAAAGTACCAGTAATACACTGGGATAATTGCTGGCCTTGTGCCAAAAGTAGAAACAATTATTATTTATAAATTATTTTCATCAGACACAAGCACAGCAGTGCTATAAACATTTTCAAAATGAACAGTTTTTGTAACATAGAACCAAGACTGGTTTCAAACAGTTTGGTATCAAAGGAGTTAATATACCTTTTACTTCGTTACTCCCTCTCTTTCTTACTGTCACATCTCATCTCTTTCTTACTGTCGCATCTCATCTCTTTCTTACTGTCGCATCTCATCTCTTTCTTTTCACACATATTCTTCACACAAATATGCTCAATGCTACTCACAATATACATTTCCATGTTTATCTTGAAAAAGTGCTTGACTCAAAATATCAGTACTCTTGTCTCCTTATGGCACAGGTCTTATACAAATTTACAAAATCTTCTAAATCATTTTTGTCGACACAAGCCACCGCTAAATTCCTTAAAACTCTATTAATCAATGACTAATAATATTTGAACATTATCTGGACAAGTATGGGAGAAAATTCTGAACATATCTCAATCTCATTCTGACCTCCTACTCAAAAAAGCATAGCGTCTCTGTAATTACCAAAATAGTGTGAAGTGAATTACATAGTAAATTTATTCATTTAATCAATCTAAATGTCCATATAGAGCAAGTAAATCATGACAGATTAATACCTTTTTACTATTAAGAAACAAAATCAAGAGAGAGACAGGGGGAGAAAATAGAAACCAAAGACAAAGAAAACAGGAAGGAAAAAAAATAAGATTTAAAAAAAAGGGGAAAAGCTGGAGCATTGGCATAGGAAAATAAAATTATTCAACATATCTAATGCTTTGAATTTTAAAAATAATTATTTCTTTCAGCACAGCTTTGACAAGCATGGGTATGCAATACTTCCTTTAAAGGTTTGGAATAAAACCAAAACATGTCCAGAATTATTGTCCAGAAAATTAATAAAATAGTGTTAATTATAGGCTAATATCAGTTTTTCCTCATTGCATATCTATTTCAAAGTAGCTTGATGCATGAATCCTTTCATATTTCTTACCATATTTCTAATGAAATAATTTTGAAAATAATCAGGAATTTAGTCGGATTTATTAATATAACTAACTTTCTCATAATTAAGCTGGTATTTGGAACATAACTTTTTTTTTTTTTACAGGAAATTATGATGAAAGATTTTTAGGTAAGCATAAACATTTTAAAACAAATAGTTTTGTACCATAAAACCATGAGTGGTTTCAAACAGTTTCATAGCAAAAGCCTCAAAATGGTTAACACTATCTCATATATTGTTTTTCATGCAGATGGTGTGCCTGGATTATTTTTAATCTCTAGGAAATTCTAATTAGCTTTAAATGAATGAATGGAATGGGAATGTGACAAATAACTTTAAGAGTTAAGAAAAAAGAAATATCATTAAAAATAAACTGAGCTATGGAAGAAAATATGTTGCGAAAAGCTGAAACTGAAAATGAGACCTAATTTAAGAAAACTGATTTAAATCAATATAGCATAATCATGAGATGAGTTAGAAATTAGGCATTAAATAATGAACTACATATTATTATTATCATCGTAGTATCAGTAGAGGGTCGGACTCCATGGCAGTATCAGTGCAGGGTCAGACTCCATGCTTTCCAGAATAGAGTTACCTCCCTTTACGGTCTGAGTTCAAATCCCGCCGACGTTAACTTTGCCTTTCATCCTTACGGGGTCGATAAAATAAAGTACCTGTCATGCACTGGGGTCGATTTAATCAACTTTCCCTTCCCCAAAAATTGCTGGCCATGTGCCTATAAAAGAAACCATTATTATTATCGTTGTTGTTTTTGTTGTTGTTATTGTTATTATTATTATATAATTTATTTTGAATTTACCTTACATGTATATAACTGTTTCAATATATAGGTATATTATCAAAAGTAAAAGTCTCCTGAAAAAAATATAATTTTTTCATAGACTACAAATAGCACCTCCATCCATCCATACAGAACAATGGAACAGGAAAACAAAAGCAAGATGGAAGATTGAGCAAATTGAAAGAGTCAGTACAATATATAGTAAGGAAAATGAACGATAGCAGGGAAAACAGACATTAACCCTTTAGCATTTATATTACTCTATATATAATATTGTACTTTCACTTAATATCGAATCTATGAGATTTTGATATCATTTATTTTAAGAAAAATACCTTAACATAAGTATGAGCAGACAGTTATGGCTGGTTTGATAAAAAAAAGGTGAGAGAAATCTGGCCGGATATGGCCAGTTTAAATGCTAAAGGGTTAAATAATGTTGATGATGTTGATTAGGAGGATATGAGGCTTCCATATATGCCACTTGTAATTTTACAGTAGTAAAGATTGAGTTTGTTTTGGAAAGTTGATTTATAATCAAAACAAAAGAAAAATATAAAAGATAAGAGAATGAAATAAAGAAAACAATCTGGTAATATTGTGGTAGTTCCCCCATGAGATTAACTAACAAATCTAATTTGAGACATATACCTTTGAGGCACATACTCTAATGACTGGCCAGAGAGAATGGTGAGCATAACCAAACTCGTGAAACAATTTATTTAAAGAATACATAGGAGTAATTAAATTACAAATTGTTGCTAATTATATTTGATTTGTTTGTTTCATGATAAATAGTGCTGAAGAACTATATGAAACATCTTACCAAAACGAAAACTTAAATCCTCCATTTCTGGCCTAACAATGTTGAGAATGGAAAGGTTTGTTCTTATACAATGATACAATGATTTAAAAAAAAAACAGTATCAAACTTAGAGTTGTTGGTGTCCCAGACAAGCTAAGACTCAATTCCTCTTACTGTTATAATAAGAATAGACAAGTAGTTTAAGTCAGTCTAGTTATTAGGTTATGTAATAGAATGTGAATTATAGGAGAAGGTGGGATTAGTTGGAGAACTGAAGGCAAGACAGCAAACAGTAACATGTTAATGGTTAGCCAGTTGCAAGATAATGTGTGAGTAAGAAAGCTGTGGAGCTACTTATTGAGTAGACAGACAACATGCACATACCTAGCAGTGGGTAGATAATTAGCGGATATATAATGATTTAGGGGAATCAATAAACATGCAATGAATAAGAATTGCTGAGCAGGAAGTGAATTGCCAATGAATGGAAGGACATGTAATTTATTGAGAACTTCCAAACATGCCAGTGGCAGTTATTGGACAAACAATATGAAGAAATTACCAATCAGGTAAGGAATAAAGAAGTGTTGAACATGCAATGAGTAGGTGGCAGTAATAGAACATGTAAAGCAGTTTTGTCCAACCAGGAATAGAAAAACAGTTAATCTGATTCTATTACTAGGACACCTATCTGTATTGCTTATTTTTTCAGACTTTTAGCCAATATATCCCCACTGGCTGTTTTCCAAGGCTTTCTCTTTCTCAAAGAGTTAATGGATATATGTTGCAATAGAAAGAGGTCTTTTAGCTTATGACGTCATGTACCTATTCTGAGAGATACATAAACTCTATCAAACTGAAGCTAGAAAACCTCACTAGATGCTAACATCAGTTATGTAATGGCGTTTCTTTGCCAAAGATTGTTACATTTATCTCTTCAATCAAGGCTGGAATTTTGCCACTCAGAAAACAAGACGCCCAGAGTAATAAACAAAAAAGAAAAATGAATAAACAAAATTGTATTTTTAGATGTATAATCAGTTATAGAAGTACATATATGAACTGAAGAATTCATTTGACTGCAGGAATATAAGTAAATGAATTAGATAATATATTATTTGCTTGAAGAGTTTAAGAATCGTTGAATTGGTGCTACATTTTATTCCTGATATATCAGTGGGATAACTATTATCAAGGTTCTTATCATTATCATCACTATCATTATATATATATATATATATATATATGTGTGTGTATATATATATATATGTGTGTGTATATATATTACCTGACTTTTCATATTATCTGTTAGGTAGGTTTAGATGCATACATCTGTCACCAACTGTACAGAAGGGAGTGGCAACATTATTATGCTTCTTCCCAAAGAATGCATACCATTACATAGATGGATGATCAACAAAATATGTTTTATGCAGACAATGTATCTTGTATATATGTGTTCTATGCAGACAATGTATCTTGTATATATGTGTTCTATGCAGACAATGTATCTTGTATATATGTGTTCTATGCAGACAATGTATCTTGTATATATGTGTTCTATGCAGACAATGTATCTTGTATATATGTGTTCTATGCAGACAATGTATCTTGTATATATGTGTTCTATGCAGACAATGTATCTTGTATATATGTGTTCTATGCAGACAATGTATCTTGTATATATGTGTTCTATGCAGACAATGTATCTTGTATATATGTGTTTTATGCAGACAATGTATCTTGTATATATGTGTTCTATTCATTTATAGTACAAGACTAGTAATCAAATTCAACTAAATTCTTCATATTACATGGGTTCGTCCTACTTCATTATATTCTTCAATGTTTGTAAAAGTGAACTCCTTAACTATGTAACTATGGCTGCATATCTTAACTATAATAAAGAAAGGAGTGTGGGACTGCGTCCAGAATATATCCTTTTATCCCGTTTGTAAAATAAGTTAGATTACTTTGAATAAATAATTGTTTCTACTAATGAATGAATATTACATAATTTATCTACTAAATTTTGCAACTCTTGATTAAATATATTTTATTGCTTATTTAAAGATTCACTTCTTTAAAATGTTCAAATGTCAACACTTCCGGTTAGCAAATGCTTATATAAACATTCATATATTTCCATCACTAATTTTCTCCTAATGCAGTTTATATATAATATTGTCTTTTTTAAATGTATCATGGTTTACTTTACTGATTACAGAAGAGAGTGTTACACAGTCTCCCTTCAATTTCTGTGTATATTGTCAATTATGATTTTATTTGACATATCATATCTACATGTGTATATATTTGCGTATAATATCAATATGCACACTACACATACTAGCAGAAAAAAATCACCCGAAGTGTGGTTTTTCTGCTAGTTTATTATAATGAAGTTGAAGTATGCAATTAAATAGTTCTCAGTAAATTATGAGTAAGATCATGTTTTAGTTCTGTATATTATTAAAGAAGTTAAGAACCGACATGACTAAATATGCCTAGTATGCTGGGCTCAGTGGAGCTTTATCATTCGTAGCAGTATTCCAGATATCTAATTTGGACTGACTAGCCTGACTTGGATCATGTGATTCTAGAATTAAATATAGCAAGGATTTCAGACCATAAGGAAATAGCGTCTGTTAACAAGCTAACAAAAGAACCTCTAGATGGTTATACAATTTGCCAAAAATATAAGTAACATATCATTCAAGTCTCATCATATTATCTTAGACTATGTCTGGAGAAAAAATGGAAACCACAAGTAAAACTTTGAAGTCATTGCAACCTTTTTCTCATAAAAGTAAATTCTATACTGCCTTCATTCAGTTAATGCTTGACTGTTGTTATATATGGTTATACATAAAATACACATTAAAATAAACAAATTAATTAACAAACTCTCTTAGGGATTGATTTTTGCTGATACTGACTTACATCAGTTTCACTGGATTCCAGATTTTATTAGGTTTTTTTAATTCAATAAAAACTAGTTTATTTACAGTTGCATAAATAACGTTGCAAATTGTTTATAATTCATACAGAACCAAAATATAAACACAAATAATATATACAATTACTTATTGCTAACGTATATAAATATAATACACAAAAATATATAATCAAAGCAAAAGAAAAATAACACCCCACCCTTTCAAAAAAAACATCAATTCACCACTAAATTTTTGTATTTTTGTATTTTGTATTTTTACCCTTTGACTTCAGACCTTATTGAGATCTGTTGTTCTCAGCTTTCAATCAACTCTATTGTTTCCCTGCACATTTGTTGTCTTGTTTTAATATTAGAAACCACTATTGGTCATGATATCTAAATGTTATAAGCAAATAAAAAAAAAAAATCTAATATCCTTTTGTGTAAGAAAGAATGTATTCAAAGAAATTAGAATAGTTTTTTTATGGCCTATATTACTCATCTTTTAATTCATTACAGCAACTTAGAAATATGGGATATAAATAGAAAGGAAATCAGTGGAATATTTAGAAACATTAATAATTCCTTGTGTTTAATTTTCAATGTCTCTCTAGAAAGATCTTAGTATTTGTCATACACTGTAGTCATAGATAATCCTGTAATTACTCAGGACAATACTTCATTAAATAAAAGGACATTAGTACACTGTTTCCAGGTATTTTGAACCAGCTGCTATTCCCTGTTCATAACAAGTGGCTTTCTGTTAAGAAATAACAACAGCCATTCTCAATAAAAAAAAAAAAAATGATTAAATAACTATAATCCCAGTTGCATGAGTTTTGCTTGCTATGATATTAAAGTAATACTTTGACAGACACGTTTTATTCTTCATTGTAATGAACCAGAAGCTTATGTTGGTTGACTAGAACTGTAAATAAACACAACTGATGGTAAAGATCTATTGTATTCACGCATTCAAACTAATATTATTTCTTAGATCTGGTTGGTGTTGTTGTTGTTGTTTAATCCAATGTTAGTTCATATGAAGCAAACTTATAATCGAAGGTATTCTAGGACCACATTATGAAGCAAGTCTTCTTTTTTTTTTTTTGAGGGGGAGGGTGTCGAGCAGACTTAACAGTGATGTTGAGGCTTTCACATTAACTCACCATAGATGAGATTGTTGTTGTTGTTTAGCACCAGGGCATCTCTGACTGAAAAAAATCTGTGATCAATATTATTCCAGCCATGATCCTCCCACCTTTGTAAACGAAGAACTTCATTAGGAAATATAAAATTTAAGATGGTATGGTACATTTGGAGGAAGACTTGGTGACCACTACTAGTAAGTTGAACAGCCATGTAGAGGTTTTCTGGCAGAGAAGGTTTGGCAGAGCAGGGGCTTAGCAGGATTGTGAGATTTTTAGACTTATTGTATTTCTTGCAGTATTTGTTCCTGCTCTCTATGTTCTGAGTTCAAACCCTGGTGGTCTAGTTGGGTGACAAACTTAGTCACCTTAACTTGATAATAAAAGACAAATATTTCACTACTAAAATCTAGTATCTGTCATGTTGTAATAATATTTCAGTTCTGTGATTTAATTTAGGTTTAAACACTTTAATACAGACACTTTCAGGCTGGTGTTTAATCCTTTTGATGTTAACCTGCCAGAAACCAACTTGAATTTAGGATACAAAATTGCCCATTTAATATTATTAGATTCCTCCAAACTTTTGATTCTTCAAAATTAATTGAAATACATAGGCAGTGTATTTCATTAGAAATACATTAACAAAAAGATTAAAGAGTTGACAGGGATCACTTTGATATAAACATTCAGGTGGAGGTCTTCAATTTGAGGATATCTTCTTCTCTCCTTTACACCAATATAGGAAGCACTAAAAAGGATCGTGCTTACTGATCTTCCTTCTGACTAATCAATAAAAAAAAATCTATACTATAAAGATATATCCTTCAGCTCTCATCAGTTATACGATAATGCTTTATCTAAGAATATGTAATAACTAACGGTAATAAATAAATAAAAAAGTGGGGAAAGGGTTTCTAAATCAGAATTTATTTTGGCAAAGAATCCTGCGTTGGAAATCTCTCATTTATTATTATTTTTGTTTTTTTTCAAAGATCATATTTCTTGGTGTGGTTTGTTACTAACCATGTGATGTCCAAAATATCAAATGTCTGCGTTGGTGCATATCTCTCTCTCTCTATATATATATATATATTTACATACATACATATAAACATACATGCATGTATACATATATACATACACACATACATACAAACATATATGTATACATATATACATACACATATACAATTTCCAAAGTGATTCAAGAACATCTGTTCAAAGTTAAACTGCATTCTTTGGTTTGTTCCTGAAATAATATTTTTTTAATGCTGTTTGTCTACTGTTATATTATTTATATATAAGTATCTAGGCATTAAGGTTCATTGGTAAAGCATTAATTTAAGAAGCTTGATATAAGAAATGCTAATGTTTCTATTTTGGAATTTACAAAACATAAATGAAATAAGAGCTTTACTATCTTGTCTAAGACTTATAGAGTATTAACAAAGGATATATAGCTTAAAAAGTAGTTTAACCGAATTTATTTAATACCATATTGTTCAACCAAGCAGTGCAACGAGGGTGGCCAAATGGTAGTGTTGTAAGAATGTCACATAGAATCATCAACGTTTAACGTCCGTGTTCCACGCTTGCATGGGTTTGGACGGGGGTAGTCCCACTTGAGGCAAGAGTGATTGTCTTGCTCGCATAGGACTGTCTGGCAGGTTTTCTACAGTTGGATGCCCTTCCTAACACCAACCACATTTACAGTGTGGGTCTGGGAGGTTTTTACCGTGTTGCCTACACGGCCACATTACAGCGTGGACTGTGTGTTTTTTTGTCGTGACACCTACACGATCTCATTTGTTTCGGCCTGGATGGCGCGGCACCAACATAACTTTACAATACTTTATGGTATTCATTCCGATTATCTGCTCTGGAGAGATGGAGAAGCACGGGCTTCACCAGGTTTAAAATGCTAAAGACATTATATCATGACAGCACTCCTATAACCACATCAGCTGTTGAAGGACCATGGTATGGCTATGCCAATTGTGATGACATTTAGTAAAGTAATAAATTCAGGGAAAAAAATCCAAGTCTACATACTGCCCAGTTATTAAATATCCTAAGAAAGGCATGAACATCACAACTCTAATTTTTCACACATGTTCCACTGAACATAAAAAAAAATAATAATTAAATTATCTTGCAAATTGATAAGGTAAAATAAATATTCTTATCCTTATTCTGGCTTAGGGAGTTAGCTGAAGTGTATGTGTAGGTGAGAGAGAGAGAGAGAGGGAGGGAGAGAGAGAGGAAGAGAGAGAGAGGGAGAGAGAGAGGAAGAGAGAGAGAGAGAGAGAGAGAGAGAGAGAGAGAGAAATACAAAGAGAAAGAGGGGGAGAGATCTATTAACTGATCTCTGAAATATTAGAAGCACTATTTTGCCAAATATTTCATTTACGCTCAAGATACTACTTCTTCACTAATATACAACTTATATACAACTTCCTGCTCCCTTTGCCTTGTTTCTTCAATTTTGTAAGTTCTTCTTTCTAAATGCACTTTTTCTTGGGAGGGCTGGTTCATACAGAGAGTAATAACCCCTTGCTGATGCAACAAGGGGTGTAGAGGTGGCTAAGGGCGAGAATATATCTACAGGAAAAACATTTCAAAAAGTCACAGTCTCTTTCAGCTCTCATCTATCATAATATACCAATTTGTATTTATCTGCATGAATCTCATTATCACAAACACTTGACTTTTTTTTTTTTTATAAGTTTCAGATTTTGGTATATTTTCAAGTTGATTTCAACCCTCATTTCCCCTTTTCTATATGTATGTGTTTGTGTGTATATGTATATACAAGTGTGGAAAAACAGATATGATGAGGATATATATATATATTATATAGAAATGACTTCCTCAGAACTACAACTGTTTCATTCATATGAAATCATGCTCGTGATTTCAGATGAATGAAGCAGTTCTAGTCCAATTCTATATAAAATAAAGATGCCTATATTCTACCAACGTATTGAGTACCTTTATTAAACAATGATGATGATGATGATGATATATATATATATATTACATTATTCATTTTACATTGTTTTTTTTATGATAAAACAGGATTCCCACAAAGAAACCCCCTATGAAGCCTGATAAACCTACATAGGTGTGAGCTATAACAATAACAACAACAACTAAGACGAATGCAGAAGGACTCAAAGATATGTTTAGTTTATTTTCTATGATATGGGCTGTCTTTCACAGCACTACCTACCCACCCATCAGCTCTTTAATTTAAACAAAGCCATGTCTTTATTGAACAAACACTATTTGGTTAGTGAAAAATCTATTTGTGTTGTAAACGTTAACTGTGGTAACAGAAATAGTTTGACTTATTGATAAACCTATGAATAGTTGGAATATCACAAACCTATGATTGCTTGAACTTACTGATAAACCTAATAACTTAGATATGACCTCTATTTCAAATATGACTAAGAAAATGTAACCACTGCATGATAAAATGCATCTTATTGTATGTAGGAGTATGTGTTGGTGGAAAGATAGTTTACTAATTCCATTTTCATGTTTTCCCAGGTGAATATTTATTCATATATTTGTAGCAATAGTAAATGTGTGTGTGTGTGTGTGTGTGTGTGTGTGTGTGTGTGTGTGTGTGTGTGTGTGTGTGTGTGTGTGTGTGTGTGTGTGTGTGTGTGTGTGTGTGTGTGTGTGTGTGTGTGTGTGTGTGTGTGTGTGTGTGTGTGTGTGTGTGTGTGTGTGTGTGTGTGTGTGTGTGTGTGTTTAAATGGTGTGCATATCTATGCATTAGAATTCCAATCTAATAGCAGCTGGTGGCTCAGTTTTTTTCACATTTGCATGCAGAAAACTAGAGCTACAACTTGTTAAGTTCATATTGTTAGTACATATATATATATATAGATGTGTGTGTATATATATATATATATATGTGTGTGTATGTATGTGTGTGTGTGTATGTATGTGTGTGTGTATGTGTGTTTATATGCTATAATATATGTATTATATATAATACATATAATATAGTATAATATAAATACTATTATGCTTATATTCTTGATGGCTGTTACAGCTTTATAGCAAATCATCATCATCATCATCATCATTTTACGTCCGCTTTTCCCTGCTTGCTATATAAAAGACTTTCTTTTTCGTTCTCTTTTTTTTTTGCTTGTTTGTTTTCTCTATTTTGCCTAAAATAGCATATACAAAGATGGAGGTGGCAAACTTGGTAGAACATCAGATTAAATACCTTGCAGTGTTTGTTCCTTCTCTCTACACTTGATATTTAAATCCTGCTGTCAACTTTGCCTTTGTCCTTTCAGGGAAGGGGGGGGGGGTCAATAAATATAGTATCAGTCATAGGCACATGGAGGCAGTGGCCTAGTGGTAAGGGTGTTGGACTTACAATCATAATGTCATGGGTTTGATTCCTGGACTAGGCTTTGCATTGTTGAGCAAAATACTTCATTTCATATTGTTCCTGTATAATCAGCTGAAAATTTGTACCAGCAATAGCTGGGTGTTTAACCCTGCGATGGACTGGCATCCTGTCCAGTGGGGAGCTTGGACTCTCAATCACCTATTGCCATGGAAACTGGGATAAGCCCTGGCCTGTTGAGCCTTCGGGCTTCAGACAGACTTTAGATTTTAGAAGGGTAGCAGATTGGCAGAATTATTATCAATTCCAGCTCTATGCATTCTGAGTTCAAGTTCCATCTCCTGTCCCCCAGAAAATGGGGACATACTAAGACTGGAGTCCCTGTCATTAAAACAACCAAGAAACTTTCTATGAGATGCTATTTCATACAAAACCAACAAAATTTACTTACACAGGTAGAAGCCATAACTACAACATATAGAAAATTGAACCAGAGAAATTTTCAGATTTGCTTTCAACAGCAGTGATAAGGTTTGTTATATCCTGGTCAAACAAAATAGAGTTGCTTCATAGATCCTGACAACTAAGCAAGTAAAGAATTCTTGCCAATGAATCAGAAAGAGAGAAAACAAACTAAACAGACATATGTCATTACTTTCCATCTATCATCATTACATAAATGATGGTTGAAGATATCATCTGCTCTCTCTCTCACTTTCTTTTACACTCTCCCTCCACTCCCTCTCTTCTCCTCCACAATCTTATATCAGAAATAACACTTTATAATCAAAGTAATATGATATTATTATTGATGTTCATAGAAATGTTTCTAAGCATTGGTGGATTGGCAGTATTGGTAGAGGGTCGGACGCCATGCTTTCCAGCATAGTTACGTCCCTTTACGATCTGAGTTCAAATCCCGCCGAGGTTGACTTTGCCTTTCATCCTTACGGGGTCGATAAAATAAAGTACCAGTAATACACTGGGATAATTGCTGGCCTTGTGCCTAAAGTAGAAACAATTATTATTATTAGTGGATTGGCAGTATCGGTAGAGGGTCGGACGCCAAACATAGAGTTACGGCCCTTGCCATTCTGAGTTCAAATCCCGCCGAGGTTAACTTTGCCTTTCATCCTTACGGGGTCGATTAAATAAAGTACCAGTAATACACTGGGCTAATTGCTGGCCTTGTGCCAAAAGTAGAAACAATTATTATTATTATTAAGGTGGTGGATTGGCAATATTGGTAGAATGTTGGACAATATGCTTTGCGGCATAGAGTTATGACCCTTTACGTTCTGAGTTCAAATCCCACCAAGGTTAGCTTTGCCTTTCATCCTTACGATGTCGATAAAATAAAGCACCAGTAATGCACTGGGGCCGATTTAGTCAACTTTCCCCTTCTCTTCAAATTACTTGCCTTGTGCCATGAATAGAAACTACTAGTAGTAGTAGTAGTAGTAGTAGTAGGAGGAGGAGGAAGATGAGGTGGTGGTGGAGGAGGAGGCGGAGGAGGAGGAGATGTATCATCATAACCATGACAGTAGCTGCAATTACTATTTTTTTTAAACTGAGATAAACAAGGATTAAAACCATGATACACATGAATTAAACCTGGGATCACAGCAAAGTTAAATATATGATTCTGAATATTTATTTATTCATTTTGAAGATACTAATGTCCATTTTTTTCCCCCATTAAGGGGTTTGATATGCCGTATTATTTAGAATATTTTTCAATAGTCAAAAAAATTTGATGAATCTTCAAGCTTTCTCTCAAAATTTCAAATTTTGCTCATCATTTCTAAACATATTGATTTGTTTATCTATACCTTTAAAAACAATTGCTTCTACTTTTGGCACAAGGCCAGCAATCGCCCCAGTGCATTACTGGTGCTTTATTTTATCGACCCAGTAAGGATGAAAGGCAAAGTTAACCTCAGCAGTTTTGAACTCAGAACGTAAAGGGCCATAACTCTATACTGCAAAGTATGGTGTCTGACAATGGAAGAAAATGTGACAAGCACTTTCTTGTAATGATAGCATTTCTGCCTGGAAACCCTGAAAGTGTGGATTCATGTCTTGCAGGTGCTAATGTCCATTTTTTTTTTTCATTATTCTATCTACCCTATTGTTCAGACAATTTTTTTATAGTCAAAACACTCAATACATGTTTTAACTTCCTCATAAATATATTTATTTATTATTATTATTTTACTTTTATTTATTTATTTTTTTGTTCTTTTTTGCCCTAATTTTCTATCAACGCTCCTCTGAAAGTACACCCTTATTGATTACATCCATATTCCTACATCCGGAGTGAATGTTTGCTACTTTCTGCTGACAAACTGCGATAATATCTAACTTATCCATCCTAGCCAATCTTTCTTCCAATCACAGCATTGGTAAACTGTAAATTTGATGACGTTTTCCAGGTATTGATTCAAAACAATCATTTAGACATATTCTCATTTCTCTAGTTTTCTTTTCTTTTTTTTTTTTTTTGCTTTTGTTTTGCTTTTCGTTTTGCTTTTTTTTTTTTTTATATGGATTTTCTCCATATCTGATTTATTTTCTCTTTTCCTTTACACCCACTCTACCCATCCCACCCCCAATATCCTCTCTATCTTCTCTTCCTGCTTTTTTCTGAAGACTCTCTTACTTCACTCATCTTCACCCAGTTCATATATACAAACGAATCGAACATTATTTTAATGTGTATGTATGTATATGTGTGTATATATATATGTGTGTACGTGGACACACTTACATTTATATATATATATATATATATATATATATATATATGTGTGTGTGCGTGTGTGTGTGTGTGTACGTGTGCACACTTACATTTACATATATATATATATAATGTGTATGTATATGTATATATCTATGTATACATATATTTCTATGTATATATATATATATATATACATATATATATATATATATATAAGTGTGTGTGTTGTGTGTGTCTGTACATATACTTTGATTTTTCTTCCTCATTTTCCCTATTCCTCCTCTTTTCTAAGCTTTTTCTATCTTTTGCTTGTTTCTTATACATCTCTCTCTCTCGCCATTTATCTGTTGTACTATTAAACACAGTCCAAATTCACAATCTTTCCACACATTCATCTGCTACTAGACACTGTATATATATATATATATATATATATATATGTAGTGTCAAGGCTTTCCATAGACTGGATGAAGGAAGAATAGCACTCTATGTTATCTACAGATACCTTTATGGTCAATACAAGCGCAAGCTTTGAAATCTCAGCTAGTAAGCAACTGTATTCAGTAACATCATCCACATCATCATCATTTTACGTCCGCTTTTCCCTGCTGCATGTGTGCGTGTGTGCATGTGTGTGATTTTCATAATTTTGGGGAGGGTTTCTCTGACTGGATTCCATTCTTTATAATGTGTATTGAATGCATTTTGTCATCTTATCCAGAAAAGAGAGGTTATCTATCAGGGCTTAAAGATCTTCTGTACCTTGTATCAGATTTTATTCAGAGTGACTGCTCTCCTTTTCAGATTGCCTTCACTATGACTTACAGAATCCATGTCTATATATATATAAATCAGAATGGATGCAGTAAAAACCAGTTAGACCATTACTCACCAGAGTACTCGATATTTGGGCAACTAGAGGGGGTAATATGATGGGTTCAGGAACCTGACGGCTGAACTCCTGCCCTTTCAACAGCTAGATCTGAACTGCTGGTGTTCTGATGGCTATTTTCATCAGCAATTTTTGCCACCAGAACACCATCGATTGAGTTCAGATCTAGCTGTTGAAATGGCAGGAGCTCAGCTGTCAGGGTATTGAATCCTTCATATATATATATATATATATATATATATATATATATATGTAACTGGACCAAGATCTTTGGCGCTACACAGTTATACAGAAGACCCGCCTTGTCTAAGTACAAAGCGAAACCTACAGTCAGTAGGCACCTCTAACAAAATACACCCCCGTCCCACTACCCCCACCCCATCCACACCACCCCCTTAAATGTAAAGTTATGTTGGTACCACAACATCCAGTCCGAAACAAATAAGGTCGTGTAGGTGTCACAAAAAAAAAAACACACAGTCCACGCTGTAATGTGGCCATGTAGGTAACACAGCAAAAACCCTCCCAGTTCACACTGTAAACGTGGTTGGTGTTGGGAAGGGCACCCAGCCATAGAAAACCCGCCAGACGTGTAGGTGTCACGACAAAAAAACACACAGTCCACGCTGTAATGTGGCCATGTAGGTAACACGGTAAAACCCTCCCAGTTCACACTGTAAACGTGGTTGGTGTTAGGAAGGGCATCCAGCCATAGAAAACCTGCCAGACAGCCCTATACGAGCAGGAAAACCAATCTTGCCTCAAGTGGGGAAAACTCCCGTCCAAACCCATGCAAGCGTGGAAGATGGACGTTAAACGATGATGATGATGATGATGATGATGATATTCAACTATATTTTCCCCCTTTTTTAGCACTTCTTTGCAATCAATAGTATTTTACCAGATATTTTGTGAATTAGTGCACTCAAGTCTAAAGACATTTCAAAAGTGATACTTGCTGCGCATCCTTACAGCTATATGTCTGCTATCCTAAATTGAGCTAATAATATAGTTCATATATTGCAACATATTGAAAATCAAATCTAATAATTGTATGCATGCATATGCACAAACATGCATGCACACATATATACATATGCATGCATACATACACACACATTATGCACAAATATGCACAGTTGTATGTACACATACACACACATTAATGTGCATATACACAAGCATATACACAAGCATATACACATGCATACTTACTTAAAGCATCTGCAAGCTATGAACTGTGCATTAGTGTGTATCGTGATTGTGTGTGTGTGTGTGTGTGTGTGTCTAAGTTTGTGCATTTTTCTTCTATTTCTTTGTCTAAGGTGGATTAATGGTGTAGCTGCTGCTGTTGTTTTTATTGTTGGTGTAGCTGCTACAGTTGTTGTTGTTGATGTAGTTACTGTCATTGTTGTTGCAGCAGCTGAAACTGCTGTAGTTGCTGTTATAAGTGATGTTATTTATATTGTTGTTGTTGTTGTTGCTATTATAGCCCCTGCTGTTTTTATTGATGTAGTTGTTGCTGTTGCAGTTATTGTTGTTGTAATGTAGTGTATTAGAAAGGAGTTATCAAGGTTAAAATGCAAATATGTTTAATATAAAGTATAAAATTATAATATATAAGATTGTGATTTACATGAAAAGGGAATAATGTAAACAAGAATATTATGTTTTTCCAAGTGGAATCCAGGTTAACATAAGAATAATAGGAAATCACCTATATTAATAAGAAAAGAATATACTATTATTATAAAACAGAGATAAAACTGTTCAGATTCTTTTTCAAATTCTATAATGTAAGCTATAAGAAATGTTTTGAAAAAAAAAATCATTAAAAATAAATATAATATATATAAACTAATCCAGACAATTTAAGATGACAAGTTTCATTACAAACAATTTCAAATGAGCTTCATCATCACCAACACCATCAACATCAACACCATTATTATTGTATGGCGGTGGATTGGCAGTATCGATAGAGGGTCGGATGCCATGCTTTGATGCAAAGAGTTGCGGCCCTTTCCATTCTGAGTTCAAATCCCGCCGAGGTTAACTTTGCCTTTCATCCTTACAGGGTCGATAAAATAAAGTACCAGTAATACACTGAATAATTGCTGGCCTTGTGCCAAAAGTAGAAACAATTATTATTGTATGTTTACTTGCTCATAGTTTCTTTGAAATAAGTAGAAAAGCTCATAAAAATGTTTGAATATTTCTCAAATATTTCAAAAACATTATCCAAATATTATTATTATAAAAAAATAATGATAATTATTATTATTATTATTGTTGT
This sequence comes from Eledone cirrhosa, assembly GCA_964016885.1. Lineage (NCBI taxonomy): Eukaryota > Metazoa > Mollusca > Cephalopoda > Octopoda > Eledonidae > Eledone > Eledone cirrhosa. The sequence goes on along the minus strand of OZ024746.1, from coordinate 80,916,765 downwards.
TGTATTAAACCAGTCCGAAATTAATAATGTTGTGGCATAATATTCAATTTTGTTTAACAGCTGATAACAAGATTATGGAGTTTATTGCTTAAAAGCTGGTATTATAATATATTTAACTAAAATAAAACTCAAGAAAATTTTTATAGTGATATCTCTCTCTCTCTCTCTCTCTCTTAAGGGGAGATTTACTTCCTATTCCTGTTTACTGATTTCATAATATTCAATTATAGCAAGAATAAAAATTAAAGATTGTAAGAAAAATAAAAATAGTTTATTCATATGCCATTAATAAATAACTGAATAATATAAAACATAAAATAACTTTCTTTGTGAGAATTTGAATTCTATTTGTTGTATTTTTCTCTTGTATAAACAAAGGGTTGATAGCTATATTATTAAAAAGTTTACACAGATGCATGGATGTGTGAATATGTGGCTGAACCATCACCAACACCACTATACCACCACCATCAGCAACAACAGTATTATCATCATTATCATCATCTCATGTCCCTTTACAGTCTGAGTTCAAATCCCGCCGAGGTTAATTTTGCCTTTCATCCTACAGGGTCGATAAAATAAAGTACCAGTAATGTACTGGGTAATTGCTGGCCTTGTGCCAAAAGTAAAAACAATTATCATCATCTAATGTCCACTTTCCATCCTTATGTGGGTTGGACAGGTCATCATAGTCTGAGAAAAGACTGGTCAAGACTGTTTGTATATTCCATTTTGGGCTTAATTTCTACAACTGGGTGTTCTTCCTAATGCAATTGCTTTCTCAGAGTGTACTGGATCCATTTTATCATGGTACCACCACTTCCACTTTACAGTCTACTAGGTACATTTTATTGTGGCATCAACAATGTACCTGCTACATGTACTGGGTGCATTTTAGAATAGATTAGAAATTAAAGAATATGAATAAAAAACAATGATGTACTGATAAAATGGCAGTAAAAGTACAAGTTATTAATATATAACATAAAATAACTTAATTTCTATTTGTTGAGATTTATGTTTAAACAACTAAAGGGTTGATGGCTAGGTGGTTAGTTGTTTACATGGATGCATGGATGTGTGAATGCAAATGACCATATTTGGAAACTCCATTAGGGACTAAATATAGGTATGTGTGGACCCGTAACTCCTGGTGGTGTTGTTGGAGTGCCATAGTATCATACAGCATGTGTTGAGCATTTTAAACCTAATGGAATCCATCTCCTCTCCAGATCTGAATGCAGCCAATTTCTTCCAGTGAAGGAGAGAGAGAGAGAGAACGAGATAGTACGAAAGTATAAAAAAGATATAGAGAGAGAAAGTACGAAAAAGATATAGGGAGAGAAAGTACGAAAAAGATATAGGGAGAGAAAGTACGAAAAAGATATAGGGAGAGAAAGTACGAAAAAGATATAGGGAGAGAAAGTACGAAAAAGATATAGGGAGAGAAAGTACGAAAAAGATATAGAGAGAGAAAGTACGAAAAAGATATAGGGAGAGAAAGTACGAAAAAGATATAGGGAAAGTATCTGCCTCAGTAATGCAATAGTACTTTTATATCAATCTCAAAAGGATGAAAGGCAAAGTTAATCTTAGTAGGTTTTGAACTCAGAATACAGCAAACCAGAATGAATACTATGAAGTAAATCTATTTGACATTCTTATGACTGCCAATTCGCCATATAGTGGCTAGATTATTACTTATTTAGTTATCATATATCGCAATATGTGGACAATAGCCTCATTGATCCAAAGGATCAATCACTGGTTCTTTGTATTTCTAATGGTGAGAGTTTCTTTTTTATTACATGGTCAAAATGGAGGTCATTGGACATAGAAGAGAAGAAGGTAACCTCAAGATAGAGACCAGTCCTGAATGATTGCAACAGTGGACTCTGTTAAAAGCACACAAAGACCATATGGTAATGCTAAACCAGGTGACAGATTAAGTTTACTACTCAAGTAGGCCTTGATAAGATTAGAATTCAGAACACAAAGGACTGCAACAAACACCACAAATTATTTTATCTGACATTAACGAGAGTGTATCTGTAATTTGATGCTAAAGATTTTGTTTGAAGAACACTGTTATTTTTCAATGCTTTAATCATTCCACCTGTCCACCACCTTATTCAGGTACATTAGTTATCGACTATGGAAGGACAAAAGGCAAAGTTGACTCAGCAGGGTTTGAACACAGAATGCAAGAAGTCAGAATAAATACGGCAAAGCATTTTGTTGAACTTACAAATTCAGTGCTATTATCAGCCTTAAAAAGAACTAAAGTAACCTTTTTCAGAAATTTTAGGTCACCATCATCATTTAATGTCCATCTTCCCTGCTAGCAAGGTTTGATTGGGCCTTTACAAACCAAGTCAGTACTCAAGTGGAACTAGTGAACTCACAAATGAACAGTCGGCCTGCATCTTGTTTATATATGTTCCTCCACTCTACCTAGTCATCAGATGGGCCAGGGACCAAGCATCTCACTTACATATGTACCCACTCTCTACAAAGTACATTTTGCCATAGCACCAACACTAGGAATGCTGCCTTGTCTTTGACACAGCTGAAGTGTCCTCCCAACCCTTGTTTGGCAGGTTTTCTATGGCTGGATATCTTCCTATCACTAACCATATTACAGAATGTACTGGATGCATTTATCATGTAGATCACCAACACTAGGGAGGTTGTCATATCTTTAGCATAAATTAGGTATATAACATAATTTAGATTGTCTAAGTGAAACATGAGAGTAGTAATCAAGTAACCTTAAAAGATATTGAAATTCAGTTGCTTATCTAGAGATAAAGATATATGACATTCAAAAGGTTGAGAGCAATAAATAAAAAATCATAAAGAATTTTGTTTTCTGAACAAATAGCCAAATATTTTGTGCATTTTAACTCTCAGATGCTGCAGTGTTTATTGTTGTTTATGCTTTAGTGAACTCTGATTGAACAGACTTATGATGAAGGGCATTTCAGTTGCATCTGTTCTGTCTTTTTCACAGAATGTGTTCTTCTTTAAGATGGCAAGTTATCAGGTTGAGTGACCACATGGAGTCCTTCCTCCCCACTGGCTCAACTGGGGATGTTTTTGCAATGTTTTGTTTGATTTGAAAGTAATATTTTTCTATGAATATGGCTTTTAAGTTTGAATAGCAGTCTTTTTTAAACAGCTGTGGCAGTTGTTTTTATGTGAACCAGCTTGAAGAGGTTGAATTGTGACATGGCTTGTATATCAGCTTTATATATCAAGCTTGATTAAATGAATTTCCTACTGCAAGTAGATGAACTGAATTTGATTAAAACAAAACTGTTATATATGTATTAGTTTCAAAGTTTACTCTGTTTGAATGTAATTTGGAACATGGAGAAATTTCTCAATTTCCAAGGCTTTCTGCACTATGAGAAAAAACAGAAAAACATGGTGATGCCATTCAGGTCTACTATCATCATTTGAAAGCATTACATTAGGACTTCTCTGAACAATTTGAATATATTCTCACTATGAAGATTCTAGATTAGATTTTAGGCTCATCTTCAAGTATTGAGGAAAGAGAAATTCAATCATAAGAATTGGCTAAATGGATACTCATATCTTTTATTAGAGCACCAAATTACAAATTTTCATCCTGGATTATGACCATTGTGAAGAAGTTCCTAGTTGTGTTTCCATCATCTTATCTAGTTAAACATGGCTTTAGTGCTATTATGAACCTTTTGACAAGAGAGAGAAACTGAATGCAACTTGTCAAATGGGATGATTTAATATTCAGCAGGATGTGGAAAAAGTTACTCTCATCAAGCCTATCCTTCACATTAATAAATCAAGTAATTTCAGATACTTTTGTACAATTATATTTTTGGCAACAAAAAATTATCAAAATGTTATTTTCTATGTATCATTTCTTGACCGACTTTTCAGGAAGCGCTGATGACATATTCTCTATATGGGGGTGGTAGTCTTAAAAAGTTTGTGAATTTAAGAAACACTGCATTATATCTTATATATAAATAGGCCTATTTCTTCAGCTGAATTTAATTGAACAGAAAGGATGTGACTTCTACTGAAACTAAAATTAAAAGGTTATCCATTATAGCTGTTGCATCCTGTTTCAAAAGATAAACCCTATTAACATAATTGATAATTTCTCCAGGGATTATCCTAAAATAAATCCAGATTAGTAGTAGCATTGCAATTTTACATATTTTTACAGCTATTCTAATCAGTCAGTATGTTATCACCTTTCTTTGGCACTATGTAAATTAAATACTGGAGCCACTCCTTGACAACTATAAACTATCAAATAAAACTGTAGTTATGAGTATCTATTTGTGGGGGTTTACTGCTTAAAATGGATTTTATAAGCTAGGAAGAATTTCATTCATTGCTCTAATATTGTGGCTGACAGCTGTGAGTTTGGTATGCAATTTTGAGGGTAGGGCTTCTTTACATGGCTTCCCTTCCACAGACTCCTACACTCTCAAGAGAATAAGGAAATATTTTACACATATGTCTGCACATCTAACACACATTAGTTTTGAAGCATATTTAAAGATATTACATGGGAGATCATAAAAGAAAAAGAAACAGAGAGCAAGAGAGAGATGTAATTCCTTTTTTTATGCTTTCCTCCATATTTCATCTATTTTTTCTATAAAATGTGCTTAAATAGCCAACATCAAGCCATAAAACACTGCCTCAAAAATGTCCTGTCCAGCTCATGCCAACATGGAAAAGTGGACATAAAAGCAATGATGAAACAGTTATTGATATCCAAATAGCTATAAATTGAGTCTTAACAAATATGGTTTCTAATTTAGGCACAAGGCTAGCAATTTAGAGAGAGGAGGAAGTCAATTATATTGACCACAATACTTGACTGGTACTTTATTTTACCTACCATGGAAGGATGAAAGGCAAAGTTATCTTTGGTGTGATTTGAACTAGAAATAATTCTAAAATTAGATTTGTCATCAAATTTACTAGAATAATTCTTAGAAGAAATTGATAAGTTCAGCTGTCATGAGAAATGTAGAATCTAATTTTGTACACTTGCCCTTTGTTTGGGAGTGAGAACGGGAGTGGGGAGAAAGTGATATTGTTGCTGGGGTTGTCAGAGTTCTCAGATTCCAGATTTTAGTGTACCTCTGACAACAATGCCATTTGTGTCATTTTGAAGGAGGTTAGGTTTGGCTCCTATTACTTTATTTTTATTTGCCTTTAACCAAAGCAACATTACAAATTTCTCACTTTCTTCTTCATGAAAGGCAAAGATTTACAATGCAAAGATTTCTCATTTCTGAAATTGATCAAACATCTCTCTCTCTCTCTCACACACACACACACACACACACACACTCTCTCTCTCTCTCTCTCTAAATATATATATCATGGATTAATTTTTTGCGATACTTCATCGCTGATTACTTCAGATTTTTTATTTTGCTCTATCAAAGTTAACCAGCCTTGAATTTTAAGATGTGTAATTATTTGAAAAGTTCTGTTATAGTTATTATTACATAGCATTATTAAGAAATAAATAATGGTGAGGGACACTTTCATGTCTTTAGCAAGTTGTTTGATCTTTAGGAAAAGCCATTTAAGGCCTACAACTAAATATAATTCTCCAACATGACTTGGCAGTGTGTCTGTAGAGTCAAATTTTCCCAAAGTTGATCGAGTGGAACATCTAGAATGTGACAGCTAGAGGGAATTTAAGATGCACCAGCAATAGGCTGGTATTTTCATTGTTGACTCCTTGAAAAAATGAAAGTCAAAATAAACCTCTACATGACTTGAACTCAGAGTAGAGAGTGCTGAAGTATATATTGCAGTGCATCTTATCCAGTATTTTAACAACTTTGCCAATCAACTGCTTTGCTAATAGATTTGGAAATGAAATAAATATGTACAGGCTTTTGTCTTAATCTAGTGAAAATCAATTTTTTTTTTAAATGATGCACACGTATGTGTATGTGTGCATATGAATGCATGTGTTCATCTTGATTAGCATTCACTAACTAACATTTCACATCTCATTCAATATCTTACTTCATCACAAACACACACACATATATTAACCAATGTTGTCTGGAAAACATATTTTAATGAATTTAAAGAACTCAACATTAGGCATCACACACAATTTTCAAATGTATTTTGACACAGTATAATTTATCTCTGTTCACACAACTCTTTCAACTAGTTTTCTTTCAAAGAGTCATAAAATACTTTGATCAAACAGTTTGTATTATTGATCTGGTTACAAAACATTTGTCACTGATTCAAGTAAAATGTAAATGAGATACAAGTGGTTGAATAGATTAATAGATTGCAGCACTTTGAATTTATAATCAATTGAAAGTGTTGATTAAATGATTAAGTCTACTAACTTACCACTTGATATATGCAAAAGCAGTGCTGGCTTTAAATTTGGTGAGAATCTAAGCTTATGTAAATTTCAGAGGCCTCTTGTTAAAAAATCACATGAGAAGATTTCACAAAAATTGAAAGCATATCCATACATTTTAATTATTTTAAGGCTTCTACAAATTGTGATACACATACTGTAGCTTATTTAGCTTAAGCCTAAATCTGTCACTGCTAACAGAATGATATTTATATTAGTTGTTTGGGGTGTCCTAGCTACTTCAAACATCTTATGAATTAATATCTTTCTATTACATGATAAGAAACAGGTTGAGTGCAAATAAGAGATGAAAGAGAGATAAGGGGAAGACAGTGTATTTAGATATACTGATAAGCTCTAATCGAACACACACCAAGATTAAAGGCCTGACTTTAACCATAGATGTCTAGTTATGAGTATGTAAAGTTATATTATCTAATATATATCCTTCCCTTTTCTAAGACAGTGTGGTGTGATTTGAGGGGTATTTTGCTGGTATTTTTAGCAGATCAAAATGCCACATAAGTAGATGCTTCTTTGTTGGTTCATAAATAGTATTAGCTGGTATATGCAACAGTCAACTCTTATGGTGTATACATTGTTATGAGAATATGTTGCATGAACTGAGAAATTGCTTTAGCAGGAAGTACATGGTGCTCAGGATAGATATCAGTCTAGGGATGTAATACAATTTTATTTTTATTACTTAGACTGACCAGAAGGATGGAGGAACCTAATCCTAAATCAAAAGCCTGGTAACTTGATCGAAATGCTTGCAATAAAGTAAACTTCACTAAAGTCACCCATGGGTAATGAGTTAAGTCTATCACCCAAATAGACCACAGCAGGATTTGAACTCGGAATCTGAATGCCAGAACAAACATCCCTAGGTGTCCTATCCAATACTAATCATTCTACCAGTTCACTGCCCTAGAATGAGACTTTATATATTAACTTCTTCAGAAGGATGAAAGGCAAAGTTAATCCTAGCAAAATTTGAACTCAGAATACAAGGATCAAAAATAAATACCACAGGGTATTTTATCTGAGTCTTTAACTGTTCTGTAAATTCGTTGCTTACATTAAATCTGTGTCTGAGATATAAAAGAATGAATATCAGCAACCAATGTATACAATACTGTTTAAAAAATTTAAAATGTTAAAATATTATAAAATACTACAAAATGTGAAAATAACAGTGCAGGTGTTTTTTCAAAGGTCTATCATGACCCTACAATGATGCAATTATTTCAGTTTTAACATACAATTTCAGACAAATGCAACTGAGTAATTAAATCTGATTTAGGCATTTTAAGTGTCATGGAGGAAAATATAAATGAGAGAGAATCAGACAGATAAATACTGCTGTGTGCACCAATTGCAATCTATGCTAGCCTCAAAGCTAATAATACTGATTAATAGATAGAAAGTTCATAACAGATATAATATAGACAGGAAAAGATATGAAACATTTAGAGAATTAATTCATTGCTAAATGAATGAATTACTCTTTCAGTAGTGTAAGGTCAAAAACCTTAATACCATCATCAATGGTATTGTTAGCATTTCTCAGTTTTAGAATAAGTACATTGTGACTCTGTATGCAGCAAGAGACATCTAAAAGGGTTAATGTTAGAGGGGGCATCTGACTGTAAAACACTGCATGAAAAAGTCCCATCCAACCTATGCAAACATGTAAAAACAACATAAAAATTATGACAATAGTGATAATGATGATAATGACACCACAGCTGCCAACAGCGATGATTATGATGATGATGATGATTGAACCCTTCTCAGCATCTATGTTAGATGTGAATGTCTTACAAACAACACTATTGTAACTACACCAATGAATGCTTCTAAAATAGGCACACGGCCATTAATTTTGTAGAGGTGGGAACTTGATTACTTTAACGGTACTCTATTTTATCGACCCCAGAAAGATGAAAGGCACAGTTGACCTTGACGAGGTTTCAACTAAAAATGTAATGAGCAGTAACTAAATGAAGCAAAGCATTTTGCCTGATGTTCTAATGATTCTACCAATCGACCACCCTAATAAAAATAATACTGTTAATCAACAGAAATATTTATATTTACATTAACTATTTATATAATGAATTACACTTAGATATCAGCCTTCAACCACCACCAAAACTAAACAATGAATTTACAAAAACATACAACTATATTTACTCACTATAATGGATTAAAAATCAAAAACGTTCTCAGAGTAATCTATTATAAAGTCGGTCACAGTCAACAATCTCTCACTAAACTATATGGATTAGCAACAGATTACCATTAGTTCACATACCATAACTAGTTTGGGTCTAAATCAATTAGGCTTCGCAATGTTTCAAAATTGAGTTGAAACTGTAAACTGTTCACTCTCTCATCAATGGAATTTAGCCATACACATACACAACACTACTATCATTACTACTACATACACATTTCCTCCACCACTAACAATACACACACCACTGATACAACCCTACCATCACTACCATATATACATACATACATACATGCATGCATGCATATATGTGTATATTCATGGAATTTTACTATTGGTGCTGAATAAGATTGAGCAGAAAATTGTTACTGAAAGACATGAATGAGGCCTTACTTTCATTGGTGGAAACTCAGATATTAAATGTCAAGGACTAAGTAAAAACCAAAAAAATTAATGATGGTAATAATTATAATTATGCTGTTGATTAAAAATAGGATGCAAGCTTACAATTTGTTGAAAAACATTCTTTCATGACTCATGAAGTTTCCAAAATATGAAGATACCTTTTAAAAGATTTTGCAGATTAAAAAACAGATAAGTTAAGCCTAAGATTTGGCTAAGCAGCAACTTGGTTAGAGTTGCATCATTAATACAGTAACAACAACAAAAACTCTTTTCTGACTACTTCATTGATATTGTCAATAAAGGAGACTTCCATCTCTGTAAACATAATTATAAACATAAATATTAACTGTCCTCAGCAGTGAAATCACATCCTAAAACTTTACGATGTCATAGAAATCACATCCTAAAACTATACAATGTGATAGAAAAAAAGATTTTAACATTTTTTCTCTAACTCAACACATACAAGAGCTTTGGGGCTAAATATCCATTGAAAAATTATGTAACACCTTTTTAACATCTTTGTCCTTTTATCACTTATATGGCCATCTTCTGAAGATTGCAATTGTCATAAGAAAGCAGCATCTAGCTCTTGCTGGATATGTAATGAGACAGTGAAGTTGCTGTGAGAGTTCTGTTATGATCCCCCAATGTCACCCTTAGACACAATCATCCAAACCTGACCCTCAAGAAAATCATTGAAGAACACATTGGACTACATGAAAGTGTCTTGATAAACATGATGCATGACTGCACTACATGGAGGAGTCTCATAGTGACACCAATTGGAGTTGGATGACAGTAATAAATAATTGTTTCTACTTTTGGCACAAGGCCAGCAATTACCCAGTGCATTACTGGTACTTTATTTTATCGACCCCGTAAGGATGAAAGGCAAAGTCAACCTCGGCGGGATTTGAACTCAGATCGTAAAGGGACGTAACTCTATGCTGGAAAGCATGGAGTCCGACCCTCTGCCGATACTGCCAATCTCCCACCCTAGCATGGCGTCCGACCCTCTACCGATAGTGCCAATCTCCCACCCTAACATGGAGTCCGACCCTCTGCCGATACTGCCAATCTCCCACCCTAGCATGGCGTCCGACCCTCTACCGATAGTGCCAATCTCCCACCCTAGCATGGCGTCCGACCCTCTACCGATACTGCCAATCTCCCACCCTAACATGGAGTCCGACCCTCTGCCGATACTGCCAATCCACCGCCCTAGCATGGAGTCCGACCCTCTGCCGATACTGCCAATCTCCCACCCTAGCATGGAGTCCGACCCTCTGCCGATACTGCCAATCCACCGCCCTAACATGGAGTCCGACGCTCTACCGATTCTGCCAATCCATATATAACAGGAGGAAGGGTAGTACCCATCACAAATTTCAGGGCCTCTGATACTGATGGGGGGAAAAGTATCCTCAAGCTGGAGTCCTGGCATGAGGGAACACAGCTAAAACCACCCAAAGTTCAGAATAAGTCCACTGCCGCCCATGTAGGGAATACAAAGAATACAAAGAATCAGATTTTATTTACTGATCCCAGAAGGATGAGAGACAAAGTTGATTTTGGCTAGCTATGAATTCAAGGAGCTTGAATAAATGCTAAAAGAACTTCATCCAACACCTGAATACTTCTGCCAAATTTTTTTGTTACTGAAAATCTCTTTAGTGTTGATGCCAACGCACCAAGTACACGTGGTTGGTGATCAAACAGAAACAATGCATAGTAGAGAGGACCCTCCAAGTTTTTCGGGAATAACAACCTCTCTAGTTCTGGTGCTATAATAAAATGTACCAAGTACACTCTGTAAAGTCATTGATATGAAAAAAAACATCCAGATGTAAAAGCATGTCAAAATACGGAACATATAAGCATGGCATGGTATCCAAACTGTCTTGTCTTAGATCATGATGACCTGCCCAACCCATGCCAGCATGGAAAGCAGATATATGATGACGAGGAGGATTCAATATATAGCATTTCCTTCCACAATTTTTCTTTTAACAACAACAACAGCAACCACTGCCATTAAATACTACACTCCTTCTTAACTCAATGATAGCAAAATTGATACACAGGAAGTTTGTACCTAGTAACAATTAGGAATGCTTCCAAGTATAAGCTGATAAGTATCTATTCATTAACGATATGATTTACTAATTAAATAGTTTTATGAAATAGATATTATGAACATTTGTGGTAGATGTAGATTCTAATAGGTTAACTCTTTCATCACCATATTACTAATAAAAAACATTGTATATGTTTTAATTAATTTTGAAAATATAAAAAAATTGGGAGGAATTTAGTAAAATAAATAAGGAGATAGAGGAGGGTGTATGAGGAGGAGGTGGAGACAGAACAAGAAGGAGAAAGAAGGAAGAGAGGATGTTGGGAAATGAAATGGTTAATCTATTTCAAACCAAATCAGTCAATGAAAAAAAAAATCATCCATTTCAAAGGAAGGGTTCTTATTTTAAATGAAAATCTATTAACATGATTTTATTTATGAACCATATGTTAAACTTTTATCTTAGTGATGAAATATTCAACAATTTTAGTAAATCTCTCCAAATTCTTCATAAATTAATCAAAACACAATCATGGCAACGAAAGAACAACAAAGAAACAAAATAAAGAAAAAGAAGATAAAGAGAAAACATCCATTGCTTATTTTGTTGCATTTTGTTGTGTCCTAAGGCAAAAATATTTAACTAATTTCAAAATATTATGCATTAATTTCAGAAATTCATAAGCAATATGGATAAGTGAATAAGATAACTGACACTTAGTTAATAGGTTTTGAGTTCATATCTCATTGCAAATACATTGTTCATCTCCCTTAGGCTCTTCATACTCAACTTTTGTTTATGCCTAATTAACTCTCATAGATGACGAATTGGCTGAGTTGTTAGAATGTGTGATAGGTTGCTTCTCAGTATGTATTCCAGCTTTCTGCATTCCAAGTTCAAATCCTGCCAAAATCAACTTTGCCTTACATCCTTTTGAGGCTGTTAAATAAAGTACCAGTTCAGTACTGTAATGAATATCCCCTCCCTATCTATCTATCTATCTATCTCACTTCTTTTCTCTTTCATTGGAAATAATTTGGTGTACTCTGCCAAGTTTAAAATGCCCAAGATTAAAATGCTTGCTTTATGACAGTGCCTGTCAGACCTTAGTAAACAATATCTAAAAATGGATTTATAAATGCAAATGCTTATAGGATATTTACTTGTGGAATGATCGTTTTGAAAATGTGTAGTATTAGAGTAAAGAGTTTAATTTTTAATGCAATGCAGTTATAGAGCTATTTTACACTTTTCAAGAATGCCTTGCTAATGTGGTTTCATGTGGTACATGCAAAGTTGGCACCTGGTTATTTAGTATCCTTGGATAGTCCTACAATGTGTGCCCCCTTCTTCTTCTCCCAGTTATGCACTTCATTCTCCCAAATAAAATAATTTCAACTTACAGTTTAGCAAGCTGAGAGTCCTAGTTTTTTATATATCTTACCCTGACTACACTAAGAAAATTACTAAGCTTGCATTTTCTACTACACAGTTCACACTCACCCATGCCAAATTATGTTACAGATCATAGCATCAAATGACCCTTGACATCACTTTGGATATTTCTACAATATGGCACAGATGTTTAGTGAATTATTCTTCATAAGAAATTATTATATATGTACTATATATCCTCGAATATAAGCCAATGAGAATTTAAGCTGACCCCCTTATTTTATGTCTGAGTAACCCTGTGTATAAGCCAAGGCAGCTAATCAACACAATATGTTTAGATGTAATTCTCGCGAGTGGAAAATATATTTATGAAGTTTTAATATTTTGATATTTAAAATGGTTTAAGCGTCATTTAGTAATTATTTTTTTTTCCCCCCTTGGCACCTTAATTTATATAGAATTTGAAGTTGGTGAAAATTGGCAAAATATTAACCTCGAATATAATTTGACTCCATATTTCCATCAAATGTAGCCATATATTTCTCAGCTTAAATACACATATGTACGGTAAGTTGATGATACAATTTTGTCTAAAACTATGATCTGCAAGGTTCAGTAATATACATCTCTGTGGTCTGTACCCAAGTTGATTGGCTGCTTAATTAGCCTTGATGGTCATGGGTAATGGGTGTTAAGAGTTAAAAGTCATAATAACTAGCCAAGCTATTTCTAGCAATAATTATGTTAATTTTGCTGCAGTGTTTGTATTGCTATCAATATTTTACTTGCATAAGTGATCCTGTACAAAGCAAGTAATGCTGGCCTATTCTAGACTTCATCACTTCCAAAGGATAGAGGGATAAGGGGAGAAAGAGAAGAAAAAGGAGGAAGAAAAGAAAGTAGTAGTAGTAGTAGTAGCAGCAGCAGTGGTATTGCAATAAATTTAAATTAAATATTCAGAGTAATATAATCTGCTAGTCTGAATGTTTCTTCATGCAACAAATAGAAATTTAAAAACACATTTCATTTTTTCTCCTCTGAAACATGAGTAATTTACTTTTAATTAAATTAATAAGCTGTTTCTGTTCTAATTAGCCACTGTTGTATGTGTATATATATATATATATATATACAACAGTGGCTAATTATATATATATTATTTGGGGATGGTCATGTTGCCAGTATTGCGAATAAAAAAAAAATGCATTAAGAATCTTGCAAATCAAATACATACATACATGTGTGTGTGTGTGTGTGTGTGTGTGTGTGTGTGTGCGTGTGTGTGTGTGCGTGTGTGTGTGTTGAAATTAATATATTGTATATGCTGCTTTGACTTTTGGAAGATTTTATTTTTACAAGAGATGGAAGCTACTCACTGCAGACTGAAATTCACCATCATTATCATCATCATCGTTACCATCATCATCACAAACATTATCACAATTTTCATCATCATCATCATCATCATCACAAACATTATCACAATCATCATCACAATCACCATCACCATCACCATCACCATCATCATCACAATCATCATCACAATCATCATCATCATCACAATCATCATCATCATCATCACAATCATCATCATCACCATCACCATCACCATCATCATCATCATTATTATCATCTCAATCATTGCCACCACCAAAACCAACACCATCATTTTATGTCTGCTTTCCATGCTAGCATAGTTTTTGACAGGTTGTTATGGTCTGAATCAATTCTTTTTTTCCCAGTTACTACCTCCTTCAATGGTTTGGAAGAATATGTCTTGCTCATATGTGCCAATTCAAAAATTATTTCTAATCTGAAGGAAGGAGGAGTCAGTCAATTAAATTGATCACAATACTTGATTGGTACTTTATTTTATCTATTCTGGAAGGATGAAAGTCAAAGTTAATCATGACAGGATTGGAACTTGGGATGTAAAGAGCTGGAATAAATACCACAAGAGATTTTGTCTGATGCTCTAACAATTCTGCCAATCCTCCACCTATAAATAATTGGTTCTAACATAAGCACTAGGCCAGAAATTTAATGTCAGGTATTAGTTGATTATATAGACATTAGTATTTGACTAGTACTATATCAACCCTGGAAAAATGGAAGGTAAGATTGACCTAGGAAGGATTTGGACTCAGAGTGTGAGGGACGGTAAAAACTGTCTCTAAAAAAGATATAAATTCAAATAAAATTTTCACTATCTCTTTCATTACCAATGAATGATACAGAATATAATTTCCAAATAATTTTGAAAATAACCAAGTATTTAAAAGGATTTAATAATATAAGCCTGCATGCTCCGATGGATGTGTAATAGTAATATACGCGAACGGCAAAGCATAAACGAATTGAGAGAGAGACTGAGCATAAGAGGAATCAAATGCTATGTGCAGGAGAGGAGATTGCATTGGTATGGACATATTATGCGTATGCGTATGACAGCTGCATAAAAAGGTGCAGAGCACTAGAAGTTGATGGAAGCCGCGGAGTGGAAGACCCAAGAAACCTGGGATGAGGTGATATAAGCCGACCTTACCCAATTACACCTCTCAAAGGCGATGACATACGACCGTGACCTCAGGCGTCACGCAGTAATACAGAAGACCCGACTCCCCACAGGTACAAGCCGAAGCTGAAGCATATAGACAATATGCCCCATCCTCTCCCACTGCAAAGTGGTCATGGAGGTGTCACAGCAAAAAAGCACGCAGCCCACACTGTAAAGTGTATGTGTAGGCGCCTCAGAAAATAGCACCCAGCACTCACTGTAAATGAGGTTGGTGTTAGGAAGGGCATCCATCTGTAGAAATCAAGCCAGAATCAGTTCCCGTATGAGCAAGACATGGTCAGCCGACCGGCTACTGCCCACAACAGGACAACCCGTCTAACCCATGCTAGCGTGGAAGAACGGACGTAAAATGGTGATGATGATGATGAACTAACTTTTTCATTATTAAGTCAGAATTTGTAACATAAAGGTTTTTGCATAGAATTATGATGAAAGGTCTTTAAATACATATAACCACTTTAAAAAAAGTAGTTTTATATTGTAAAACCAAGGGCAATTTGAGGCAGTTTGAAATCTGAAAGGATTAAATCTGTGTATGTATTAACTCTTTTGATACCAAACTGTTCAAAACTGCCTCTAGTTCTCTATCCATCTAGTGTTTATTTCCATCTAAAAACCTTGCATTATAATTTTATATAAGGGCGGGGGATTGGCAGTATCGGTAGAGAGTCGGACACCATGCTTTGAAGCATAGAGTTACGTCCCTTTATGATCTGAGTTCAAACCCCGCCGAGGTTAACTTTGCCTTTCATCCTTACGGGGTCGATAAAATAAAGTACCAGTAATGCACTGGGTAATTGCTGGCCTTGTGCCAAAAGTAGAAACAATTATAATTTTATATAAGGGCGGTGGATTGGCAGTATCGGTAGAGGGTCGGACGCCATGCTTTCCAGCATAGTTACGTCCCTTTACGATCTGAGTTCAAATCCCACCGAGGTTTACTTTGCCTTTCATCCTTACGGGGTCGATAAAATAAAGTACCAGTAATGCACTGGGTAATTGCTGGCCTTGTGCCTAAAGTAGAAACAATTATAATTTTATATAAGAATGTTTGATTAGTAATGTTTCAAATACCAGGTAAATAATGAGAAAGTTAGTTATATTACTAAATTCTAGATTATGTAAATAATTATTGAACATTCTAGGCAGCGTCTTTCATTAAAAATCCAGTAAAGAAAGGGTTAACAGAGTTCTCGTCCATTTCTTTTTCCTTCATGTTATCAGTTTTCATTTGGAGAAAACCATTAATGTAAATGATCAAACTCAAGCAGCTTATTAAAATGATTATGACAATCTCTTTCTTCCTCTTCATGACCCCCCCCCCCCCCCCACCACACACATCTTGGATCTCAGTTTAAGATATGCCACTCATAAACAATAGGTACAAGCATGGCTGTGTGATTAAGGAGTTTGTTTCACAACCATATGGTTTGGGGAAGTGCCTGCTACTATAGCTTTGGGTTGACCAATGCCTTGTGAGTGGAATTTAGTAGACAGAAACTGAAGCGGAGAGCGAGTGTGTGTATGTGTGGGTGCGTGTGTGTATCTGTGTATGAGTGTGCATGTGTGTGTTTATGTCCTTGTATTTTGACAAAATGAGATCAATAAAGTAAGTAGTTATCTTGCAAAAAACTACAACTGATATGATCAACTAAAATAGTTGATGTTCCAACATGGCTGCAGTCTAATGACTAGCGCCAGTAAAAGAAATATAATCAGTCATCACGGCGATAATCTTACCACATGTATTTGTTACTTGCTGACAATATTGATGTTATAACAAGCAAAAGAAGAGTAACAGAATCAGGTATATGTGGGAGATAGAAGAGTTCATTGATTAATAAGGAGTGTTTTTAATGATTTAATGATATCTAATGATATCAAAGGAAATAAATTATATCATGTTTAATGAATTCAGTTTATACACAAAAGTGCACCTGAGTGCATACATTAAAGATACACACACACACACACACACACAAATAAAATGGGGGATGTATTTTGAGGGAAAGTTTACTGCTACTTTTAGCAGATCACACAATCCTAAAGAAGCCAGCTCTACTCTCACTGACTTACATAGAAGAGATATGTGGATAAAGGGTCTGATTATAACCTTGGTAGTATAAATCTGTCTCTCATAGGCAATAAAACTGTTATTTATTTACAAAATTATTTGAAAATCATAGGTATTGACATTCAGTAGAAATCTGATAATGAAAGTGTTAAGATGAAAAAGATAAGTACCATTTGCAGATATTTTCTTTAGAAGTAGATTCCAAAGGTATGTTTCCATTTCTCAGTATTCAAAAGGAGTTATCTAGGTTTTTCAGAAACCAGAGTCCAACTTCCAAAATTATGTATGACAAAATTATTATTTATATAAAATAAAAAGGTTACTTACCACTTAATAGCACCTGTAAAAGAAATAGAAAAGAATTTTAATAAAATTATACAAGTTACAATAAAGAATGATTACATACAATTTAAAACATTTGGAAACTTTGTGTAAACTTCAAACATTCGTCTATCCAATTTACTATCGCTTTTAGTAATTGTGGTTTATAAGCAGTATCTCTTGAGAATAATCAGTCGCTGATGAAATCTCAACACATAATTGAAACTAGTTCAGTTGATCCTTCTTTTTCAGTTCATATCTTGTTGGCTAAAAATTTGTAAGATATATTCTGTAACACAGTACTGCATGAAAACAAAACACTATTAATGCACCAATAAGTTAATGATTGATCTAGCTGCCATGAATAAGTTATTTATTAAAATAAGTCTATCGAGCTATTTAATGGTGAAAGTGGATTTAAAACAGTGTCATTGAAAATAATACAGAGGGACCTCAATGGTTGATAAAATCCCAACACACGATTAATCCTAATCTGTCTGACGCCTCTTCTTCTATTTATGACAATATTGTATAAAGAGACAAGGTGTTTACATCTGTTTGTACATACATTTTTGGCTAAAGAATATACAGGTACATTCTATAATACCGTGTTTCCTCAATTATAAGACCTACTCCATGAATAAGCCTTAGCAGTATTTTTATGCTGCAGTCTAATATAAGCCCAACCTCGAAAATAAGCCCTATCACATTTTTGCAAGAAAATTTAATATCAAAAATATTATAAAACGCATTGATTACTAATATAATAAATTATTTTAATGTTATTGTTTGTAACTCTATAATATATATCCTTTATTTTTTACATCAGTATAATTATACTTTTATCAAAACTCTTGAGCTGTTATTTTTTGTGCAGAAATATAAGCCCTACCCCCAAAATAAGCCCTAGTGCCGTTTTTTTTCAGGAGAAATAATGTAAGACCTGTCTTATAATTCAGGAAACACTGTACATAATAACATTGGAACAAATAATACTGTTAATGCACCAGTAATTTATTAATCAAACCAGCTGTCAAGAATGCATTATTTATGCAAATTGACTTATTCAATTTAGATAAACTACTAGTAATAGTTGGTTATAGAAAAATATGTCGGTAGAGCCTTAAAGGGGATACTCAGTTAATGGTAATATTGTAATGTAGGGACTGAAACTAATCTGGTTAAAGCCCCCTTTATTATATATATATCGCTATTCATACAGTGTCGGTTAAAAATATTTATAGATGTATTTTATAGTGCAGTGTAGCATTGAAACAAAATCTTGTTAATGCAACAATAATTTCTAAACATTCTGTTTGGGATTACAAAGTCTTGGGACAATAATTTCATTCGACTTATCAAGTTATCCATTTATATTTCTATATCTATTATTAATTTATAAATCAAGTTAGCTAGTGACATATCTACCTATTATATCAATTACAAATTTATCTGAGGATATGTTGGTATAATTTATTGACATATTAATATATCTATTAAAATATTGATTTACATATAAATTTCAATCAATAAATCAATATACTTATCTATTTTTACTAGTGATCATTTAATTTATTGAAATTAATGGAATTATTTTGTGTGTTAACATATTCTAATACAAAGAAGATGGTTTTGACTCCATTTCCATACATTACGAGTTTCTGTTTCTTTTATCATTTTCTAATGCAAATTAGTCTCCATTTAACATCAATCCTCAATAGATTTACAAAAATAAGATAGTGATAAAGTGGGTTTCACTTCATAGGGAAGAAAAATAAAGCTATCTGTGTGTAGTTAAGTCTGTAATTTAAATGCTCCTTCCCTGGTAACAAGCTCAATAAAACATTAACTCTTAACAGGGGCATTGAATATAGTGAATATGTGAAGGCTAAAGAGAAATGTATGTAGCATGCTCCATTGGATGACAAAGCACAAATGAGCTGAAAGAAAAAATAGGCATCAAAGAAACCAAATGTAGTGTGCAAGAGAAAAAGCCGTGCTGGTAAAGACATGTAATGCATTGAATGAAGAAGTGCCAAGACTTTACAATGTAAGGAAGTTGCAGAAGAGGAAGTCCAAGGAAAACCTGTACAGAAGTGGTTAAGAGGTGATCTCAAAACACTCAATGAAGGAAAGCAAGTGGCAAGGAGGGAGGGGGGGGGGGGGGGGGGGGCTGGAGAAAACTTGTTCAACACATGGGAAAATTGACATAAAATGATTAAGATGATGATGATGATGATGGTGGTGATGGTGGTGATGTCCTGTATCTCATGAAACTGCATTAGCACGACAAAACATCATTATGACAGCATCACATTAAAAATTGAAGTCTTTAATCTAATATTGCAGATTTTTACAATAATCTGTCCAATGGTGGTAGTGGTGTTGTTGTTGTTGTTGTTGGTGGTGGTGGTGGGGAGGGGTAGTGTTGGTGGTGGTGTTGTTGTTGGTGGTGGTGGTGGTAGTGTGTTCGGTGGTGGTGGTGTTGTTGGTGGTGGTGGTGGTGTTGGTGTGTGGTGGTGATGGTGGTGGTGGTGTGTGTGTGGTGGTGGTGGTGGTGGTGGTGGTGGTGTGTTTGGTGGTGGTGGTAGTGGTGGTGGTGTTGTTGGTGGTGTGTTTGGTGGCAGTGTTGTTGTTGTTGTTGGTGGTGGTAGCTTCTTTTAAAAAAGTGAAATTTAATATGTTCTATTGTTGTTTGCTGTTCCATCATGTTGAATCTAGTGAGTTGGTGATTAAACCAAGCGAGTAATATCCTATTTCACCAGTTGATGAGTGTTAAGTTACATTCTGTCACTTAAGAATCATTTACATTAGAGTCAACCTGTAATGTAAGAATTCTACTTAGTTGGTCTATAAACTTGCAACTGTAATTATGAAATCAATTTATTAAGAGGTGGAGCTTTTGTAATTGATAGAAAGGAGCCAATCGTTAGAACAAACTAAAGAAACTGTTGTTTTTTTTCTTTGTTTTTTGGGGGCAAGGGGGTGTCTTTCCACTGCTGATACTATCTGCCACTTGCAACTCCTGACAAAAGAAGGTGGGATTTGAACTTAAAAAATGCATACAGTCAGATTAAATACCCACAAAGCATCCTGTCTGCCTCTTCAACAATTCCACTAATCCATCATCCTGGAGTGATACTTTATTTTAACAACCCAAAAAGGATGAAAGGCAAAGTTAACCACTGCCACACATGCTGCCACTACCAACAATAACTTCTCCTCTGCCATCCCCACAACCACATTAACAACACCAACAACAACACTGCAGCTATCACCACCATCATCACTCATATTGCTACTAACATCCTACTCCATGTTACCACCAACAACCACAAAGTCCCCAAAGATGTCTACCACAGTTCCACTATACCTCTGCAACACTACCACTTAAATTATTAAACCTGCCACTCTACAACTACTGCAGTTATTTCCACTTGACATCTCTACTAGTGTTGTTGTTGTTGCTACTGCTCCTCCTCCTCCTACTACTACTACTACTACTATGTATCCACTTCATATGACAAATTTTATTACTGACAGACATTTACACACTCAAATGCAAACAAACAGATATACACACATTTAAACACACATACAAACAGATGCATACACACATACAAACAGATGTACACACATATACAAACAGATGTACACACATATACAAACAGATGTACACATACATAAACACATATACCAACAGAAGTACACATACACAAAACACATATACAAACAAACACACTCATAAACTCATACAAACAGACAGATATACACAAACACATAGACCAACAGATGTACACACAAACCTAATGGTGTAAATTGATATGAAAGTACTTTGTTGTAAAAGTGTGCAATTTGTTTGTTTGTTGACTTCAACACTAGGCCATATGTGCAAAGAAATATGGCTGGGCTGTTGCTAAATCAAGATTGCATCATCAATGATACATGTATGACATTATACTTTGTTCCACCAGAAAGTGAGTAATTTGAAAAGAGCAGCTACTTCTACGAATTGAGGGATCACAGCTCTGATACTATAGGCATGTGGTTAGAATGTCTCAGGAAAGAATCATTGGACAGATTTTAAACGGCAAAACCAACTAGCAAGATACCTAGGAGAAGGAGTGTTTCAGGACTCTGACCCCACAACCCTCCAGGAATAAATGGGTGAACAAGAAGAAGTTGTTGAATATGACAAAATAATTGTTATGGAATGGCCTGCCTGGAAGTTAACTACCTACTTAGTTAGACAAACTAACAGATAGATTGTTTTCGTTTTCCTCTGAATCATATTGATGGCAAGACTGGTAGACATCTTTTTTATCTCCTTGACATCATCATTATTATTTTACATCCACATTCCAGTTTAGTATAAGTACACCGCATTCCTGTGTGTCATGTGAAGTGACTAAATGAGTGCCAGGAAGGACATTTAACTGTAAAACATTGCCTCAAAATGTCCTGTACAACTTGTACAACAGTCTACCTATGGTTATATGGGAGACATTATTTGTAAATATGAAGTGATTAGTGGATGGTATGGTATGATATGATATGATCCCATAACTCCTGATGGAGTTGTAGGGGTGCTGTATTGACATATGGTGTTTCTAGGGCATTTTTTAAAACCTAACACAGCCCAACCCTCTCCAGGTCTGAATATAGCAGATTTCATCAAGTGAAGGTTAGAAGTGTGAGAGAAGAAGTGAGAAAGAGATATAAAGGAAGAATCAGCCCCAGTACTAGACTGGTACTTTCTTTTATCGACCTCAAAAGGATGAAAGGCAAAGTTGACCTCGGCGGGATTTGAACTCAGAGAATAGAGAGCTGGAATGAATGCCACAAGGCATTCTATTCAATGTTCTAATGACTGCTAAGTTTTGAAATAGATATTTTGTGGAATCTAAAATTCATTACATCACTATTATGAGTTCATAATAAGTTCATAAAATAAGTATAAGAAATTACAAAGTTGTACTTAACTGACATTTGTCTTGATCTGAGATCATGTATTAAAACTAAAGTCATTTTAGCCATTCAAAAACAAACAGAAAAACTATTAAATCCACTTTACTGTTATCATTTGTTTCTTTATGTCAAAATTTTCATCACACTGTTTGTGACCTGGTTGTTGAATTGCAATAGAATTGTGCCTTTAACCAGGTCACAAACAGTGCAAAAAAGGTCAACACCAAGAAATAAATGATAAATAAAGTGAATTTAACAGTATTTGTGGGGTGTGTGTTATTATTATTATTTTTATTTATTTATTTATTTATTTGAATGGCTGAAATAACTCTTAAGAAATATAATGGAAAAAATTCTTTATTCTCTTTAACCATTATAGGATTGATGGTCTTATTCTAGTTCAAAAGAATCATTATTCTACTTAGAGACTTGTGAGAATTGTTCAAAGGATAATAAGTTAAACTAGATTTTATTAGTATGAAAGGATAATGAGTCAAACTAGATTATATTCGACTGATTTGTATCTCAAGGATTCAATCTCTAAATTCAGAGTAAATTGTTGTCTCCTTTTATCTCTAAAGAGTCAGTGAAGTATGTATCAATAAGATGCTAGAAACTTAATCAATGTACTATTGAATTAACTCTTAATGTCATGTACTAAATGAAACCACATAGGCAAAAACATTTTTTTTGTAAAAGTAATAAACAGAGCTATGACTGCATCTCATTAAAAATTAAAGCCCTTCCTCTAATATTACAAATGTTCACAACAATCTGTCCTCTAGTACAGATACTACAAACATTTGAATTAACAAACCCATTTTTAGATATTTTCTGCTGAACCATTGCAGGATATTAAGAGTTAAACAAAACTAGAAGCTCCTTGATATAACATAAATTAAGAATTTTAGTTCTAATTTTTCATCATGGTTATGCAGTTAGGAGGGTAGGACATAATAGACAAATTTGTCAGTAAATGAATAGTCAAAAATATCACTTGTATCTTATAGATGTCTTAAGAACTACTTTTACTATGTACTAACAGTTAAAACAGAAAACAAAACCAAACAAGCTTTTTCCTAAGAGTCCTTAATTATATATGTTCAGATACATGATAAGTATATCATAGGCCCCCTTTGATCATGAATGACCATGGCTTTTCACTTAAAAAGTTTTATTCACCAAGGCAGAAGCCTGGGCATAGTGTTTTTGTGGAAGACCAGCAGTTACCCATGCATACCAGTCTCCCCATGTCACCTATGATGTCCAAGGAAAAGGCAAAAACTTGCCACCAGTGACATTGCAATTCATTCCAGCTAAGTAAACAATTAGAACAATCATCATCATCATCATCATCATTTTACGTCCACTTTTCCCTGCTTGCAAGGGTTGGACGAGTCCTATTCAGCATCTCTCCACTTGTCACGGTCCTTCGTCATCTCCTCGGTGAAATAAAATGTTTTGCTCAAGTTCACAACACACTTCCCAGTCTGGGAATTGAATTCACAACCTCACGATTGTGAGCCCAATATTCTAATCACATTTCATGCCCCTTCACCATAAGTTTTAATATATATAGTTTTCATAATTGTATAAATATTTGTGCATCAAAATGCAAATTATGTAGGGATCACAAAGCCCACATTCTCAATAAAGACATTTTCTATTTGTTTTTTGTTTTTTATTCATTAGTCAGTATTTAATCCATGCTAACGTGAAAAAATGGACGTTAAACAGGGGTGATGATGATGAAGGGCAGTGTCCATGACCCTTTTCAGAGTCTGATGGGAGAGAGAGAGAGAGAGAGAGAGAGAGAGAGAGAGAGAGAGAGAGTTATCCCTTAAAGTGGAGAACTAGCAATCTAATCCGCTCCTTCTGATGTAATAATGAAAGAAAATACTTGACATTGTATAAACTCTAACAAAACATCTAAATAAATATTAATTTATTAATTATATAAATTAAATGACCTTTTAAAACTATTTCTTGGTTTCTCTGACATTCATAAAGTATCTAGTGCTTGATTAATTCATCATTCAGATGCCATAAGCCTGTTAACATATGGCACAACTGGATTTTCTTTGTTCAGCGATTTCTTTCATTATCCACTAACTCCAACTCCAACATCATCACCATCACCACTACCACTGCCATCAAAGTCAGTGTCATCACCCATAAATATACACACACACACACAGTACTAATGTGGTCCTCACCACCAACATCCATCCATTTCTCATCACCACCATCACTACCATCCATCGAGATCACCCACCCCCCTTCCAACACCAGCACTACCACTGTTACCACCAACACCATCTCTACCACTGCCAGACATACCAGTTCCATTACTACCATGCCTCTACCTCTGTCTATATTTCTAATTCACCCTACCACCACTGCCGCTGCCATCACTATTGATATAAATAACACAGTCCATTGCACAAATCGTATACTTGAATAATTAAGCTTTAGAAAACAACACAACAACAATAAACTACTTGAAAAATCAAAATCAATAGACATCAATAAAAACAATTAATATGAAGTAATCAAGGGCAACTCTATGTAATTTCAAAAGAAATCGCATGAAAGAAAAGTGCATGGAAACCAATTTACTATGAATGTAGGTAACAAATTGCAAACAAATTTGTGTGAGATTTTGACCTCCCCTGTATATAATCAGATATAGATTGTTGGACAGAAACAATACTTCTGAAATCAACAACAACATAAAACAAACTAAAAGCAATAGGTATGCGAAGCTGGAAGGATTTTCCAATAAAAGTAAAGTCCATTGTTATTCCATACAAGCCCACCAGAACAGAGGTGGGAACATACAGTTCAGTTGACATGGGCCAACAGCTTGAATGGGTCTATTCTCCACAAGTTCTAGTTCTTTTATTCTGTTCTTTAATGTGTAAGTACATCATGTACACTACATGTATATGTACAGACCTGTAAACCCATATGTAAATCATATGTAATTAGCATTGATTACTAAGATACCTAATGAGCAGTTTGAGATGGGACTTACATTGTACATATGGCTTGAGCATACTACCACTTTTTTTTTTGGGGGGGGGGGGGGGGGGCTACAATTCACATGTGGCCTGGACATATTACCAGCTTTGATAGGTGTCTACATGTCACATATGGTCTGGCATATTATTACCTGTGGAAGCACATGGCTTAGTGGTTAGAGCATTGGCCTTGCAATCGAAAGGTTGTGAGTTCAATTCTCAGACCGGGTGATGTCTTGTTTCCTTGAGCAAGACACTTTATTTCACATTACTCCAGTTTACTCAGCTGTAGAAATGAGATGATAGGGACTAAGGTCCCTATCATTCCACTGTAAAGTGGTCGTGGAGGTGCCACGGCAAAAAAGCACCCAGCACTCACTGTAAATGAGGTTGGTGTTAGAAAGGGCATCCAGCTGTAGAAATCAAGCCAGAATCAGTTCCCGTCCCACCCTTGCAAGCAGGGAAAAGTGGACGTAAAATGAAATGATGATGAAATGAAATGAAGGAAGAGGCTATATTTCACATCTGGCTTGGCTCTATTACCAACTTTGGTAGGTGCCTACATTTCACATCCGGCCTGGACCTTTTACCAGCCGAGGGTAGTGCCTACATTTCATATCTGACCTGGACCTTTTACCAGCTGAGGGTGGTGCCTACATTTCACATCTGGCCTGGACCTTTTACCAGATGAGGGTGGTGGCTACATTTTGTATCTGGCCTGAGCCTAGTATCAGCTTTGGTGGACTGGGCCTACTACCAACTGTGTATAGGCCTTCATACAAAAGGTAATATTTAAATGTGTGAAATGCTTATAATTACCATTATCACTATTGTTTGATTAATAGTTATTTACACTTTTACTAGTTTTAGTCATAGGATTACAGCAATGCTGGGACCAACCCCTTCCAGCCCCGCCCAACTTGAAGTATTTTAGTTGATTATAACCATTGTGAATACCAACATCGTACCAATATTGAAAATTTGAGCAACAGGAAAATATAACTCTTGGATGTTTTGATTCAGTTTAACATAATTCTCTCTAAAAATGTCCATTTTTATGATTAATCATAAACCCAGCTACTATTTAGAGAGTTGTTGTTATTGTTGTTTAGTCCCAGGTCAGCTCTGATGGAGCAGATATGAAAAACCTTAAGGAAGCAGCAGTGACAGTTAATCCTTTTGATACCAACCAATCTGAAATTACCTTGTTCTTATAGAACACAACAGCTCATTTTAAAATACTCATATTTAAAACCTTTCATCAAAATTTCATTAAAGAAATTTTGGTTAAGTAATGTTTCAAACCCCAGCTTAGTTATGATGAGGTTAGTTATCTAATTAAATTATTCAAATTTTAAAAATTAATTGATCCACATAAACAATGCATTTCATTAGAAATACAAAAGAGCTAAATAGATTCTAGAAACAAGAAAAATAGCAAGAAAATGAGTGGTGTTGATGGATGAAAATGATGATTATGACATTTGAAAGACTCAGAAGCCATTTTCATCTCCTAACTTCTTTCTTGCAATCTATGCCTGTCACAAACATATGAGAGTTCAGCTACTATGTGCAAGAGGTCTTGTCAGAGAGACAATGGATCACGTCTGTCAACTTTGTAGTTCAGACATTAAACAAATGATAAATATACTATATAGATTTCCAGCTGATACACTTAAATGCATCTAATCAGAGATAGACACTTCAAAATTTCATATTCAATTGTATCATCAACATCATCTTCATTTAACATCCATTTTTCCCGTTAGTATGGATTGAACAGGTCATCACAGGCCTCATCAAAGCTACTGAACTCTCAGATGGACTGGGAGCTCACATTTCACTACACACATTCTTGCATCTACAGAGAAAAGGGAGGCAGCAACAAAGAGTAAATAAATAAATAAATAAAGCAGGCAAGTGCTAAACTACTGACAGGATAGTGCATCATAGTTGTGCCCTGCAGACAAGATGGTGAAAGCATTGCCATAGAGAACATCCAGAGATACCCAATGCATTAACCATTCCACCTCATAGAACTCCTTTCTTATGAAGAGGAAAACAGCAGTCCAGGAATCCAACACACCAGAGGTCTCAATGATGACTGGCACAGCAGTCAGTCAATACTTGATATTTTGTAAACTTCTGCTCCTACTGGACATAACTAAATGAAGTAGCAGTCATCATCATCAGCAACTGACAACAGACAATAGCTTACTCTATGGGAGTGAAAATGTTGAATAAAATAATGATGAAGAGATGTTGAAAAATATGTAGTGTTTAAATAAGACTTACATTAACAACAATAGGTGAGAAAATGGGGCTTGGAAACATTCCATTGATTGAGATATCTTAGTTATCCATTTGATATATAAACATACATACATGCATATACATATATATATATATATATATATATATATATATATATATATCCTGGTTTTTATAATACATTCACCATATCACTGTATGTCATAAGAGGCAATTAAAAGGGTTGATGTCAGGAAACGAATTTAGTTGTAAAACATTGTTTCAAAACATCCTGTTCAAGCCATGCCACCATTGAAAAGCAGTTGAAAAATGATTATATCTATGTGTATGTATATATGTATATTAGGCAACTAAAGGTTTCTCTCTAAAAATGAAAGGCAGACTCTATGATGCCTGCATACGAACAGCAATGTTACATGGCAGTGAGACATGGACATTGTGTGCAGAGGATCTGCGCAGACTGGAGAGGAACGAAGCTTGCATGCTCCGCTGGATGTGTAGTGGTAATATACTTGAACAGCAAAGCATAAATGAACTAAGTGAGAAATTAAGAATAAGAGGGATCAGATGCTGTTTACGCGAGAGAAGACTATGTTGGTATGGTCACATGATGCGCATGAAAGACAACAGCTGTATAAAAAAGTGCAGGGCAATCAAAATTGATGGAAGTTACAGAGTAGGCAGACCCAGAAAAACCTGGGACGATTTGATAAATTCCAACCTTACACACTTACACCACTCTAGGACAATGTCACTGGACCGAGATCTTTGGCGCTACGCAGTAATACAGAAGACCCGCCTTGCCTATGTACAAAGCAAAACCTACAGTCAGTAGGCACCGCTTAACCAAAAATACACCCCCATCCTACTACCCCTACTCCAACTTCCCCGCCATCAACACCACCCCTTTCTCTGTAAAGTTATGTTGGTATCACAACGTCCAGTCCTAAATAAATGAGGTCGTGTAGGTGTCACGAAAAAAAAACACACAGTCCACGCTGTAATGTGGCCGTGTAGGTAACACGGTAAAAACTTTCCAGTCCACACTGTAAACGTGGTTGGTGATAGGAAGGGCATCCAGCCATAGAAAACCTGCCAAACGAGTGAGACGACCAATCTTGCCTCAAGTGGGACAATTCCCGTCTAAATCCATGCTAGCGTGGAAGATAGACGTTAAACGATGATGATGATGATGATATATAGGTGTGCATGTGTATGTGTTTATATATGTATGTGTAATTTAATCCAAGCCATATCTGTGTGAATGCGGTAAGGTCAATGAAATACATGTAACTCTTATAAATGTCTCTCTATAATCACAAACAAACTTTTTCAAAAGTCTCACTGTCTCTTTTATGTTATGTAGTTCAGAACACCAAACAAATAAAAATACTTGAAAGTGTTTAGAAAAGTAGATAAGAATATTTGAACAGATGATGAATTTTCTTTCTTTTCTGTTTTATTTCATGGATCTAAGAAAACTAATATAAGTACAAGACTATATTTTAAGTATATTTGTAAGAATACTTCTAAAAAATTGGTAAAGTTGATAAAAGTGATAAAATTCTTGGTTCATTTCAAATCAGACAGAAAGTTAGATTTACCTAAAGATTTCAGAGATTGTCTTATGAATCAGTAAATATATATATATATATATATATATATATATATATATATGAATAATATGAATTTGAAAGATGTGCAAAGGCTAGAGACAAACAGATTATGTATTTTATGTAAAATGTAATGTTAATGTGTGTGAATTATGAAGCATGAATGAGCTAAGAATAAAACTGAGCATGAAAGGAATCGAATGTTGCATGTAGGAGAGAAGATTACAATGGTACAGAAATATAATGCATATGGATGATGAGTGTGTGATAAGAAAGTGCCAGAAGTTTGATGAGAGACGAAACCATAAAAGAAGACCAAAAAAGACATGGGCAGAGGTGGTGAAAGTTGATCTCAGGGGACTTGACCTCACAAAAAGTTGACAAAGGAAAGAAACAATTAGAGAGATGCTTTACTTGAGGGGACTTGTCTAACCCATTCAAGCATAAAAAATACATCAAAATTATATATATAATATGTGTGTGTAATGCTTCACTATATGTACTAGCAAGCTTGAATGCATCAATAGAAGTTGTGCATATCAGAATATGATCCTTAACTTCAATATTAATTTATGACAATATTACTTATACAATCTATTATACACTTAAAATGTCCACTCCACAATTTGTAACTAGTTTAGGCATTGGATTATAAAAAATTGTTGTCGTCAAAGAGACTGCAACAGTTTGTCCGTTTATTAATATTGGTTTGAAGCTTTCAGCTGAACAAGTATTTTAAGTGAATCATATATTTCAATATATAAGTAAACTGACAGAATAGAAGCTATAGAATTTCTGTGAAACAGAGCAAGAAGAGCCAAAAAATGTGGTAGAGAGAGAATAGGTGGTATGGGTTCCATTGTTAAGGAGAAAAGGAGAGACAAGGAAACAATATACATAAGATAGATTAACCATTTAGTTACAACATTTCTAATGTAAGAAACTATTAATTATTTTCAAATAATTTTGAAAATAAGGAAGAACTTGGAAGGGTTTAGTAATATACTAATTATGAAGGTGAAATCCAGAAAATAAATATCATTGCATAAAATTATGATGGAAGGTTTTTAGGTAAATACAAAACACTTTAAGATAAACAGTTTTGTATCATAAACATAGGGCAGTTTCAGGAATGTTATTATCAAAAGGGTTGAGAGGGAAATAGTGATAAAAAAAGAGGCTGTAGTACATTGGGTGAGGGAAAAACTGTGAGAAAGTTAAAGAATCATGTTTATCAACCTATGAGATAATATATTGACACACTGAATATGAAACCTCTGAGAATGTTGAAGGATATATAATCACAGCCTGTGACAAAGTGCTAGTATTTCTGTACATATATATATATATATGTACAGAAATACTATCACTTTATATGTATATATATATATATACATTTATACACATATACATACATATATATACATATACATTTATACACATATTCATATATATATATATATACAGATATACATACACATATATATATACACACATTTATACATATCCACATATACATACATATGTATATATATATATATATACATTTATACACATATACATACATATGTGTGTGTGCATGTATATGTGTGTGAATATGCATATATATATATATATATATACACATGTGCATATATACATGAGTGTGAATGTGCATAGAACCTTTATGTATATATGTGTAGGATGACAAAGAAGTAGGAATATGATATAGCATAGCCAGTGCAAACAATGAGTGTATAAAGAATGCAGAGAAACTTTCTGATAGA
>OZ024746.1:80860610-80883110 GCA_964016885.1 Eledone cirrhosa | reverse complement strand
GACAAACAGACATGCACACATATATACAAATAGTTAGTGAAGATAATCTAATATACAGCAAGCAAGAGAAAAAGGAAAAAAAAAAGTACTTTTAGCTCTGGAAACAATGGGTAATTTTTCAAAAAGTTTATGATTTCTATTTCTGTTTTGGGAATGAGCAGTAACAGGACATTCTTGATTGATTATCAAATAACGACCTCTGAAACATTGATGAAGTTATTATTCGAAGTATATGATCAATAACAGATTTCTAGAGTTAACCAGCCTGTATCTTATTAGAGAATATTTAGATGTAGTGTTGTCCAATTACGAAACAGACAAATAAAGTTTATATCATTTTTCTTTTACTATCATTATCGTTATTATCATTATTATTATTATTATTGTTGTTGTTGGTGTTATTGTTGTTGTTGCTATATATTTGAGATAACTAGATAAAGGCTGGGGAGTATCTTTTACTATTATATTGTTTTATTGGTTTATCATTAGATTGTGTTCATGCTGGGGCACTGCTTTAATTTAGTTGATCATATCAATCCCAGTATTGTTTATTTTCTCAAGTCTGGTGCTTATTTTATCAATCACTTTTTTTTTATGGGACATAAACCTAAATGCAGGCATGGGAATACACACACACACACACACACACACACACACACACACACACACACGTATCCTAGCAGGGAAAGTAGAAGTTAAAATATTACTATTCATGTATACATCGCTATTTCAGAGCACCAATCCTAATTCCTAATTTTTGCTAGACCGGTAATTGCTCTATATAATCAGCTCCTGATTATTACTGGAATTCTATAAGAATCCAGCTTCTATAAGTTTCGGTGGGAGCAGGGGAGTGTGTGGTTCTGATGAATGCCAACCAGCCTGAAACAGACTATCAAACTCTCTCCCTTCTTTTGCTGAAAATAAGTAAGTGACATAGTCACTACTTTAAAACTGATAGTGCATGGTATTCTAAATGTTTTTAATTAAACATACGGTATATTGCCAAATATACTAAACATACATTTATATATATATATAGTGAAAGGATAGTATCCAACAGCATGAGCTCAGCTGTCAGGCACTAACTTTCACTATTCATACACTCTACTTTCCTAAGTATTGAGTACTTAGCTAAATATGGTCCTACTAGTCTTCTCTCTCTCTCTCTATATATATATGTGTGTGTGTTTAGTGAAGGTGTGTGGCTGAGTAGTTAGAGAATTGGATTCACAATCGTGAGGTTGTGAGTTCGATTCCTGGACCGGGCGATGCGTTATGTCCTTGAGCAAGACACTTTATTTCACGTTGCTCCTTCTACCTGGAGTTGCGACCGATAGATAGTATTAGCAACTGGAAAGACCGACGGAAACATTGTTTCCTCGGTCCGATTTGACGAAAGTCGATCGACTAAAAAAAAAAAAAAAATGTGTGTGTGTGTGTGTGTATATATATATATATATATATATACATACATATACGTGACAGGTTTCTCCAGTTTCCAGTTTCCATCTATGAAATTCCACTCAGAGGGCATTGGTAAACCTGAGGCTATAGAAGAAGACAAATGCCCAAAGTCTCATGCAGCTGGACTGATCCCAGAACCACACATTTGCAAAATGAACTCCTTAACCACAAATCCATGCCTATACCTCTTATTGGAAAATATTTCGATAGAGTGCTGTCCAATTAGGAAACGGGGAAATAATTTTCATATTTCTTTTTTTTTTAAAATCTGAGATAAATAGGTAAAATGGTAAGAGGAAATCTGAGAGGGATTGTTCAAGAATAAGTTGGTCCCACCATCATCAGTGTTTACAACAAATGTTAAGCTATTACTGGATCAGAATCGATTACTGGATCAGAATCGATACTCTGTATAGTTTTGTTGTTTGTTTGTCTGCCTGGTGATGTAATTCTGAGACAAAGATAATTGGTAGCATTGGTAGATCAATAATACATTAGTCAGTGATGGTGGTGGTGGTGTTAGTAGTAGTAGTAGTGGTAGTAGTAGTAGTAGTAGTAGTAGTAGTAGTAGTAGTAGTAGTACTGGTGGCGACAGTGGTGGTGGTGGTGGATGTGGTAGTAGTAGTAGTAGTAGTAGTAGTAGTAGCTGTTCTATTGAGAGTAGTAGTTTATCAGTAATCTAAGTTGTCTTTTAATTCGTTTAGTCTTGTTCTAAATCAGACACGTCTGTGCAGTAGAATGGACATGACAGATGACTCAGCAGAGACAAGAGAGAAAGAGAGAGAGAGAGAGATGCTGTATTGCAGAAATGTCTAACAAAACATAGCAGCAAGGAGAAATAGATATTAAAATAAAGTTGTCCATGACAATGATGATGTGAAAGAACACTTTTCACTACAAATAGCTTCTAGCATGTGATCTACCGTAACTGAATCTCCCTTCAGGCACTACATTACTATACTTAGTCTATTTAAATATTGTTCAAAGAATGTTTGTCTACTATTGATTCTTACTTTCTAAACCCTGTCCAAGTGTTTGACCCCCATAAAGTCTAAAGTCTGTCTTAAGCCAGAATGCTTGTAAGGCATGAAGCGACTGAGAGTACAAGACTCCTCGCTGGACAGGACACCAGTCCATTGCAGAGTTAAACCCCCAGCTATTGCTGGTACTCATCTTCAGCTGAGTATACAGGAGCAACATGAAATGAAGTGTTTTGCTCAAGAACACAACATGCAACCCAGTTTAGGAATCAAACCCATAACATTATGATCGTAAGTCCAACATTCTTACCACTAGGTCACGTGCCTCCACTTTACCCCACCATCCCAGAAGGTAAATTAATACAATTGTTAGAGTGTAGAGCGAAATGCTTTGCAGTATTTGTTCTAGCTGTCAACACTCTAAACTTAAACCCCACTTAACTTTGGCTTTTATCCTTTCCAATTAGTTATTAATTTTCCCATTGGTTAAGGATATATACATATATTATAGTTAAAATAGGAATATATATTAATGGCCATCAGAAAGCTGAAACAAATACCATGAAGCATAAAATCCAACATTCTAATAAATCTACCAATTCACTGCCTATATATATTAGATAGTATGTATAAAAATTAGTAAAAAGATAAGACAACTGGAAGATATATAAATGATAAAGTGTTATAGAGCCAATGATAAAGTATTATAGAGCCAATAAAATCTGTGGTTTCAAATATAGATTTCCCAGATTAGGAGTTAAATATCAGATTTCCTCACTGTATCAGCTTTGGATACTTATGGTATAAACATAAGTACATATACCTCAAATATCAAAGATAAATTTATTGAAATAAATTTGGCTGCTTAACCCTTTTCTTACAGAACCACTGAAACTGTCCCTGGTTCTACAATCCTAATTTTTTTATTATTTTGAAGTGTTTATATTTATTTATTTTTAAATTCCTTCATAATTTTATCAAAGAACCTTTGTTAAATTTTCTTCCAAACACCAGCT
The DNA here is from genome assembly GCA_964016885.1 of Eledone cirrhosa. Taxonomy (NCBI): domain Eukaryota; kingdom Metazoa; phylum Mollusca; class Cephalopoda; order Octopoda; family Eledonidae; genus Eledone; species Eledone cirrhosa. Next base: position 80,879,647 of record OZ024746.1, on the reverse strand, counting down.
TGATAATAAGAAAGTTATATTTCTAAATCTTTCAAAATTTTTGATTATTTTCAAAATAATTTGAAAATCATAGGCATTAGAAATATTATAAGAAAATTGTTAGAGTGTAGAGCGAAATGCTTAGCAGTATTTGTTCCAGCTGTCAGCACTCTAAATTTAAACCCCACTGAAGTTAACTTTAGCTTTTATCCTTTCCAATTAGTTATTAATTTTCACATTGGTTAAGGATATACACATATAGTATAGTTAAAATAGGGATATATATAGAGACCCTCTCTGCAGTGTATATATATGCAATACCTTATCTGGCTTAAAAGTTTAGGTATTAAGTGCATAAACGTTTGGAGGTGAAAGTACTTGAATGTTAGAACTAAACCTGGCTGTTGGTTAAATATATAACTTGTGAATCTAAGTTTAAATTGGTGAAGGTCCCACTGACATCAACTTTTCATTATAATTACATTATCTTATGTTGAAAAGAGTGTTTCTTATAACCTTTTAGCATTTATATTACTCTATATATACTATTGTATTTTTGCAGTAATATATCTCACATAACATCAAATCTATGAGATTTTATTATTATTTCTTTAGAATACTATCTTAACATAAGTATGAGCAGCCAGTTATGGCTGGTTTGAAGAGAAATAGGTGAAAGAATTCTGGCTGGATATGGCCGGTTTGAAGAGAAAGATGTGAAAGAATTCTGGCCGGATATGGCTGGTTTAAATACTAAAGGGTTAAACTCAAACAACAGGAATGAACAAACTATATAGTGTACAAAGTTTAAGAATCAGTATATTACGTAGTCAATGAATAGGCATGCCATTGTTGGCATTCAATTAAAGCAGCAAAATCAAATATATTGGTGCAAGTTCATATCAACCACACTCCACTATTGTAGTTTTCCCTTTCTGCTATAATCAACTCATGGTGTATGTATGTATCTGTATGTGTGTGTGTGAGAGTGTTTGTAGGTATATAGGAATGTATGTGTATGTGCACATGTGTATGTATGTATGGATGGATGGATGTAGCAACCATTCTGTTTTAGCATGGCAGTTAGCTGATGATGGAAGAGTGAAATAATTTATCTATCTGGTGTAACAGCCATGATTGATTTAAATTGATTTGCAGGATTATCAGAATATCCACAAGAGATCAATACCATCTTCTGTACAAAATCGGGCAATTCTGAAAGTTTAGTTGCCAAAAGTGATAACAATGTTTCTTATAACATAAGTACACAGTTATTTCATCTAAAGAGAGAGAATTCACATCCATTTTATCTGAAGTATCTGTATATATAGTTAATATCATTAACTTTACCTTTAGTTAATTTTATTGATCCTGAAGAAATAAATAACAAAACAACAACAATAGCAACAATGATTTCTCCCACTGTTAGATAGTTAAAGCTGTAAGGGAGAAGTACAATTGATTGAATAGTTGTCATGGTCTGAGTCTGTTCTTATTTGGAGTTATTGCCCTTTTAGATGGGTTAGGGGACCACATCTTACTCTTTCTTATGTTCCATTTTATAGCATAATTTCTATATTTGATAAATTGTATTAATTAAAATAAGTATCAGATTGAAATAATTACTTGAGTCAATATGATAAAAAAAATAAGAAGAAAAAAAACAGAATTCAATGCTCCAGTATGACCAGAGTCCAATGACTGATAACTGTAAAATAGTACAAGAATAAAAAAAATGTCTAAAAGAAATACTTGTTTCTACTTTAGGCACAAGGCCAGCAAATACCCAGTGCATTACTGGTACTTTATTTTATCGACCCCGTAAGGATGAAAGGCAAAGTCAACCTCGGCGGGATTTGAACTCAGATCGTAAAATAGAAATACACACACAGACACACAATGTGTGTCTGTGTGTGTGTATATATATATATTTTTAATGCAATGAAATATCTATGATCGTCGGCAATTCACTGATGAGGGACTCATTTTATTACATGTTATCCATGTGCAACCTGCAGTATTCTTCTCCCCATTTTTTCATATATATATATATATATATATATATGAAAAAATGTTATTTATAGAATTGACTCTGAAGGGAATTGGTGCATTTTTTTTTTTTTAGTTCCACTGGATGATAGCTTATAACTGATGTGATTAGGAGGAGGAGAGACAGGATGTTAGAGGAGCAAGAAATAGAGGGATGGAGATAGGAAGAGGTGAGTAATAGAGGAGGAGGAGGGAGGGAGGAATGAGTGCCAATGATAGAAATCAGCCAATTAATAAAGTGATTTGAGTTCAGCTGATTGCCTTTCTTTAAAAGAAGAATAGAATATAGTGTAGAATTGTTAACAATATTTTTGGAGGTGGTGGGGAGGGGGTAAAGGAGGGGGGGGGGATATCTTGTGGGGGAAGGGGAATAGGCAAAACTTGTTGCAATTTACTATCCTGTTGAGAGTCTAATTAATTGTTTTTTTAACTGTGTCATACAAACCTGACTGTGTACTAAATATCACAACTGAACCATATGTGTGTGTATGTAATTCAGTTTGTCTCTCTCTCTCTCCCCCTCTCTCTCTCTCTCTCTCTCTCTCTCTCTGTCCAACCAACACACATACATTCATGCCTACACTTACATATACACACACATACATTCATACCTACATACATAGACACAAATGTACAATCATATACACACACATACACGCACATGCACACATACATACATATACATACACACACACACACACACATACATACATACACACATACACACATTACATATGTATAAGCAAGGAAGTAGATACATAACTTTGTCACCAAAATTGGAACAATTATGTAAATAGAAATTGAGTCTACAGAAAATAACTGTAAAACCAATAGAATAAATATCAGGCACCAAAATATATTCCGTGTGAAGAATATTCCACCAAAATAATCATGAGGAACTGTAACAATAATGATGGTTATGATTTAGACACGAAATGTATGATGTTCAGTAAATGTTCATAAACTCAATGACCCCCATCCCACTTCCACCAGCTCAACCGTTTATGTGAATATTAATATTCTCTGTTTCCTCTAGTCAGTTAAATATCAACCCATATATTCAACAATATTGAATATTTTATATTTATTCGAATGATACATGCATTGTTGTGTGGTTAAAATATTTGCTTCACAATCACTGAGTTTATGGTTTGATCTTAACTGCAAAAAAAGCAAGTTGGGTAAGTGTCTTCTTTTATTGCTTTGAGCTGTCAAAGACTTTGTGAGTGAGATTGGCAGATAGAAACTGTGTATTAACCCCATCATGTGTGTGTGTGTGTGTGTGTGTGTGTGTGTGTGTGTGTGTGTGTGTGTGTGTGTGTGTGTGTGTGTGTGTGTGTGTGTGTGTGTGTGTGTGTGTGTGTGTGTGTGTGTGTGTGTGTGTGTGTGTAGACGAGTTGAGAGAGAAACTGTGTATAAGAGGGATAAACTGTAGTGTGCGGGAGAGAAGACTGAGTTGGTATGGACATGTAATGCGCATGAAGGATGACCAGTGGGTAAAGAAGTGCCCAGAAATCTCAGTGGAAGCAAGAGGCAGTAGAGGAAGACCACGAAAATCATGGGCAGAGGTGGTGAGAGCTGACCTCAGATCGCTGAAGCTCACAGAGGAGATGACGAAGGACCTTGATGAATGGAAAGATGCTGAATAGGACCCATCCCACCCTTGCAAGCAGGGATAAGTGGACATAAAATGATGATGAAGATGAATATATACATTGTAAATGTAGTTGGTGTTAAGAAGGGCATCCAGCTGTAAAAACCTCAGCCAAATTTACAGTCCCATTAGAGCAAGGTACTGTGTGGCCAATCCTAGCCAGACTTGTCTCTCAATATAGATGACCTGTCTGACCTATGCAAGCATGGACGTTAAATAGTGATGATGATGATATCATCATCATCATTTAACGTCCATTTACCACGCTAGCATGGGTTAGAGGGGTTGTTCCATTTGAGGTAAGTTGGGTCAGGTGACTGTTTTACTCATGTAGCATGGGTTAGAGGGGTTGTTCCATTTGAGGTAAGTTGGGTCAGGTGACTGTGTTTTACTCATGTATATATATATATATATATATATATATATATATGTATGTATGTAGTTGACGGCTGAGAGAAAACAATACATATAATGAATTTAAAATATTTCAATTCTTTATATGCATATATACAGGACTAGAACTGTTTCATTCGAAGGAAATCATCAGGGTTTTCCTGGTGATTTCCTTCAAATGAAACTGTTCTAGTCCTGTAGAAGCCATTTCTATATTAAATATTTATACTCTACTATGTATTGAGTACCTTACTTACTGTGGTTACCCCTGATTGAGCCCAGGATACACACACACATATATGTGTGTGTGTGTGGCAAATCTGCACACAAAAAAAGAATTTACTCATAGGACGAATGAACAAAAGCACTTATCTTCCTTATCTGTCACTCCCAATGCAATTTCAGATATGTTGTGTATGTGTGCAGGTCTGTGTGCATGTGTGTGTGTGTGTGTGTGTGTGTGTGTGTGTGTGTGTGTGTGCATGTTTGTCTGTTAAAACCACTCAATATAACATTTAATATACAGGAGCTTGATAGTAAATTTGCACTTTTGCATGTATTTCAGGAATCAATCCATATCCTTGATTACCCTCAGGTACAGTAATTATATTATACAGAAATACCAATACTTAGTTAAATAGCTTTACATATATGAATGCAGGTATCATGTCAGAATGAATGATCAGGTGTGTGATGTGTGTGTTTGGAGCTAAATAAATAAGAGTAATGTGCTTATTTCCTGGAATGACAATAAGTGAATGATTGCAATACCTGTGTGAAATTGAGTGTGTTTAGAAAAATATGTGTTTTATGTGGATGAATGAGTGTATTTGCACATGTGATTGGATGGTTATCATGGTTTGTACATATATGATGCATGTGTGCTTCATGATGTGAGTGAGGCCTCTGTTAGTTCCAATGACTAATGTTCCAATTGTTTGAACAAAGGAATATGTTACTCATGAAATGTACATGTAAGTAGCTGAACATTCCACACACACATACACTAAACATAATTCTCAGGGAGATTCAGCATGACACAGTGTATGACCAGCCTCACATTTTGAAATACTGGCAGAACATCTTTTTCTAGCTGAATGGACTAGAGCAACATGAAATAAAGTGCTTTGATCAAGGACACAACACTGCTGGGAATCAAACTAATGTCTTCACAATCTTAAACAAACAGCCTAACCACTAAGCCTTCATGGTATGCATGTGCTATATACATTTGCATGTGCAGTATAAGCATGTGATTTGTTCATACATATGTGTATTCAAGCAATCAAAAATGTAACAAACAACTAAATAGGATGAGTGCTTGTAGTATTCTAGCATTTTTCACATCCAATATTTCACACTAGAATGATTTAGATGTTTCTGAATAATAATATATTTCCAGGGATTGTTGGATCATGGTTTTCTCATGGCTGGATGCTCCTTTCATCCCAGTCAATAAATATCTATTTTATTGCTAGATAGAATGATCCAAGTAATAGGCCACAACTAAATGCACAACACAAACTGTAAACTGAAAATTGAATGTAATGTTCACTACCTTAACAAATTTATCCGTCATGCCTCTTATACTAAATACAATCAGTTTTAATACTTGCCACTATATTTTGTGTCTAAACTAGTTTATTACATGAAATGGTTTTGAATTATAACTTGTTGTAGCCACCTAAAACCGCCCATGGTTCTATTATACAAAACTGCTTGTATTTATATTTATCTGAATATCTACCATAATAATTTTATGTAAGAGCTTTTGTCAAGTTATGCTCTAAGCAACAGGCTAATAATGAAAAACTTAGTTATATTACAAAATCCCTTTAAATGCTTTATTATTTTCAAAATTATTTTAAAATCATAAGCAGTGTCCTTCATTAAAAATATGGTAATGAAGGAGTTAAGAAACTTATTGAAATAACCAGATAAAGTCCTCATATTGTTTGTTTCATACCAGAACTAAATTATATACAGTTAATCAGGATCTGAAGATTTCTATATATATGAATGTGAGTGTGTGATGTGTGTATGCAATGTGTGTGTGTTTGTCTCTGCATGTATTTGCATTAACAATACATGGGCAGCCAGTGGCATTTGTTTATATTCTGCGTAAACAATATATCTGATAGATCACTGGTTTGATATGTGAAGTTCAGTGGAACAGGTACTTAACCTTTTAGCATTTACATTACTCTATATTTACAATTGTATTTTCACTGTAAACACTTTATTTCACATAATTATCTCAAATAATATTGAATCTATGAGATTTTGATATTATTTATTTTGAGAACAATACCTTAACAAAAGTATGAGCAGCCGGTTATGGCTGGTTTGAACAGAAAGAGGTGAGAGAATTCTGGCCAGATACGGCCAATTTAAATACAAAACAAATATAAGTTGGCACCAGGAAAGTGATGAGGTTGTAGAATACTGCCTCAAAAATTCTTTTACAACCCATACTAACATGGAAAAAAGCAGATGTTAAAATGATGACAATGGCGATGATGATGATAATTCCTGCAGGTTTTTGTATGGTACTCTAGTTAGAATAAATACATACATGCATGTACATATGTTAACTGCTGTTTTCTAGCTAACTAATATTATCTGTGGACTACAAATAAAAACACAAGTGCACATTGGTGTGTTGTAAGATGAAGTAAAAACTAACAGTTTTACATAACACCTTTCTTCAAACAATGTGCCCCACCCACACACGTGAGTCATTAGTATCTATTTCATCTTATGACAAACCATCATACACCCTGAGCTGGCATCTGGGTATTTAGCACTTTAGGCTAACTCTTTAATGTGTTGCGTACTCCATTCTCCTAAATAAAATAATTTCAATTTACTCTTTGGTAAACTGATGAATGTAGACTTTAATACTTCTTGCTCTCTCCACTCTAAGAAAATTAATAAGCCTACATTTTCCACTAATCAACACTCGTAAATCATGGGACAAGTCATAACACCATATGACCCTCTTCATCAGTTTAAATTTTCCACAATGCAGTAAAAATGTTTTAGCAATTTATTTATTGACTGTAGGAATGTTGCTAAGCAAGAAAGAAGATAGGGCCTTGTTCCCATCAGGAAAGTGGCCCTGCTCGATATGCAGAAAAAGAGTAGGCAGAAACTCTATATAATGTACACAATGCAAATCTTGGGTACACAAGAGGTATAAAGAGATAGCAGGCAGACTAACAGGAAAGGAAGTTTTCACGTGTGATAGATGTACAAGGATAAATGACAGGAAGAGCATCAGTGATATAAACCTTTTCCAATAACATGAAGGATCCATAGAAGAGGGTCATAGCTTCTGCTATTTAGGTGACCTAATTAGCAGTGGAGGAGGGTGCTTCAAGAGCATAATAGTACATGTGATGTACATGGATGATGATTGCTGGGTGAAGAAGTGCCAGGGAATCCCAGTGGAAAGAAGCTCCAGTAGATGTAGACCAAGGAAGACCTGGGCGGAGGTGGTGCAAGCTGATCTCAAATTGCTCACAGAGAAGATGACAAAGGAATGTGACAAGTGGAGAGATGCTGTGTTGAAAAGGACATATCTAACCTAAGCAAGCATGGAAAAAAAGGGACAGAAAAAGATGATGATGATGATTTAATTAATTATATGAATTTGTCTAAAGGTTTAATAATGCACCCCTATGAGGTGAGCATGCTAGGCAGCTATTTAATTGGCTTTAATGGCAATATCTGCCCTGCATACACCTGTTCTGCTTATATTTCTATCTGATTCATTCTAGTATAGAACATCACCAGTCTAACAAATTTAGTGACTATCAGTGTCTATGAACTAAATGTGTATCTCTTTCTATATATATATATATATCTATATATATATATATTTGTATCTCTCTCTCTCTCTCTCCTCTATGCACCACCTAAGAGAACATTAGTCTACGACCTCTTTTATACCATGAACGTGGTTCTGTCTTTGCGCGTAATTGTTTTTCACCGCTCCTATTAATGACGTATTATTCGTTTTTTCCCGTTCTTTGCCAGCGAACGTTACCACGAACCAAAGTATCGTCTTCCTGTCTTCCTCCGGTTGCAACGTTTTTTGAAATATCCAGTTCTGCGTTTACAGATTGACTTTGTTAGTTTCAGAAGATCCCGTTAAGGGTGAAAGCAGCGATTCTTTGCTTAAACTTTAATCTGTTATTTTAATAAATATTTGCTCTACGGTTCTTATATATTTGATATATATTTTCCTTATCGAGCCCTCTTTGGATTTTAGTCTTCAATTTAATTATTAGTACTATTTGGCTCCTTCTGTTGAGCACTCTACTGACTTATATTCATCATGCAGAAACAACATCTGAATATTTCTACAAAGAACATACCCGTACAAAGCAGGAAAACATACCTAAAACTCCTGATACAGAAAACAGACGCGTTCATTAAAAGGTTGCGTTGGCGTGCCTTTTATTTCGATAATCCGCGAAAAGCAGACAACAAACAGGATAAATTTGGATTTAAAACCTATAATAACCCTCCGTGGAACCCAGCATTGCTACCCTTCGAAAATGATGTCTTGGAACTCATTCGGAATATCAAATTTCGGAATAGGAGCAATTCCTTCCAGCAAGACCTGAAGAATAGAATTCGTTCTATTAAGGATTCCAACGCCGTGCACGTCCATTCCGACAAAACTGGCAACCTATATCAAGTGGAGCGCAGTACTTACCATCAACTACTACATAATGCTGTAACTAAGGATTACCGTAAAACTAATCGGTGCGTCATCAATGAAATCAACGATGCTGGGTTTAAAATCACATCTGATCTCAACATCCTGGACCGGACCGAACCTCTGGACCCTATCTCTCCCCACTTTACCCTGAAGGATCACAAATACAATTTTCCGAACAACCCCTCTATTCGGCTTATTAACCCTACGAAGTCCGATTTAGGTAGACTTAGTAAAACGATTCTTGATAGAATTATACCTGAAATTAGAAGTTTGGCCCCTCTCGCACTGTGGAACAATTCTTTCGCGGTGATTGATTGGTTCAACGGCATATGTAACAAGGAACATTGCCGTTTTATCCAATTCGACATCAACAATTACTACTTCTCCATCACTTTACCGCTTCTCCTTAGAGCTATCAATTTCGCTAAAACACTCACAGTGGTTAAGGATTTTGAAGTTGATGTCATCCTTAATGCCCGTAAGTCGGTGATTAATTTCGACGACTCTATTTGGATTAAAAAATCCAATAGTACCCCAGTCGACGTGAGTATGGGCGCCAGTGACTCTGCGGAGGTTACTGATCTTATTGGCCTTTTCCTTCTTTTCTCTATCAAGGACGAATTCCCCAACGCGGGCGGTGGTTTGTACCGTGACGATGGTCTTTTGACCATGACTAAGTGCGGACCTCGCGCTTGCGACAGGTTCAGAAAAGAACTCACAGCCTTCTTTAAAGGCTTCAACCTCTCTATACAGGTTGAGGCCAATCTCTCGGTCGTTAATTACCTCGACGTTACCCTCAATTTATTGAATGGGTTGTATTACCCGTATAGAAAGCCGAATGATACGCTTAATTACATAAGTAAGCATTCCAACCATCCTGCCAGCATAACCAAGAACCTGGTAAGAAACGTTTCGTTGAGGCTTTCCCGTCTTTCCACCAACGAGCGCATTTTCAACGACCATTCCACTTATTACAATGAAGCTCTTGCTCGAAGTGGATTTGTCGATAAGGTAGCATATACAGAGTACGAAAATAGACCTAGAAGAAATAGATCCCGTCGCATTTGTTGGTTTAACCCACCATATAATATGGAGGTGGCCACACCATTAGCTAAGATCTTTCTTTCCCTTATTACGAAGCATTTCCCCCTACACATAAATATAGTAACATTTTTAATAGAAATACTATTAAAATTTCTTACTCTACGACTCCTAACCTTGCACATAACATCACAGCTTCAAATTTAGCTAAACTACCTAGCCGTAGGAACACGTGCAACCCTGTAGTTAGTAGTAACTGTAATTGTAGGAATCGGGCTGATTGCCCTCTAACCGGGAAATGCCTCTCTAGTAACATTGTCTACAAATGTAAGGTTGTAACACCCACGTCCCGTAGGGCCTACATAGGGTTAACCGCCAATAGTTTCAAGCAGCGTCTTTACATGCATACCCATTCTTTTCGTTACCCTCTAAGAAGGAATATGACGTCACTTTCAGCTTATATCTGGAGTCTAAAAGACAACCACACCCAATATAAGTTACACTGGGAGATCCTAGCTAGGGCTAGATCGTATAACGGAAATAAAAGACCATGTGACCTCTGCGCCGCTGAGGCCCTGGAAATACTCTACGCCAGTGACCACATCTTAAACAAAAAATCTGAGGCAATTTCGGCTTGTAAACATAAATTGCACAAAACTTTCCTGTATTACAGCCCCACGTTATACCCCAACGGATAGCACGATCTATACGTGGATATTTTACGTCTTGATGTGGGAGCTAAGTATATGTTTTGTTTATTCCTTTACTTATTTGCATAGGTAAGTATATATTACCCGTATGTTTTGTGAAGGTATGTATACCTTCTCGTACGTATATTTGACTGTTATGGCGTATAATTTTTACATATTCTGGTACTTAGGGTTTGGCTATGTGTATACGGGAGTTTTGCGTCTGCGTGAGTATGCAGGTTCGTACGTATGGTGAGTGTGTGTATATGTGTACTTCTTGTTTTAGTTGGCTTACGTCTCCGAACATTCGTGTATTTATATGTAGGTATGCGTGTGCGCTTGTTATATACGTATTTATTTACTTATATACGTTTATATAATTATTTATTTATTTGTACACAAGCATACACACACACACATATTTATATGTGCGTGGTTTTGTATACCTATGGTAAGGTTTTGCGTATGCTTGTGTATGTACGTATCTGGTTGCGTGTATGTATTTATTTGTTTCTATTACTTCTGTATTGTATTTATTTACTTTGTTCTTAACTCTGTAGCGGAGATTCATTTGGTCTCCTAGTTAGAATTTGAGTCTACGACTTCTGCTATACCATTTACGTGGTTTTCTCTTTGCGTGCTATTGTTCTCCACGCTCCACATATGACTTATTATCTTCGTTTTTTCGTTCATTGCCAGAGAACGTCTCTATGCACCACCTAAGAGAACATTAGTCTACGACCTCTTTTATACCATGAACGTGGTTCTGTCTTTGCGCGTAATTGTTTTTCACCGCTCCTATTAATGACGTATTATTCGTTTTTTCCCGTTCTTTGCCAGCGAACGTTACCACGAACCAAAGTATCGTCTTCCTGTCTTCCTCCGGTTGCAACGTTTTTTGAAATATCCACTTCTGCGTTTACAGATTGACTTTGTTAGTTTCAGAAGATCCCGTTAAGGGTGAAAGCAGCGATTCTTTGCTTAAACTTTAATCTGTTATTTTAATAAATATTTGCTCTACGGTTCTTATATATTTGATATATATTTTCCTTATCGAGCCCTCTTTGGATTTTAGTTTTCAATTTTATTATTATTACTATATATATATATATATATATATATAAACACAATGAGTTTCTGTTTACCAATCTCATTCATAAAGCCTTTGTCAGCTAAAGATTATAAAAGAAGACATGTCCAATGTACCATGCAGTCAGATTAAACCATAAATTATCTGACTGTGAAACAAAGTTCTTAGCCACACAGCCATGCCTGTTTCTAGCCATACCTATGTCATTTGAATAATCATAAAATATTCAATACAGAAAAAAAGTATTTAAATTACATGTAGAGCTACATATTATGTGAGTTTATGTATAAGATTGTGGTTAGAAAATTGGTTCCTGTGAGAAAATAAATTTATCAACCTCACGTACCTTATCTGCTTGTGAACAATTTTTTTCTATCATGACTTGAGCATGACACGGCTAAAATGTCAGCTTGTGTGTTTTAAGAGGATTATATATATACGTATATATATATATCATCATGATCGTTTTTACATCAACCTTTCTTTGCTGGTATGGGTTAGATGGTACTTTTTGGAGCAATATTTTACAGCTGTATACCATTCCTGACACTAACTCTTTTAGTTAGTTCTTATGACATATAGAGGTATGGAATACTTCTTTTAGACTGATTCACAGTGTGTATGCACATATATATATATGTATATATACACTTGGGGACGGTCATATTACCAGAAATATTTCCACTTGGGGACGGTCATATTACTAGAAATAATAACAGAACACACTCACTGTTTGGTTTGGTTTTCGTTTTCTGCATCTTTTATGTCTCCATAGTTAATTTAGTGTGAGTGTGTTGTTATTATTTCTGGCAATATTATAACAATATGACTCTCCCCAAGTATAACAATATTTGTTTCGACACACAATTTCATGTCAAAAACTTTGCAAGCGGTGGGAGGGACCGTCCTGACGATGGCCAGTTAAGCCTGAAATGCATAGACGGTTGTCCCCTTTGTTTCTGCTGGACATCACCAGAGGGCGTTAGCCCCTCCCCCCGGTGTTTGCATAGCTACGGCTTCCTAAAACCGTATTTCTTTGGAGATACGAAATATTTATACATATTGTATAAAGCTATGCTTGAAGCGAAATCCTATTTCTTTTCAAATATATATTTAAAAAAATTATTACATATATAAGTTTTGAAGCTCGAACTAACTTGTATTAATCTCTCTATTCCTCTTACATTTGTGTGTTGCATTATTCTTGCATTTGATTGTAGCAATGTTCCTGTCCCATATGAGTATATAAATATTTAGTCTTGTTTCCCTCACTAATGAGTCGAAAAGAACTGATCTATACCATTGTTGCCTTGTCCAGTACCTGTTGTGTTTTCATCCTAAATAGCTTTCTTTCTTTAGAAACTATACAAGTGCTGGGAAGAATAATCCTGTCTTTAAAGTATCCAAAACTATGGAGACTCAGAAGACAGCTGCTGAGCAGGAACTGTCCATTAATCTGCCTTTTCTGATGCTTGTGTGTCTTTTACAAGTTACACATGTTATTTTTTACTGATACACACACACACACACACACACATACATATATGTGGGTGACTGGATGGATGTATCAATAGATAGGTATGAGGTAGATACTTTCAAATGTTCATGTTATAAATTTAGTGCACAATGTAAGTTGAGATGAAAATGTTTTATTTGCAAAACAGGTGATTTGTGTGAAGTAATACAAATATTAAAATTAAATTATTTTAAATAATCTGGAAAGATAAAAAATTATGATTCTTTTAAAGTCTTTTCTGCTTTGTAGTGTTCAATAAAAGCTTTTAATCACCTTTTTGCATCAATGTGTTTTCAGTGAAGTAACAGTTCAACTGCCAGTGGGCAGAATTAATTGAAAATTAATTTAAGCAACAAATAAAAAATTTTAAACAGTAATTAATTTTATGATAACAGAAATTAATTAATCACAAATTTAGAGATATGTGTTGTCTCAAAAAGCATCATTTTAAAATATATAATGTTTCGTTTCAAAACTTCCAGTAGCACTAAATGACTGTTTTCTTCCCTTTTTAATTAAACACTTCACTCCATCATTAAAAAAGTACATTGTATGTATGGTGTTTGGCTTCCCTGTACATTGGACAATATGGTTATGGCTAGAATACCTTTATCCATAGGTCTACTTGATTGGGCTTGACCTGGAGCTAAACAATAACAGAAGATGAAGAAACTCCCTTCAATCATAACTGACCGTTGGATTTGTACCCTTAACAGACTAACCATGGGTTTGCCTTTTTAAGGCACAAACCTGAGCAAGTTTCCTCTTTCCACACCACCAATGTTGTCCAAAGGAAAAGAAAATGCCATTACAGCTTGGCATCCATTTTATTGAAACTCGTTTTTTTTTGGGGGGGGGGGGGGTCAAGTAGACTGGAACAATATGAAATAAAGTGTCATTCAACTCAGGAATTTAACTCACAATCTTACAATTGTGAGCCTAACACCCTAACCACTAAACCACATTCCTTCACACAACAGCAAGTGGTACTTTATTTTATCAAACATGGAAGGGTAAAGGGAGGAGTTGACCTCAGTAGGATTTCAACACAGAATGTAAAAATAACACAAAGCATTTTATCCAATTTATAATTGACCACACCATACAAATATTGACTTCTGATATAAGAAAAAGCCTCAAATTTTAATGCTGTGGTATAAATGATTATATCAAACCTTAGTATTTTACTGGTACTTATTTATTTATTGAATCTGGAATAATGAAAGTTAAAATTGACCTTGGTGGAATTCAAAATCAGAATGAAAAAAAAATATATATATATATATATACTGCAACAGATTTTTTGCATTACTCTCAGTTGTAGGGGCAGCATATTATCATATGGCGTTTCTAGGGCATTTGTTTAAACCTGGTGAAGACCATCTCCTCTCCAAGTCGGAATACAGTAGAATTCTTCCAGAGAAGAACAAAGAAAGGAAGTTAGAAAGAGAAATAGAGGAAGAATCAACCCCAGTACTAGACTGGTATTTTTTTAATTGACCTTAAATGGATGAAAGGCAAAGTTGACCTCAGCAGGATTTGAACTCAGAGAGCAGTGATAACAGTGTTCTACCTTAACCAGAACTACAATAATTTAATCAAACTAAAACAAAAAATAAAAAAAAACATATCACCGCATTATTTGTGTGACTTCTAGCCAAGTATCAATAACATTTTAACAACATTTAACAGGCAAAATAGCTATAAAATATTCAATGTTCCAAAAATATTCTAATTTTCATTTTCTTCAACACACCTCAAATGTTAATTTTTCCCTTTAAAGAACACAATCACCACAAAACACTAACAAGCAAGTATTTTGAATAGCAAGATTCCAATCAATAGAGTACGCCATTGTATTTTTAACAATAATTATCTAAATATAACAAACATATCATTGTACATAAATAAAAGAAGTAGTTTAAGTCTTTCATTAAATATTGGTTAACTTTACTATAATTATCATCATGCATGGGTTAAATGGGTTGTCACATACTAAGGCTTGTGTATTCCATTTTTGGCTTGGTTTTTCTATGGCTAGATGCCCTTCCTAATGACAACTACTTTACAGCATATACAGATTTGTTTTATGGTACCACCAACACTACTACCTAACAGGGTGGACTGGGTTCTTTTAGTGATGGCAGCAGCAGCACCTTACACGGTGGAAGTAGATAAAGAGTTATATTTACAAGTAGAGATACATACACACACTCATATTATATATGTGTGTGTGCGTATATTACCTTTATACCTACTGGAAACTATGCATCAAGTGCTCACTTTGGTGAACCTACACTAACTGGATGTTACAATGCCTAATATATATCATCATCATCATCAACAACAACAATATAACCTTATATAAAGTTCAAGACAACACAGACAAATGATTAACATACAATCATTAGGTTCAGGGTGCAACCCTACTGTGTGGTATCTTGGCTAAATATCATTTACCTTAGCCTCAGGTCTAGCCATGCTCTGAAAGGGAAATTGGATAGACAGAAGCTGTTTGGAAGCTCAACCATTTACATATTAATTTCACTAGTAGGTTGATTTGTTGATCAAACAACTGCAACATACATCGTGGAAACTGAAAAAGGTCCATTCCACATAATGGAATAATGGTTTCTGATTTAGGCACAAGGCCAGCATTTTTAGGGTAGGGGAAAGTTGATTAAATCGACCCCTGTGTGGGACTGGTACTTTACTTTATCGACCCCATAGGGATGAAAGGCAAAGCTAACCTCGGCAGGATTTGAATTCAGAATATAAAGGGCCATAACTCTATGCCACAAAGCACTATCACTTTACAGGACAGAAGTAGATAATGGAATAATGCTCCCCATATTGTATAGTACAGTATTGCTGTTACACATACACACATCCTATACTGATTGACATGTAACTGTTTACCAACACACTTCAGTTTCTTTCCCGCAGATGTGTTGCTGCCTCAATCTACATTTTATACACTGCTACTGTCTTCTCTAAACACTACATTTTTAAATCGTCAAATCTCACAGCATCTCACAACTCACCATGGTCGTTTGTCATAGGACACACACAGCGACGCAAAGAAAACTGATCATCTTTGTTGTATATGCCATGTTTTTGTCATTTTGTTTTTTAATGATTGGATGTCCTTCCTATCACCAACCACTTTACAGTATGAACTGGGTACATCTTAGAGTGCTACTGGCATTAGAAAGTCCCTTACAATCTTTGACAGTGTTTTTATTTAAAGTTAGCTTTCTCTTAGACAGGTTGTCTACATTAAGGTTTATAAAGTTGTTATCTCTTTTATATGTTCCTTATGGAAATGTTCTTTCTGTTCCAGCACACAATGCCAAAACTGAAAAGAAGTATAACTTCATGCCAATAACAACAAGGGTTATAGAAAACAAATATAGTGAAGTGTATTGCCTTTCAATTCAAGAGACTACCATTTCCTGTAAGACTATTCTAAAGAGACCAATAAGAATATATGTGACAGAAGTATGATTGCTAATTATTTGATATCAGAAGAATTATTGTAGCAGTACTGACATATCATTAGTAGTTTACTTATCTTGATATACCTGTTGTCATTGTTTAACTCCAGGCAAGCCATAATTAAGTAGACCAATGAAAAGTGTTCAAAAGGCATTCCATTCATGACTATCCCATCTTTTGTTTTTTATGGTTTACTTATCTAATATTACATTGACCCATGCAGTCTCAGATATCAGTTTTTAAGGCAGTATGGTGTGATTTAAAGGAAACAAGGCTATTATTTCTAGCAGATTGAGAAACCATGTAAAGAGTCCTTTGAGTCCTGTTGGTTCATCATGTGATTGGAGTAGCACCTTGATAGCTCTCATTGGTGCTGCTTAAGTAAAACAAGAACACAGGGTGACTGATTGAAAAAATCCTTTCTTATCATGACAATCTGTACTGTTGATGTGAATACTACTTACATGTGTCTCTGCCACTGTGAAACTTAGTGTCCTGTACCACATAAAACCACATTAACAAGATGTTCTTGAAAAGTACAAAACAATGATGACAGCATCACATTAAAAATTAAAGTCTTTAGTTTAGTTTATTTCAAATTTTCATAACGATATGTCCATTATTAAAGATACTATAAACATTTGAATTAACAAACCTGTTTTTAGATTGTTTTGGCTAAATCCTTACAGGAGGTTAACAGTTAAATATTGTAGACAGTTTATTGAATGAACTGTATTTGGTACAATGTCTAGATAGAATTACTATTTAGTAACTCCTTTACTCCTTACAGACCAACGGAAAACCATTGAAAGAATCAATGAAAGGTAACAATGATTGGGTCCAAGAATCTGGATATTCAGGCTAAATTTATTTTAATATTGGTAATTATAAATAAAGGGTAATCTCAACAACAGTGAACTAACCAGATACTCCTTCATGCCTTTTATTCCACTTTATCCCTTTTATGCCTTTTATTCCTTTTTATCCCAAATCGGCTCTGGTTCTATGAAATGACCCCCCCCCCCCCGCCCTTTTTTTTAGATTAAAATCTTCCACATAATTTTATATAAGAACCATATATTAAGTTACTAATCATAGTAATGAAATAATTAATAATTTTAATAACTTACCCCAAAATTATTCATTAACCCTTTAGCATTTAAACCAGCCATATCCAGCCAGAATTCTCTCACCTCTTTCTCTTCAAACCAGATATAACCAGTTGCTCATACTGATGTTAAGGTATTGTTTTCAAAATAAATAATTTTGGCACGAAGGCCAGCCATTATCCCAGTGTACTTTATTTTATCGACCCCATAAAGATGAAAGGCAAAGTTAACTTCGACGGGATTTGAACACAGACCATAAAGGACCGTAACTCGTTTGCTGCAAAGCATGGCATCAGACCTTCTACCCAATACTGCCATATCAAAATCTCATAGATTTGATATTATGTGAAATAATTATGTGAGGTAATGCCTTTACCATGAAAAGGCAATAGCAAATATAGACGTAATGTAAATGCTAAAGGGTTAATTAATTAAAATCAAGTGTATTTCTTAAAGAATATGGTCACAGAAGGGGTTAGACTGTTATAAATCAAAATCTGATTGATGCTGAGTGGCTGTATCACAATCCTAAGTGCTAAAAGCAATGTCATCATTTTGTGTTGCAAATACAGAAATAGAGTCTGTTATCTCACGCTTGTTACCCATTCAACTAAGCTACTTGTATACACCTCTTTCTATATTTTCAGAGAGGTTTTAACATGCATGATAAGCAGTAGATCATCAATTACAAATAGTGTTATGGATACTCCGCTTTATCATTCTTTTTACATTTTATCAGGTCTACTGACGGTATCTATCTAAGAGCTACTATTTTTAGACCATGTTGCTTTCCATCAGATAGACTTATATATATGTAAACATATGAGTATGTATGTGTTGTATTCATATATGCGTATCTTTTTTTACTAGACATATATAAATATATTTACACACTCCTATGCATACAAATATACATGTATATACTTCTACTCGGGCTCAAAACTCAAAACCCTTAACAACTATAAAGATAATTTTCATCAACTTATACATCTCTCTCTCTCTCTCTCTCTCTCTTTCTCTCTCTTACATATATATATATATATATAGTCACACACACTAAAAAATATACCATATACACACATATAGATATGTATATACCAGTGTAAATGTGCTTATGTGCAGATATATATGCCTGCAATTGTGTGTTTGTCATCCTGTTTGTCATCCTGATGAAGGGCTAAAGCCCAACATGTCAAACTTTCTTTCCCCTTTTCTATATAAAGCGTAAAACTAATAAGACATTTTGTATCTGTTTTGTCGTTTCCTTTAACTATATATATATATATG
>OZ024746.1:80843110-80855610 GCA_964016885.1 Eledone cirrhosa | reverse complement strand
CACCCTTGCAAGCAGGGAAAAGCGGACGTAAAATGATGATGATGGTGATGATGATGATGAATCTAAGCTTGATCAATGCATTCTGAGTCAGATTTGGTGGTAGGTGGGAACTACTCAGAAGCCTGTTATTTATATATATATATATATATATACAAAAGTAAATGGGCATGTATTTATATATATATATATGCAAAACGTAAACAGAGACATCAAAGCAAACAACACAGTACAATGAAAAAATATATTAGTTTGATGCTTGATATAGTTGGAAAAGAATCTAAACGTTTCAGACGCTAATCCTTCATCAGAAGATAGAATGAAAAATAAAAGATGAAATAGAAAGATAAAGAGCAAGAAGAGGAAGGAACTGAAAAAAATCGGTGGGGTGGGGGAGCACGTGTGTATTTAGTCAGCCATTTGGGGGGGGGGGGGGAATATATTGCCCCAGCATGGCCTCAGCCGGATGGCTAGAACAGGTAAAAGAGCAAAAGAGTAATATCAAAATCTGTCGAAAAAGTATCCAACTTTAATTTTTTCTGTGGGAAGTAATGACATTAAGGAAACAAAAATGTAGAGAATGGAGTCGTATACATTTATTCACATGCATGATTTTTGGCAAGCTCACTTGATGAATTGCTGTCAGACAGCCAGTATGTAAGGTGCTGTATTACTTACTCATTGCATCTTTATTTCACCCAATATTACCAACAAGGATTCTGTGCTCCTGAATACTGTAACAACTGGTATTAAGTCATGGACATGTATGATCCAAAAACCAAAGCTCATTCGTTACAGAGGAAACATCTAATGTTGCCAAGACACAAAAATACATATCAGGTGCAAAGCAAAGTCAAGGTGATGCTGATTGTTTTCTTCAAGATATTGTGCCTCACAAATACACACCAATAGAACTAGCAGTTACAAAGGAAGGAAGTTCTCTGATGTCATTGTGGTACAGTTTGGCATAAGAAACTGGATCTGTGGTCCTCACAACACTGGCAGCTGCATCATGACAACACCCTGGCTCATTTGTCACAACTGATCCACAGCTTCTCGACAAAGAAATGCAGTTCACCCATTTATCAGGTTCCCTACTTTCCTGTCATTGTGCCTTCCCAAAAATGAAGCTGCCATTGAAAGGTTCCCACTTTGTGAGCCAAGAGGATATGATGCTGACTGTGATGGCAGAGCTGAAAGCCATTCCAAAGGTAACAAGCTATATGTATAGAGGCACAATTTGCTTACTTCAAAGGAGATTAGCAATTGAACCCTGCTGCCAAGTATGTGATTTTTTCCCCAGCCTAAGGTTAGATACAGACCTATATATGTATGTATATATATATATATGTGTGTAGGCGCCACGAAAAAGCACCCAGCACTCACTGTAAATGAGGTTGGTGTTAGGAAGGGCATCCAGCTGTAGAAATCAAGCCAAATCAGTTCCTGTATGAGCAAGGCATGGTCAGCCGACCAGACACTGCCCACAACAGGACAACCCGTCTAACCCATGCTAGCATGGAAGAACGGACGTAAAACGGTGATGATGATGATATATGTATATATATATATGTGTGTGTGTGTGTGTATTATTTTATATAGAAATGACTTCTACATGACTAGAACTATTTCAAACCATCAGGACTGATGATTTCATAAGAATGAAACAGTTTTGGTCTTGTAGTAGAAGTCATTTCTATGTAAAATAAATGTACCTATACTCTACTGACATACTGAGTACCGTATTTAACTGTGGTTATTTCTCAATACCCTTTGGCAAACCTTCCTTTTTTATATATATATATATCGGACGTAAAATGAAATGATGATGATGATGATGATATACAGTAAACAAGGGAACAGCAAAACAAAGACAAGACAGATAGGGCAAATATATACATATGTGTCTGTGTGTGTGTGTGTTTGGGTCCACTGGGTTTTTTTTTATGCCTCATATTATAGCAGTTTGACAAGGAGAGATCGATAAAATATGTTCCAGACTTGAAACAAGTACTGAGGTTGATATCAAGTTAATTTATAAAAGGGCCTGCCTCAGTACATGACTTCTAATGCCTGAAACCAGTAAAAATAGTTTAAAATAAGTAAGAGAAGTTGTGTTAAGTATGAGAACATAGCTAATGCCTTGTACTATTCATGTGATGTAATTGGCAAAAATTGTTGATCTTCAAAGAACTGGGTTGGGATATATATTGAAGAATAGAGATATATGATATAGTAGTTGTGTTTAGCTGTATCTGGCACCACCCTTTCTTTTTGCTTTTTACCTCCTCCTTTCATTTTTGTACAGCTTATCACTATCATCACTATTACCATTACTACCACCACTATCACCATCATCATTAACAACATCACTATCATCACCAACATCACCATCATCATTATCAACATCACTATCATCACCAACAACATCACTATCATCACCAACATCACTATCATCATTATCAACATCACTATCATCACCAACAACATCACTATCATCACCAACATCACTATCATCATTATCAACATCACTATCATCACCAACATCACTATCATCATTAACAACATCACTATCATCACCAACATCACTATCATCACCAACATCACTATCATCACCAACATCACTATCATCATCACCAACATCACTATCATCACCAACATCACTATCATCACCAACATCACCATCATCATTATCAACATCACTATCATCACCAACAACATCACTATCATCACCAACATCACTATCATCACCAACAACATCACTATCATCACCAACATCACTATCATCATTAACAACATCACTATCATCACCAACATCACTATCATCATTATCAACATCACTATCATCACCAACATCACCATCATCATTGACAACATCACTATCATCACCAACATCACTATCATCATTATCAACATCACTATCATCACCAACATCACCATCATCATTAACAACATCACTATCATCACCAACATCACTATCATCACCAACATCACTATCATCATTAACAACATCACTATCATCACCAACATCACTATCATCACCAACATCACTATCATCATTAACAACATCACTATCATCACCAACATCACTATCATCATTAACAACATCACTATCATCATTAACAACATCACTATCATCATTAACAACATCACTATCATCACCAACATCAACATCATCATTAACAACATCACTATCATCACCAACATCACTATCATCACCAACATCACTATCATCATTATCAACATCACTATCATCACCAACATCAACATCATCATTGACAACATCACTATCATCACCAACATCAACATCATCATTGACAACATCACTATCATCATCAACATCAACATCACCATTGACAACATCACTATCATCATCACTCTCACTATCACTATGATTATCAAGATCATCACCATCACCACTATTATTATCACAATTACCATCATCGTAACCAACCTTGCCAGCAACAGACCCTGTACATGGTTGTCTGACTTTCCAAAAAGAGCAGTCAAATCGCCCTCGAATAGCATTCAAATCATTTTTTTTTTTTTTAATGAATGACATTAAATAGTCTAATTATGGATATACTAAAACAATGGGATGGTCACGGTTAGAGCACTTTTGATTATAGTATCTGAGAGGAATTTTATCAGGGGTCACAAAGTTTCTTTTGTGCAGGGGGACGTGGGAAATCATCCTTTCTGTGAATGTTAGTTTTAATACATAAAATACATCTTCTGAAACCCGAGGAAATATTCAGCTATGTGTACAATGTACCTATGCAACCCTCATCTCATGGCTTATGCCTTTGATCATAGCCTAGCCTGATCAGGACTTACCTAGGGCTGAACAACAACAACAACAACATCAACATATATGTAAATGTGTTAAGAAACCTAATTATATATTCGGCCTGACAAATATCAATCATATTCATTTCAATGATTCTATCACATTAATATTGATGAAATCTTGTCTATTTAGGTGACTATTAACAACAAGAACAACAACATGAACAATTTATAAATGACATCAACTCTTTTGTTGTTGTTAATGTGATAATAAACAGCTGTAGCAGCTGTTACTAGGATAGCAATATTAATAACAGCAACAACAACATCAAGCTAACAAGAGAAACTCTGTGCAGATACTCAACTTGCAGCAAACTCTCCCTCAAACCATATACTATCATCTTCAAAATAATGGGAAAGACACATTGGAATAATGTTGTTTTAGATATCCCTAAAAAGACAGGATGGTCATGGCTGGAATACCTTCGATCATGGCTAATCTATGGCTAAACAACAACATTAGCATTGATTGCAAAAACAACAAAAGCAACAACACTAAATATAAAAACAACAACAATAATGAGGACAACAACAACAACAATAGGTAAAACAAAACAACCACAACAGCAACTATACAAACTATAGCAACAACAACAACAACAATAATAATAATAATTGTTTCTACTTTTGGTACAAGGCCAGCAATTACCCAGTGCATTACTGGTACTTTATTTTATCGACCCCGTAAGGATAAAAGGCAAAGTTAACCTCGGCGGGATTTGAACTCAGAATGGCAAGGGCCGTAACTCTATGCGTCAAAGCATGGCGTCCGAACCTCAACCGATACTGCCAATCCACCCCCAATAATAATAATAATGCTTTTTTTATTAACCACAATGGTTGACAAAATATAACACCAAGGATGGTACAGGACGGTACAGGACGGTACAGGACAGTACAGGATGGTACAGGACAGTACAGGACGGTACAGGACAGTACAGGACGGTACAGGACAGTACAGGATGGTACAGGACAGTACAGGACGGTACAAATTGACATTTCTGTGTGTAAAGAAAAACAATAACAAAGGAAGTAACAAAAATAAATAAAACAAAGGAAAATTCCCCAATAGCGGGGAGACTTCCAAGGGTCACTCATGGAGAAAGCCCATTAAAAAAAGCCACAGTGACCCTGACCACCAGGGCAAGTGCCCTCTCCCAGTTTTCCACCTCCAATCTATAGGGACATACTCAGAGCAGGCCCATTCACTCGGGCCACCTCTCTCACCCAAGCAATGTGTAGTGGCATCAATTAAAATAATAACAACAACAACAACAAATATGACAACAGGTTTAGTAACAACATGTCTAATAACAATTGACTGTAGCAACAACAGGAACAATAGTAACAACAATAACAACATGTAGAGGTAATATGTCTAATAACAATTAGCAGCAATTTATAGCAGCAACATAACAACAACAGCAACAGCAACAGCAACATAACAACAACAACAGCAACATGTAGAAATAAAATGTCTAATAACAATTAGCAGCAATTTATCACAGCAACATAACAACATAACAACAACAACAACAGAAGCAGCAGCAGCAACAACAACAGCAACAACAACTGCAATATCAATTTCTTTTGAATTGTCACACAAAACCCAATAAACAACAATATCTTGTTTTGGCATTTAAGATGTCACCATGGGAGAGATGGCTGGATGGTATGATGAAACTACAATGAAGTGGAGTGATCTTAGAATAATGAGGGTGGTGGTGGTGGTGGTGATGGGGAGGGTGGCGGTCATAATGGTGGTGGTGATGGTAGTGATGATGATGATGATGGTGGTGGTGGTGATGGTGGGAAGGGTGGCGGTCATAATGGTGGTAGTGGTGGTGGTAGTGGTAGTGGTGGTAGTGGTGGTAGTGGTGGTTGTGATGATAATGAGGGTGGTAGTGGTAGTGGCAGTGGTAGTAGTGATGATGATGATGATGATGGTAGTGGTGGTGGTGATGGTGGGGAGGGTGGCGGTCATAATGGTGGTGGTGGTGGTGGTGGTAGTGGTGGTGGTGGTAATGATGATGGTGGTAGTGGTGGTTGTGATGATAATGAGGGTGGTAGTGGCAGTGGTGATGGTGGGAAGGGTGGCAGTCATAATGGTGGTAGTGGTGGTGGTGGTAGTGATGATGATGATGATGGTAGTGGTGGTAGTGATGATAATGATGGTGGTAGTGGTAGTGGTGGTGGCGGTGGTGGTAGTGGTGGTAGTGATGATAATGATGGTGGTATTGGTGGTGGTGGCAGTGGTGATGGTGGGAAGGGTGGCGGTCATAATGGTGGTAGTGATGATGATGATGGTGGTAGTGGTGGTAGTGATGATAATGATGGTGGTAGTGGTAGTGGTGGTGGCGGTGGTAGTAGTGGTGGTAGTGGTGGTAGTGATGATAATGATGGTGGTAGTTGTGGTGGTGGCGGAGGTAGTAGTGGTGGAGGTGGTGGTAGTGGTGGTAGTGATGATAATGATGGTGGTGGTGGTAGTAGTCATAGTGGTTGTCATAATGGTGGTGGTGCTGTTGATGATAATAGTATTGGTGGTGGTCATAGTGATGGTCTTAATGGTGGTGGTGCTGTTGATGATGATAGTATTGGTGGTGGTGGTGGTGGTGGTGGTGCTGTTGACGATGATGATAGTATTGGTGGTGGTGGTGGTGGTGATAATGATGGTGGTGGTGATGATGATGATGGTGGTGGTAGTAGTGATGGTAGTGGTGGTGGTGGTAGTAGTGATGACAGTGGTGGTGGTGGTGGTGATGATGATGGTGGTGGTGGTGATGATGATGGTGGTGGTGGTGGTAGTAGTGATGGTGGTGGTGGTGGTGGTGGTGGTGGTAGTAGTGATGACAGTGGTGGTGGTATTGATGATGATAGTGACCACCATGATTGTGGTAGTGGTAGTGGTAGTAGTATTGGTGGTGGTGGTTGTAGTAGTGATTGTAGTGGTGGTTGTAGCAGTGGTTGTAGTGATGGTAAAGAATGCTGGGGCCTAAACTAGATCTTTATAATACATTCAGTCTGGCTTGATCATTTGCACACAAATTAGCTATTTTGAAAACAACAATGCCAACAATAACAAGGATAACAGATGCAACAGTGAAGAAGGCTTTATACCAAGTCACTCAATCTGCTAGAAATAGCAGCCAAACTCCGTCAAATCACACTATATTAACAAGAACAAGTATAGTAGCCATGACAACAGTGGACTTCCCCACCCCCTAAAAAAACATCCTTAATAACAACAACAACAACAGATGCAACAAAGATTAGGACTCTACGTGGTCACTTGACTTGCTAGAAATAGCAGCCAAACTCCATCAAATCACACTATATTAACAAGAACAAGTATAGTAGCCATGACAACAGTGGACTTCCCCACCCCCTAAAAAACATCCTTAATAACAACAACAACAACAGCAACAGATGCAACAATGATTAGGACTGTACGTGGTCACTTGACTTGCTAGAAATAGCAGCCAAACTCCATCAAATCACACTATATTAACAAGAACAAGTATAGTAGCCATGACAACAGTGGACTTCCCCACCCCCTAAAAAAACATCCTTAATAACAACAACAACAACAACAACAACAGATGCAACAAAGATTAGGACTGTACGTGGTCACTTGACTTGCTAGAAATAGCAGCCAAACTCCATCAAATCACACTATATTAACAAGAACAAGTATAGTAGCCATGACAACAATGAACTTCACCACCCATCCCCCAAACAACACCCTTAATAACAACAACAACAACAGATACAACAAAGATTAGGACTGTAGGTGGTTACTTGATTTGCTAAAAATAGCAGCCAAACTCCATCAAATTGCACTATATTAACGATAACAACAAGAAGCATTTTAAAGCAGGTATGACTCATGTGAACAACATGATCGGCTTAATCATACTTATTATTTTGAGACAATGTTTTTATGTCTGGATGCCCTTCCTCGTGCTAACCATTTTTCTCACCTCTTATAATGATGTGCCTATTCTAAATCAAGTACACATTATCTTACATTTGTTTTCTATGCTGACATGGGTTGGGCTCTATATATACAAAGATGTGAGTTTGTGTCCCATATATGTCAATACTCATACATATGTGTGTGTGTGTGTGTGTGTGTGTGTGTGTGTGTGTGTGTGTGTGTGTGTGTGTGTGAATATATATATATATATAAATATATATATATGGAGGCACATGGCTCAGTGGTTAGAGCATTGGCCTTGCAATCGAGAGGTTGTGAGTTCAATTCTCAGACCGGGTGATGTGTTGTTTCCTTGAGCAAGACACTTTATTTCACATTGCTCCAGTTTACTCAGCTGTAGAAATGAGATGATAGGGACTGGGGTCCATATCATTCCACTGTAAAGTTGTCGTGGAGGTGCCACGGCAAAAAAGCACCCAGCACTCACTGTAAATGAGGTTGGTGTTAGGAAGGGCATCCAGCTGTAGAAATCAAGCCAGAATCAGTTCCCGTCCCACCCTTGCAAGCAGGGAAAAAGTGGATGTATGATGATGATGATGATGATATATATATATATATATACACACACACACTCATACACAAATATAACTTTGTTACAATTTGATGAAGAAACTGAATCCAAATATTATTTATTCCATCTGTAAAACAATGGGTTAAGTAGTAGTAGTAGTAGTAGTAGTAGTAGTAGTAATAGTAGTAGTAATAGTAGTAGTAGTTGTTGTTGTTGTTGTAATGTATAGAATTCTAAAATATTTTAGCCCTAAAGACATTTCTAACAATTTTGAAACATTAAAAGACAGTTAATTATCCTACTCCCCTACCCCATTATCTGCCACTAAATTTAATTCTACCAAATGTTCTAATGAATCACTTGGAACAACAATAAAATAATGGATATTAACATTTGCAATTAATATTATAATTTATTAGGTATGACATCAAGAATTATTCCTTCTCTCATAAGAGAGAAAAAAAAGTGTTTTAATAAAAAAAAAATAAAAAAAATACTGATGGTTTAATCCTTTATAGATATTACATTATCCAGTCTTAAAATACCACATCATTTTAAGTTCTAATCCTGAAAGAGAAATTCTAACATTTGATGCAACCCCCATTACCACTTTCTTTTCTTTTAGAATCTCATAATCATCATTGTCGTCATCATGATAGACATGGGCCTTGTGTGCAGAGGACCTACGCAGACTGGAGAGGAACGGAGCTTGCATGCTCCGTTGGATGTGTAATAGTAATATACGCGAACTAAGTGAGAAATTAGGAATAAGAGGGATCAGATGCTGTTTACTTGAGAGAAGACTACGTTGGTATGGCCACGTGATGCGCATGAAAGACGACAGCTGTATAAAAAAGTGCAGGACGATAAAAATAGACGGTAGCCACGGAGTAGGCAGACCCAGAAAAACCTGGGATGACTTGATAAATTCCGATCTCACACACTTACACCTCTCCAAGACAATGTCACTGGACCGAGATCTTTGGCGCTACTCAGTAATACAGAAGACCCGCCTTGCCTAAGTACAAAGTGAAACCTACAGTTAGTAGGCACCTCTTAACCAAAATACACCCCCGTCCCACTACCCCTACCCCACCCCCATCTACACCACCCCTTTCTCTGTAAAGTTATGTTGGTACCACAACATCCAGTCCTAATAAATGAGGTTGTGTAGGTGTCAAGACAAAAAACACACAGTCCATGCTGTAATGTGTGTCTGTGTAGGTAACATGGTAAAAACCTCCCAGTCCACACTGTAAATGTGGTTGGTGTTAGGAAGGGCATCCAGCTGTAGAAAACCTGCCAGACAGTCCTATATGAGCAGGACAACCAATCTTGCCTCAAGTGGGAAAATTCCTGTCCAGACCCATGCTAGCGTGGAAGATGGACGTTAAACGATGATGATGATGATGACGATTGTCATAAACATCATGATGATCATCCTCATCATCATCACCATCATCATCATTGTCATCATCATCATTATCATTGTCATCATCATCATTGATTTTACATCATAGCATGGTTTGGATAGGATTTTTTGAGGCACTGTTTTTTAGCTGGATGCCATCCCTGACACCAACCATTTTAGTTACCTCTGGTTACATGCAGAGTGGGATATAATGTACCTATTCTGGGATAAACATGAAATATGTAAAAACTTGATCTAATTTTTATTATTATTTTTTTTACAGTCAAATAAAACAATTTATTTTACAGAGTTATGAAGCCTATGGGTGGTAAAATGGGAAGATGTGACATTTATGTCTTTCTTGTAGGTACTAAGTATTAACTCTTTTGAAACCAAACTACCTAAAACTGTCCCTGATTCTATGAGACATAACTTGTTTTAAAGTGTTTATATTTATCTAAAAAACTCTTCCATCATAATTTTATATAAGAACACCAGATAATGAGAAAGTTGGTTTACTGAATCCCTCCAAATTCTTGATTAGTTTCAAAATAATTGGTGGTGATGGTGGTGGTGATGGTGGTGGTGGTGAGTGGTGAGTGGTGGTGGTAGTAGTGTTGGGTAGGAGTGCATATTGAAACTCACATTCATGATATGTAAAAAGAATAGAAGAAATTAATAAATCTTTTCTGCTTAGCCATTATTTATTTAAATTATTTCACTAAATATTTGATAAATTATTTAATTCATTTAAAAAATACATTAATAGATTATTCAATTAAATGAAAAACACTTTCAAATAAACAATCTGGTATCAAAGAACCAAGGGTGGTTACAGGCGATTTGGTATCAAAAAGGTTTAATTGAATTTGGAACTGGTACCTTCTTGATATCTAGACAAAGAAAAATACACTATGTGATTGTACAATCCTTTTGTTCTTTTTCTTTTTAATAAATACTAGAATAAATAATAGTTTGCTATAAAACAATAATTTTAATGATAAATTGCAATATAAAAGAAAAATTTTAAATGTCCCATTTTGCACCATAGGAAAAGATTCAGGGATCTACATGAAAAATAGTAGAAAACAGACAGTGTGAATTATAAGGGGAAATAGCTAAGAAAAAAGGGTAATCAAAATTGATTCATACTTTGGAATTACTCCCTTCAGAACCTTACAAAACTATGCACTAAGACCTTCGGTAACTTCAATATGGTAATTATGTAACCCCACAGAATGTGACTTGATGAAACTACAAATCATTCCCTAAAATTAATAATGGATAATCTTACATGAACAGAATTTGGAGATGTGGTATTGATATGGTATTCTAAAGGGTGCAACAAATTTATGAAATGGTGTGAAAGAGTACTCTTTGAATCAGATATTCTATATGTTAGTACATATACACGCACATTATATCAATATATCATCATTTTATGTTTACTTTATCGTGCTGGCATGAACATACATAATATATGTGTGTGCCATGAAACATAAATGCAGACACACACAAACATGCACGTGGATAAAAGAAAGTAAAAACCTATGTAACTCTTATGCAAAAGAAGATAAAAAAGAAACTCTCTTATCAACAGGAGTCAACAGAATAAAACATGTTCATATAAAAAGAAACTAAATGAGAAAACTACTTAACAGATTGCCTTCAATTAAGCATTTCCTTATGTTAGTAATCAGAAAAAGCAAACAGACTGATATTCTATTAGAAAAAAATTAAAGTTACTTATGTTATTTTCATTAAGGTTAAACTATTATATTTCCCTCCTTTTTTATCTCCCCCGCCCCCAACTATCTATGTTTGTTATTTTTTGTTAACACTTTCATTACCATATTTCTAATGATATATATTGTATGTCTTTTAAGTAATGAAGAATTTGGAGAGATTTACTAAAAGTATTAATTATTTCATTATTAAGATTGTATTTATAACATACATGATTTATGAAAATGATTTTGTATCAAATTAATTTAAACATACGACTTTGGGTGGATTGGTAACAAATAAGTAATATCTAACTCTTGTATTTCCCTCGGTTTTTGTTGTTGTTTTTTACTCACCTCCCACCCTACTATCCCTTGTTTTGTTTTTTGTTAAGCAATTATTATTAATTTTCAATTTTAAAAGATAACCAAACAAACTAATAAAACAGATAGAATAAAGTGTAAACATACCAAAACATATCAGAATATGTTTAGAGTCGAAAAAACAAAAACAAGACAGATGGATATCTTGGAGCCAAATTCAATCTGTTAATTCCTCTTCTCTGCTGCAGAATGGAGTCAGCAGCGTAAGGAAAAAAACCATACGTACACACACACAAACCTCCCCTCTTTCAGCAACAGTGGTTGTGGCAGAATAACTTGTGTGAGCTTGCTAGACTGTATCTATCTATCTGTATCCAATACTGCAAACATCTAATGGTAGCAGACACAGTATCGACGGAGTGGTGTGCCCTTTCTCTAACTGCATCAGGTCTGCTACCATGCCTACATTCCATAACAATTTTTCACCAATCTTAGCAGCCATGTAATGTATATAAAAAATAAATATATATTAAAAGAAGAAAAAAAAAGAAAAGAAAAAAAAGCTGGTAGGCGGCTATTGGTAAGAGAGGAGGGGGTGGGAAGCAGGGGGAGTGCTGCTGATGATGAAACTGAAGCTAGCATGCTTACATAGACATGGGCTGCCTAGTATTAATACCAAAGGAAGTT
>OZ024746.1:80835610-80838110 GCA_964016885.1 Eledone cirrhosa | reverse complement strand
ATTCTCAAACTTTTTTTCTTATTTTGATGGTTTCAGAAATAATGGAAAGATTTGATATAGCAATGAAACAATTATTTCTAATTTTGGCACAAAACCAACAATTTCCATAAGATGTGGGGATTGATTAAATCTACACCAGTACATGACTGGTATTTTATTTTATCAACCCCGGAAGACTGAAAAGTTGATTTCAGTAGTATTTGAAATCAAAATGTAAATAGCTCTAACTACATGCCACAAGACATTTTGTCAGACGCTCTAATGATTCTGCTAATCCCCCAACCTTTAGGCATGAAATAATGATAATTTCTTATATAGCAACATGGCCATAAATATTGTAGATGAGTGATGGGCAACAATCAATTATATATATATAAGGACCATGACAAGTGGAGAGATGCTGTGCTGAATAGGACCCGTTCCACCCTTGCAAGCAGGGAAAAGCGGACGTAAAATGATGATATAAATATATATATCAGAAAAGGTGTGGTAAAATATCAGGTGAACCATATATATATATCTCAGTACTTTACTTGTACTTTATTTTATTGACTTTGGAAAAACGAAAGGCAAAAATCAACCTTGGCAGGACTTGAACTCAGAATGTAAAGGGATACAACTAAACATCATCATCATCATCATCATCATCAACACTGCAAGACATTTTGCTCAATGTTAGTACATCTTTACTTTGTAAGTTGAAATATAGAATTTACATTGGAAGGATGCATTTGGCAAACTTGGATGATTACAAAAAGTTGGAACAAGTATTTTTAAGCTTGCTCCAAGACTATACAAGTATTATTCTAAATACCATCCCAATATCTAACCACTCAACCATAAAGACGTGAAGATTATTATCAGCAAGGTAAACTAAAGTAAGCAAGGTTAGCTAATAGTGTATTTACACTGGCATATGAAACACAATAGCTAGGTAGTTAAAATTCTTAGACAAAGAGTATTTTTTTTCTATTTATTGTAGTCTACTTTACTTGAAAGAATATGTACCAATACTAAGAACTTCTACCTACTTTAACTCTTAACCCTGATTTTATGATACAAAATTGACCATTTTTAAATGTTCAAACTTATATTATCACCTTTCATTATAAGTTTATTTAAGAGATTTTTGTTAAATAATGTGTATACAAATGAAAAGATTAGTTATCTTATTAAATTCTTTGAATTTTCAAAAATAGTTGATACACATAGGTAGTTTATTTCATTAGAAATATGGTCATAAAAGAGCTAACCCTTTCATTACCATATCTCTAATGAAAAACACTGCTTATGACAATCAAATATTTTTGAAAATAATCAAGAATTTGAAAGGAATTGATAATGCAACTAACATTCTCATTATGACAAAGGTGTTTTAGGTATAACTTAACATAAAATTATGATGAATAAGTTTTAGATGAATATAAACACTTTAAAATAAACAGTTCTGTATCACAGAATCTTGGTTAGTTTCAAGTAATTTGGCATCAAAAATGTTAACACCCTGTACAGGATGAAATCACCCCATCAAGAGACCCTTGGAAAGTATGAAACAGCACTATAACCGCATTACATTCAAAATTAGCCTTAACTTAAATTTACTACAAAGTTTCTGTCAAATGTAAATGTTCTATAAACTGTAAATGTTCTATAAACATTTGAAACAACAAACCTGTTTTTAGATATTTTCTGCTAAATCATTACAGGATGTTAAGAGTTAAGGTATACTGATTAACAGTGCTAGTAAGTATCAATCTTAGAGGTACCTTTCAAGTTAGCTATGAATCACAATTTAACAACTAAAGGTAGGAGAATTAATTTGAATTAAAAGAAAGAATAAAAAGACAAAACATATCCAAGCAAAATAGGAAGTAAATTAATTTAAGCCAAGATTAATCACATCACATCCAACCTAAGCTAACCTTTTAAATTACTTTAAATGCATTATTAATCATTGTAATTTTGGCAACATAGTAACATAATTGTTTATAATAGTATAATTGTTTACTTTATTTTTAAATGTAATTCTTTGTCCTTTTGATATATATTTTTGTTTTCATCTTGTGTTTTTTATGTTCAAGGGTAGTTGACATAGAAACAGCAAATATTTTAATTTTTTCTCTCTTTCTTCCTTTTCTTTTCTTTCTTGTTCAAAGGTAGTTGACATGGAAATAGCAGTTGTGGTTTTTTTTGTTCAAGGGTGTTTGAAATGAAAAGAGCAAGTGTTTGAAATATATTTTTCCTTTCACATTTACTATTTTCATTTGCTCTAACCTAATAAAATGGAATGAAATTAATCTGATGAAACCTTAATTGATATAGAAGAATGATATTTGTAAGTATTTTTTGTTTTCACCTCCACTAAGAAGATTTCATTTTACCAATGCTCATTCATATTAAGTATGTCTTCTCTGAATGTTTTACCAATATCACAAGTCCTCACTTTTCTCTGATTTTGCTATCTACCTGCCAATGTCACTCAAGAGCCCATTCTATACAC
>OZ024746.1:80828110-80830610 GCA_964016885.1 Eledone cirrhosa | reverse complement strand
AGCTAAAGCTGATTCTAAAACTGGTTAAAAAAGACAAGTTAAAGCAGATAGAATAGCATATTGATTTCCTTTGCCCTCTGTCACTTCACAAGCAGTATTATGCTGCTTTAAAAAGGTTGAAAGTAAAACCAAAGTAAAAATGACTATAATGGTAATTTATTGACCAGCAAAGATGATAGCTTAGAGCATTCAGCCAAATTTTATGACACTCTTGCAACTTTTGTTGATAATGCTTTAAATTATACCATTCCTCTTCTAAAATAAAAAGCAGAATTCACACTCAAAAACTTGAAAAGCAGTAAAAGGATTAGATAACATCTACTTAGAATATCTCAAAGCTGATGGGGGACCCTTAGTGAATGCTTTATTACATCTTTTAAATCAAATACTAATCACTGGTTTACTACCTGAAGCCTTTAAAGAAGTTTTTATAGTGGTTATCTTCAAAAAGTATAGCTGACTAGATTGTGGCAATTTCTATCAAATCAGTCTGGTAAGTCATTTTTATAAGCTGTTTATTAGTATCATTGCTTCACATGTTAAAGATGATCTCTTTGCATCTTTTTCTGCATCTCAAGCAGCATATAAACCTGGTCAAAGTACTTTTGAACAAATAATTGCTTTGAAGGGAATTATTGAAAAATCAATCAACTTTAACAACCCAGTGTATATAGCTTTCATTGATTTCACCAAAGCTTTTGATAGTGTAAAACTTCTTAATCTCTGGAAACTACTTGATAATACAAGCCTCAACAAGAGATACATACATCTCCTAAAATAAACATATGACAAGTCTATGACAGCAATAAAAAAAGACATAGGCATCTCCAGGCATGTCAACATCCTCAAAGGTGTAAAACAAAGAGACATTCTTTCAGCTTTACTCTTCTGAATTGTCATAACATCCATAATTTTGAAAACAGAAGCAGAATGCAACTCAGGTTTCTTTATCAGTGGCCAGCTACTTTTGAATCTTAGCTATGCTAATGATATAGTTGTCTAAACATCTCTCATGAAGATCTGCAAATGTACCTTGATGCTCTAACTAGGCATGCAGCAAAAATTGGGATATTAGTAAACATCTCCAAAACTATATGTATGTCAACAGATAAGAATAATCAACCTCTACATCTTACAATATATGATAAATCCATACGAGTTTCAGAATTTGTCTATCTAGGTCTTAAACTGTCAAGTAGGAATAATGATGGTTCTGTGGCAATTCATCACAATAGACTTAGGCTGGGCAGCTTTTAAGATAAAATAAGGAACTTTTAACTTCAAAACGGATCCCACTTTATATCAAATGTAAAATCTATAACTTGTATGTCCTACATGTTGATCTTTATGGTTGAATGTGTGAACTGGACCTCATCCATGATTTGTAAAGAAACAAGGTTCATGACAAACCATAAACTAATTGACCATATAAAACATGAGAATCTGCTAGAAGATGCTAAACTAGTTTCAATAATAGGCATAAAGCTCTTTGATCATGTACAAAGTTTACAAAATGTTCTTTCTAAAACATGTATGGAAGGTAAAATTCAGGGTAAAAGAAATAGGGGTATGCCACCATGGAGCTGGCGAGACAATGTCAATAAATGATTCAGTCAAAATTTATATGAAATAAATGAAGTCATACAAAACAGGACACTTTGGAAAGAACTAAGTCATGTTAGTTCACAATCTGCCACAGACAGAGACACCAAGTGATATATATATACATATATATATATATGGAAAGTTATATTTAAATTGTTGGGTTACAACTAGTAAATATTTATAACTGATATAAAAGCACTCAACAAGTATTTGGAGTATATTTACGATATTAAATAAATGGAAACAATATTTATAAAACCATATTTATTTCATTATATATATTTCAGGGATATCATATTAACAATATGCTATGCCTTCCTCAGACAAAATACAATATAGACAGTTTTATAGATAAATAGATTTGACATACCGTTCAACATCGACTTGTATTTGAAAAGTTGATTTGGCAGTGAAAAAATTGTAAACAAAAAGAAAGAAAGAGAGAAAGAAGGAAAGAAAGAAAGAAAAGAAAGAAAGAAAACGAAGAAAAAGAAGAAAAAGAAGAAATGCATGTAACAAAATAGAGAGATGGAAAGATAGATAAAGAGAAGAACTTCATGTAAAGAAACAGAGAGAGATATATATAGAGAGAGGAAATAGATAGAGATAGATATATATAGAGAAAAGTAGGTAGATGGACATCCGTTGAATAAACGTATCAATGATACATTTATTTATTTATTTATTTATTTAGCTCTAGTATTAATGTAAGGGAGATATATGTGGTTAGGAGAGAAACCAGCTGTTATATAGAGAGAAAAATGAAAAGTAACCAGACATAGGCGAGGCATAAAAACCCTATGTTTTAATGTAGAAGTATTAGTATGTATAAAAACCAGGCACTATAATGTAAATATCAGTATTCCTGAATGAGACACGTGTCCATAATGTGTGA
>OZ024746.1:80790610-80823110 GCA_964016885.1 Eledone cirrhosa | reverse complement strand
GATAACACTGGAAATAGGGGATTCCTTGGTTTTTCTGAAGAAGAGACAACTGCTTTGGGATTAAAGAATGAAGGAAGGGAGACAATGTGGAGTAGAGATAATTCTTTGGTCTTAGTGAGGACATGGCAACTTCTCTAGAATAGGGTGCCACTATAAAAATGCACCCAATACATTCTGTAAAGCTAGCGTGGAAAATGGACGTTAAACGAAGATGATGATGATGATGATGTACATCTAGTCATAAAAACCAAGTTAAAAATACAATATATAAACAAGATATGCTCCTTTAAGTCATGTAAAAGAGCATTATTTTGAGTTTAAGGGCAGTGAATTAGCAGTATCGGTAGAGGGTCGGACGTCATGCTTTGCAGCATAGAGTTACGCCCCTTTACGTTCAAATCCCGCCGAGGTTAACTTTGCCTTACATCCTTACGGGGTTGATAAAATAAAGCACCAGTAATGCACTGGGATAATTGCTGGCCTTGTGCCAAAAGTAAAAACAATTATTTTTGTGTTTAATCTAAAAAATTAAACAAAATAGATTCGCTTTTCTAAAGTGTACTTGTAGATATGTGCAAACAGAGTTATCTCTATAGAAATACAGACACAAACATCCACTATCTACCATATATACATTCAATTATAAAGTGATTGCTACTAGGAAGGCCAGCAGTCAGTTAAGCTTCTCTTTTTGATTATTAATAATTTACATTGTTCTATAATACGTTCATTATACAAAGATCAATGTTCTATCATACTCTGTTAAATTACAGTTTTGTCATAACGCCAGACAAAACTCTTTACCAAAAATCAGCCAGAAGTGGTAATTTTAAAGGAGATGATTATACAAACATAAAAACATAAATTATTGACATTGTGAAATTATTTTGGCCTAGACATACTGTGTTTTTTTTTTGTTTTTTTTTTCTTTTTACTGCATAAACCTTTTACTATTCAATCTTCAATTTTATATATTTTTATCGTTTTTGATAACACACCCCTTGAAACAGCCCTTGATGTATAATTAAAAAGACGACTATTTTAAAATGTATGTACTTTATATTATATCTTTTCTTTCCATCATAATCATTTAATAAATTTTTGTTAAGTAACATTCAAAATATTAACTTATTAATGAAAAAGTTAGTTATTTTATTAGGTTCCTCCAAATATTTGATTATTTTCTAAATTAATTGAAACACATAGACTATGTATTTTATTAGAAATATGGTGACAAAAGGTTAAGTAATTCCAGCAACATGTTTCTTGTGAAATATACTTACAAACTTGTTGAAGTGTTCCACACAGAAACCCATTACATAAATGAAAAAAATACACACACAGATAAAGAAGTTTCACAAAATATCAATATTATACAAGAAAGTATTCAACATATATTTCAAGTTATTCACATATATCATCATCATCATTTCATTATATGTCCGCTTTTCCCTGCTTGCAAGGGTGGGACGGGAACTGATTCTGGCTTGATTTCTACAGCTGGATGCCCTTCCTAACACCAACCTCATTTACAGTGAGTGCTGGGTGCTTTTTTGCCGTGGCACCTCCACGACCACTTTGCAGTGGAATAATAGGGACTGGGATCCCTATCATCTCATTTCTACAGCTGAGTAAACTGGAGCAATGTGAAATAAAGTGTCTTGCTCAAGGAAACAACACATCACCCGGTCTGAGAATTGAACTCACAACCTTTTGATTGCAAGGCCAATGCTCTAACCACTAAGCCATGTGCCTCCATATATGTGAACACAACACGTGTGCATATATGTGAACACAACATATATATGTGTGTGTGTGTGTGTATAAATATATATATATATGTATATATATATATGTATATATATATGTATGTATATATACGTACATATTCGAGAGAGAGGGATTTGATAAACTAAGAAACTGGTTAATCTACCTAAAGATTAGCAAAATAGACAAACCTAATCATGCATCTACACATTAATATAATGTTATATACAGATATATATTAACATCAATTGGAATAGAATGAAACGAAATTTCATTTCTCACTCTTAGTACGGCACTTACTTAAATGTATGTATGTATGTATACGTACATACATATATGTATACAGACGTACAGTAGCATGTATATATATATATATATATATATACATACAGGCACACATATATATATGTACGTATCAGTTTAGCGAACATTTATTATAATGCTCGCTTTGTCCGTTTGTTTACAAACGGACAGCCTGATTTATGCCGTACGGTGTTAAGGCAACCACGTCACCTTTTTTGCTAAACTGATACGTACATATATATATGTGTGCCTGTATGTATATATATATATATATATATATATAATATAAGATCAAAAGATGGTTAAAGGAGTTCCATATATTTTATTATGCGCATTTCAAAAACAAACATCATCAAGCAATAATATTTGTGTTTTCATCAGATAAAACAGGAGAACATGATATGAAGGCTAAAAAAACACTTGTTGATAGTGCAGTTTTAAATCAACATTTTGAAATGCGCATAATAAAATATATGGAACTCCTTTAACCATCTTTTGATCTTATATTATGCATACTCCAGTCCCACAAACTGTAGAGTGCTTCTTATCCGATATCTGCATTGCTTTATTGTACTACAATAAAACTCACCTCCTACATTATATATATATATATATATACATGCTACTGTACGTCTGTATACATATATGAATGTACGTATACATACATACTTACATTTATATTAACATCCATAATCACAATCATGCACATATATTTGCACACAAAAAAACTATCCTTTACAATTTAAATGTTTTGAAGAAACAAAAAACAAACAAAAGTATTTTCAGTATGGGAAATAAACATATTGTATCTAATCTAAAGCTACTTTCATTTCTAAGGCCAGAGTTTACCTATGTATACTGAAATACAATTTGCTAAATTATATTCCTTTGGGACAATCTAATGCATATATATACCATGAGAAGTATAATGGAATGTCTTGGAAAGAAATGAATTCTATCTATTCTGCTTTTTATGAATAAAATTTCTATATAAAGATTCTGAAGAACTTATTATTCTACATGAAGTAATCTAAATATATCACGAAGGAATATTTTTGGCTATTTTACTGTAGCAGTTGTCTATATGTCTAATTGTCTACTTAGATATCTGTTCATTGGAAGGCTTAACAAATTCATTTTTGATTGATAATTTTCAATAGTACTTACATGTACTTATGTATTTATATGTGAGGCTGCACAGGCTGACACAAATGCATCCATAAACACATTTCTACACACATTTACATACACTCATATGATCATGTATGTGCACACACACATATACTTGTGTATGCACTTATACTCACACATATACTTGTGTGAGCACCTATGCTTACATATGCATATATACATACACATGTTTACATGTGCACACACACACACACACTCATGCACACACATCTCTATGTGCACATATACACACATACCCATGCAAGCATATATTTATACCCATGCATGCATATACTCATGCACATGCATGCATATACACATACATACACACATATTCATATGTGAGTGCACACATGCGCACACACACTTACACATGTGCATGCATACAAGTAAATATCTGCACTGTACTGCACTATATTGATTAGAACCTAAAATTAGCAACATTTCCATTCTCTTTACTGTTTTCAAATTATTCATTGTGTTAACTTAGACGGGGTGAAGGTGTGTGGCTGAGTGGTTAGAGAATTGGACTGCAGGGAAAGGTGGTGCATTGTGTTCTTGAGCAAGTCACTTTATTTCACATTGCTCTAGTCCATTCAACTGGAAAAAATGAGTAGCAGCAGTAGCAGCGGAAAAGTTAACCCTGTGATGGACTGGCATTTCATCATGTACTCTAGGTCCCTAAACACCCATGAAAACAGAATAAACTTTGGCTTGATGAATCCCTGGTCTTGGAATACTTTAATTTGTAACTAATTCAGAATAGTTTACTTCAGCAATAATAAGCAAAATAAGCACATGCTTAAGACATCAAAGGAAGAGGAATACCATTTCATTTGAATTAAATATATTTGTTATTCCAAATATTTTTTTCTGCAGACTTTATAAATGGAGGGTGCTCACCATAATCTTTTTAGTGCTTAGGACTTCAAAAGGATTTGATCTGGCCCAGATTTTCATGAAATATTCCAAGAATTAATCAAAAGTGTGAAGAGTCACAATATTGAAGCTAATAAGTAAGAAAGAACAGCCAAATTTACCTCAAATTACACCCTATTTTCTTGGAAAGGACTAATATTGTCCTATATACACAAGGTTCAAGAAAAGAACATGGTGGTGATAGTGAGAGATTCTCTTTTGCCATAGATGAACACAGACAGGGCTGTCTTGAATTTTGACAACAACAATTCATAAGAAAGAAAGCATTAAATTCCATAGTAAACATTTAAAAATCAACATTTATTTCATGTTTTACTTTGCTCATAGCCTAGGATCAAATGCCATGAAATCAGTCATATTGCAATAATGCAACTAAATAAAATAAAAATATAAAATGTACAGCTTATCTGTCTGAATCTAACAAACATTTGCTTGGTTCAGAAGCTGTTTAGTGATTTTAGAATGTCATTTAATTCACAACCAATACATATTTGATAATGTCAAATTTTCAGAACATATTTTATTATTTATTTATTTTTTGGACTTCATTTTCCTTTCAAAAATAAATATTCATTCAATAATAAGAATTTAATTTTAAAGAAAACATATATATGTTAAATTGTTTTTAAACCTGCAACATTGGAAAACATCTTGTAAATAGAAGATTGCTTGTTTTCCTGCAATTGTTCTCACAAGAAACACAAAAATATGTTTTCTAAAAAAACACAAATTTTGTACCAAATAAGACTGAATTTCAAAAACAAAAATTTATCTAGTATAAATGTTGTACATTGTTTTTCTTGGTTATTTCTGGTGTGAAACCTGTTAATAATCTTTCTAGTTTTGTCATTTTTAACTAACATATACTTCAAAGCTCAGTAACAGCCAGGAAAAAGAGAAGATAGGGATGAAGTTTGTCGAAACAGACAATGCCTTCTTTTCCAGAAAATGATGATAAGAAAGATGAAATATCTCTATTTTTCAAACACAGGGAACCTCTTCATATTCCCTTAGAAGATTTGAAGGGATCACTGGTGAAGGTGTGACAGGATGTATGCTCTTTCAACTAAGTATAGAAGTATGTGCTTGGTAATTAAAACCATGGATAGGGTGAGAAGGTAGGCATAGGCTAGTGCTGCACTATATGAGGAAAGGGAAAACAAAGGACATGGCAGGAGATATTGGTAATACCATTGGGTTGTTGTCACTTTTGTAGGACAGGTTAAGTAGGTGGAGCACATGGAAGTTACCGGCAACAAGGTATTCCAAATTAGTTTCTTTAACTCCTTTTTTGATGGAGTGATTTTATTCTAAAATATTAAAGACGATTAAACAACTTCAAGTTAATATTCCAACATTCTTGTTGTTATTATTTTTAACATTTAATGTCTCATTTGCATTGCTGTTGCTCTCTAATAAAACACACTATTTTCTCACATTGTTATTATTAATGAAACAAAGGAAGAGAAAAATAAAGATAAATCTTAATTTTGAATTAGATGTCAAAAGTAAAGCATCACTTAGAACCAGAAGCTCCTATGATTTTGTCAAAATGACTAATACAGAATTAATGAGGCGGGGTATAATATTTAAGTAAAGTTCATATATTACAAATGGATATTTATACTATATTATTAAATGTTCAAGATTACTATGTAAATGGTAAATTCCAGTCTTGGTTTTTACTATTTTTTTCACAATTACTTTTTTCTTTAAATAAACTTTGCTTTATAGTTTTTTTTAAAAGCTGGCAATTGAATCATTTTTATCTATTGCAAATGTTTTATGCTGTGTCAACTTGACCATTCCTGATCAACAAATGATGATAAATTATGATGTTTGACATTCAACGTAAATAACAAATAAAAGGTGAGAGACAGAGTGAGGAGAGAACACATTTGTATGTGTGCAAGTGTATCATCATCATCATCATCATCCTCACCATATTTACATTTGTTTTTCCATGCTTGTATGGGTTGGATATGTTTTTTTAGCACAGCCTCTAACCACTTATTGTGGTCTCCAGTCATTTCTTTTGTGAGATTGGTCGATTCAATTTACTTGACAATCTATGCAATTTACCAATTTTATTAACCCTTTCAATACCATATTTCTAATAAAAATCACTATCTAATAGTTTTCAAATAATTTTGAAAATAATCAAGAATTTGGACGGGTTAAGTAAAATAAATAACTTTCTCATTATTAAGCTGTTGTTTGGAACATAACTTAA
The DNA here is from genome assembly GCA_964016885.1 of Eledone cirrhosa. Taxonomy (NCBI): domain Eukaryota; kingdom Metazoa; phylum Mollusca; class Cephalopoda; order Octopoda; family Eledonidae; genus Eledone; species Eledone cirrhosa. The sequence goes on along the minus strand of OZ024746.1, from coordinate 80,816,698 downwards.
CAAGGGTACATACATTATGAGGGAAGGTTTTTAAATAAATATAACCATTTTAAAACAATCAGTTTTGTATCATAGAACTAGAGGCAGTTTCAGTTCATTTGTTATCAAAAGGGTTAAGCTATTAGTAATTGAGGGTTTATAAGTACAGATAGTTAATGAGTGTGCCTATTCAACTCAGGATTGAAACTAGGTCGACTGAGCTTTCTTTACTCTGTTCATAGAGATACTGTATATACAGACAAGGTGTTTGCATCTGTTTATACATACATGGTTGGCTAAAAGATTTATAGATATATTCTATAATAAAGTATAAAATTGAAACAAAACACTTAATACACCAGTGATTTATTAAAATCAAAATAGACAGCCTGTAATTAAAATTATGCTATTTGTTTGACCCTGAAAGCAACCTTAATGGATGGTGAAATAAAGAAAGAAATATAATGAAATTGAAAACATTAGGTTAATATCGTTACTATAAGGACATCAATGTTTGGAGCCGTTATGAACTAATAAAGTTGAAGAAAACATTCTACTCATTCTGTTAGAAAAGAAGTAACATTATTTTATGTACACAACACAAAAAAATAGACACATGGAATGTGTAGCTGTACATTATGTGACTTTACTAGTTGTGTAGTGAGAAAACTGCATTATCTCAAGAGACAAATGGATGCCAAAGAAAATATTTTCTATAGGTTAATCTAGAAAACTATTGACAGTGTTCTAAAATCAATGACTATAACAAATTTCATAGGGCTGAGACCAAAAGACCATGAACTACAGAGTTAATTCCCTTGGGATTGCTGATACATTCATCTGTTTAACCAATTTAATCAATAGTTTGAGGTCTCTAGTGCAGTGTAAGGTTTTGAAGTTTATAATAGCTTAAAAGGTTGAGAATTTCTGTCATCATTGGCAGAGAACTTAATCGCTCATATAGAAATGAAGCTGTTTGGTGCCTATATTAGTAACTCATGAAACATGAATCTGATAAGTATAGCCAGAGGAAGTAAAATAACAGTAGCAATAAGAAAACAAGATGATCACAATAGTACATTAGGTTATTTAACGAGCATGTAGAAATAACAAAAGCAGAAATTTAACAGTGAGCAGCGAAAATAACTACCTAAAGAGAACTTGTTGGTGTATGAATGAGACAACAGCAAATAGTATGAACATGATGTGAATCGATGGTGCATGCTAGTTATAATATGCTGTAAATTGTTGTTTATAATGAAACACTGCCTATGATTTTCAAGTAATTTTTAAAATAATTAAAATGAAGCAATTTAGTAATGAACTAATATTTTTATTATGAAGTTGGTGTTTCGAACATAGCTTAAAGATTTTTACATAAAATTTTGATGAAGAGTTTTAGATAAATATGAACCCTTAGAGGCAAACAGTTTTGAGTCATACAACCAAGGGCAGTTTCAAACAGGTTATGACAAATTTGAAAAAAACATTGGGATAGGTAAACACTGGAAGAAGAAAAGACAAAACAAGGAAGACTACGATCTTAATCTTTGAGGAGGATCTGAAAGTTATCATCAGACATTGGAAAAACAGAAGAATATGCAACCAATCAGAAACACTGGGAAAGAACTGTTGTCTGATGTACAATCATGTGTGGGATGGACTCATTGACTGATGGTATGAGATGACACAGGATCAACCAATATGGATGAATGTAGTATTGCGAACCTATTCAACCCATTCCAACATAAAGAACACATTCTTAAATAATGGTAATGATGATGATGATCATCATCAGTATGCATATCCTTAAATCTATCCATTTAACCAATCACCATGCCTGATTTCTATCTACAAATATATTCATTTTTATTGATACACATCAGGTTGATATAAATAAATCTGATGCAACTGGCAAAAATGAGGTGTACCTGTAATTCAAAGGGGCCATCCTTGTCTCACACATCCAAATGCACACATATATACACACAAACTGTGTCATGCTGAATCTCCCTGAGAACTAAACTAAGGGTGAATGCATCTGTAGAATCCTCAGCTTCTTACATGTTAATTTCACAAACAGTCAGTTCCATTGTTCAAATAACTGGTACTTTTGTTATCGGAACCAATGGAGGTCCAAATATTTCTAAATATTTACTTCTTCACCCACCTGTTTATAATTTCATAGTTCTCTACATTCACATATTCTACCAACAATTCCATCAGTTATTCCTTCACCCAGCCATATATGGCAAAGATAATGAAGGAATGTTTTGTTTTATGTTATTTTTATGTTGTTTTTTCTTTGCTGTTTATTTACTTTGCTTTAGCATTGGCAAATTCATCTAACAAGGACTTTGTAAATGAAATACATGTTCATATATATGTGACTCACGTCTATAACACTTACATGCATTTCTATAACTGTTGAAATAACTGTATTTTATTGTTTTCTAATGTGCATTCATTATGTTAATGTCTTAGTTGAGAACAGTACATTCACAGCAATTCTCCTAGAATCCCTTGCCAACAAAGTGGCAACATTAAAATTAAGATTATTTTTGAAGAGATGGATAAATAAAATGCTGCTGCTTGTTTTCATCTTCAGGTTTTGGCAACAATTCAAATCTCCTCCTGACATGATGCAATTTCAAGTGTCTGAAATTTTTTGTTTTGATCAATGTAATTCCCTTATTAGACAGAAATTTCTAATGCATACATATGTGCATGAGCATATGTTTGCACGTCTCAACACACAAATATATGTATATAGAGGAATATATATTACACACATGCACACACATATTTGTGTGTGATTGTATATGTATATCTGTGTGTGTATATATACATGTGTGTATGTGTTTGTACTTTTATTCATGTGTATATCCATTTATGTTTGTGTGTGTGTATTTGTGTGTTTGAATGTTTATATATGTATTTGTGTGTGCGTAATTTGTTTCGTTTGCCGCAGGATTATAAACCGATTAATTTTCCCAGAAGCCTGTACAAATAGTGGAAACCAATTCTCGCAAAAATGTTATCAAAACATCACAAGAATTTGGAAACTCTTCAAAATAAAGAAAAATGGAATTATCAACTAAATAAGTTGGATTTAAAGGAGTGGAATATAAATTGAAATTTCTTAGAGAATGTTCTATCATCATCATCGCTGGCATGGGTTGGACAGGTCATCATGTTCTGAAACTAGGTGGGCTGGAAAGCCACATCTTGCTCATATGATCCATATTTGGTATGGTTTCTCTGGATAGATGTCCATCCTAATGACCTTACTACTAGCCAAATTCAGTGGGTAAAATATTCCAAAACCTTTTGTGGATTATTCTGACAATATTCTAGCATTATTAATTTATTAATCTCTGTTCTATTAATTAGTCTATCCATACTCCAACCTCCTTTGGGAGTAATGATTTGTTTGTTTACACCATCTGGCATTGATAAACTAAGAGTTCCAATCTATAGGTATTGGCATGGATCTGTGGTTAAGAAGTTTGCTCCAAACCATGTAGCTCTGAGTCCTGTGTTCAATCTCACTGTATGGAACCTTGAGCAAATATTTTCTGTTATAATCTTAGGCCAACCAATGCCTTGTGAGTGAATTTGATAGGCGAAACCTCACTTTAAGGCGACAGCGATGGTACCATGATAGAATGCACCCAGTACACATTGTAAAGTGGTAGTACCGGTGCCATGATAAAATACACTTAGTACATACTCTAATGTGGTAGTGTTGGTGTCATGATAAAATGCACTTACTACATGCTCTAAAGGAGTTGGTGTTAGAAAGTGCATCTATCCATAGAAACTAAGCCATAGAAATCTGATAACCCATCCAATGCATGCCAACATGGAAAACATATAAAACAGTGATAGTGATAATTATATATATATGTTTATATATGTATATATGTTTATATATATATATATATATATAAATGGAATAGAATGAAATGAAATTTCGTTTCTCACTCTTAGTATGGCACTTACTTAAATGTAAGTATGTATGTATACGTACATACATATATGTATACAGACGTACAGTAGTATGTATATATATACATACATGCACACATATATATATGCACGTATCGGTTTACCGAACATTTATTATAATGCCCAGTTTATTTGTTTGTAAACAAACAAACAGCCCGAATTACGCTGTACAGTGTTTAGGCAACCACGTCACCTTTTTGTTCAACACTGACACAGGAATGATATACTAGTTTCAAGCTTATTAGCTATCTTCAGCATCGTATACCTTCCTGCCAGATGGTTAAACGTCTGAAAGTATATACTTTCCTTATGCATATTAACGGCTGAGCAACCTAATTTTGCATATCGAGTGAGTTCGGTCGGCCGGGCACACCGAAAACGATAAATGGAATAGAATGAAACAAAATTTTATTTCTCACTCTTAGTACGGCACTTACTTAAATGTAAGTATGTATGTATGTATACGTACATACATATATGTATACAGACGTACAGTAGTATGTATATATATACATACATGCACACATATATATATATGCACGTATCGGTTTACCGAAGATTTATTATAATGCCCAGCTTATATATGCATTTATGTATGTATACATATATATATATACCCGTATGTAGATGATTAACAAAAGAAAAGAGTACTGAATCCCAAAGTAGAGTTTAAATATTCATTTTATGAAGGCTAGTTAGTGAGTCTTGTTACTCTGGAGTTTCACCTGCTTCTCATAGAGTCTGATAACTCTGTGAGAGGCAGATGGAACTCCACAGTAACAAGATTCCCCATTCAGCTTTAAAAAAATGAATATACATATATATATATATATATATATATATATATATATATATATATATATATATTATATCATCATCATCATTTAACATCCATACTAGAAATAAATCCTACTGTATTGTTAATCTGTGTAAATCGTTAGTGATCTATTTGTAACTATGCCACGGATTACTGATTACAGAACCCTCTAAGGATAACCCTACGATCGACCTCCTGAAGTAAACTTCTTGTTGAGTCAATAACCACTATATGCAGAAACAATTCTCGATAAAAGTTACTTTAACTCTTGAACTAGAGTAACCGAAAATGATATCACATGTACCTATATATATATATATATATATATATATATATATATATATATATATATATATATATATATATATATATAGAGAGAGAGAGAGAGAGAGAGAGAGAGAGATAGATATATATATAGATATGGTATTAGGATTGGTGCTCTGAAATAGCGATGTATACATGAATGTATGTATACTATATTTGGCAATATACCATATGTTTAATTAAAAACACTTTGAAGACCATTCGTTATCAGTTTTAAAGTAGTGACTATGTCACTTACTTATTTTCGGCAAAGGTAGGGAGAGCGGCTGGCAGTATGTTTTTCGCTGTTTGTCATTTATCAAAACCATACACTCCCCTGCCTTTAAATATTTTTAATTAAACATACGGTATATTGCCAAATATACTATACATACATTCATATATATATATTGTATATTTGTATGCTTGTATCAGAAAGACCTGGCTATTAACTAATCTTTTAGTAAGAATGTTCTACCTACAGCTTTGCCTTTGGTAAAGAAAATCAGCCAGGTTTTCTCTGCTTGTTGGCTATGGAAGAAAAGATAATAGATAAAATTGCAAGGGTTGAGTTTGGCTATCTTTGTTTATATTTCTCTGTTTTATTTTATTATGCTTCTTTGGTATATTGCCCTTATGTTTATATTTCTCTGTTTTATTTTATTATGCTTCTTTGGTATATTGCCCTTATGTTTATATTTAAAAAAATAAAGAGGAAACATTATTATCATTGTGACGAACATCACTTGGGTAGTAGAAAGTTGGGCTAGATATCTTGTTGTTGTTGTCGTGGTGGTGGTGGTGGTGGTGGTGGTGGTGGTGGTGGTGGTGGTGGTGGTGGTGGTGGTAGTAGTAGCAATATTACCTATACATGATTGTAAAAGAAAAAATAGAGTACCCATTTCCTAATTTCTAAGGTTTTTGAAGGGGTAGATTGTAATTTATGATTTTTCAACTCAAAAAATTGAATATGTTACATATAAAACTTTGCTTAATATATAATATATTGTGTGTTGGACTTCCATCAGTTCAGATGATGAATGTTCCAGTTATTTGAACAATGGAACAGTATCCTTGTGAAATTAATGTGCAACCAGCTGAGCATTCCACAGACATGTGCACCTTTAACAAAATGCTGCTGAATTATTTTTGAGAGAGAGAGAAGGGGGTGGGGGAGAAAGTGATCAAGAGGAATAACCAACCCAGTACTGGACTGGTTCTTTATTGAACTCAAAAGGATAAAGTGCAAAATGACCTTAATGTGATTTGAGTGCAGAGAGCCAGAGTAAGTACTGAGAAATGTTGATATAATGCTTTACTGACTTGACCATTTGACCAATTTGAAGTTTGTATATATAAAGGTAAAAAGGTATACCTGTACTATAGTTGTGTGTTTAGACTTCTGTATATCTAGAGGTAATATATATACCTATGTTATAGTCGTATGTTTGGAGACTGTGTATCTAGAGGTAGTATATATAGTTGTTTGATTGGTGTCTGTAATTTGGGTCTGTATAGAGGAAAATAAGACTGTATGACTATGTTATAGTTGTGTTTGGGATCTGCATTCATAGAGATAAATATGTAAAGTTGTGTAGCTGTACTGTAAATGTGTCTGTATATCTAGAGGTAAATATATATAACTGTGTTATAGTCGTATGTTTGGAGACTGTGTAAGTAGAGAGAGGTAAGTATATATAACTGTGTTATAGTTCTGGGTTTGGAGTCTTTTGTATCTAGAGATAATATATATAACTGCACTATATTTGCATGTTTTTAGTCTGTGTAAGCAGTAGTAAATAAGTATAGCTGCCCAATAGTTATGTGTTTGCAGTCTGTATATCTAGAGGTAATATGTATAACTATGCTATAGTTATGTCTCTAGGGGGTCTGTGTAATTAGAGGTAACTATGCATAATTGTGTTATAGTTGTGTGTTTGGGATCTTATATCCAGAGGTAATATCATAATCGTGCTATATATGTCTCTGGGGTTTGTGTAAGTAGAGGTAAATATGCACAGTTGTCCTAATCATAACATTAAATATTCCAACATAAATATTATTCATTCTCTAAGTTTCACATCTCACTGAACTTCATTAAAGTTTCCTTTTTCTTCTAAGATCCTTTAGAATCTGACATGAAGTAAGGAGGGTGTTGGCTTGTTGATTTATCTTTATTAGTAGTCTTTCTTGCAACTCACACTATGAGTTGGCTTGTGTTTGTCTAATATATGGGTGGGGTCAGTTTTTGGCCTTGCTTTTTATATCTGGGAGTATTGGTCTCTTCCTCACTCTAGTTATTTCTTATCAAACATCTGTTGTCAAAAACCTTCAAATGAAGGTGTTAATAGACTGATCACAGTAAAACATCTGGTAGATACTTTCATTTGGTCTAGAAAAAAAAAAAAAATTTACTACTCTAATTTAGTCAATAAAATTGATAACACTACTAAAGAACATATGCTGAATTGAGGGTAGGGTAGGTTGTTACAGAAAAGTTGGTACAGCCTAAACCAAACTTCACTCCAGGATTTGTCAATTATTTTTAGTATCTCATTGCTATTTTTAGTATCTCATTGCTACACATTTTCAGTTGTAGATCCTACATATACATTTAATGAAGTATATTTAAAAGTTCTATCTAAATAAATGCTTTTAAATAGTTTTACATTGGATTTTCTATGCTATCATAGGCAGAATAGTTTTCCAAAGCTGTAGAATTGTTATATATGAATTACTGAAGCAAGTATCTTTACATTAACCCCTGTGCGACCATATTTCTATGAAGTACACTGCTTATAATTTTCAAATCAAGAATTTAGAGGGATTTAACAAAATAACTTTTTCATAACTACTTTCATGTTTGGAACAGAATTTACCAATAAAAGGTCTTACCATCCTGGACTAGTACTTTATTTATTGACCTTGAAATGATGAAAGGCAAAGTTGATCTCAGCAGGATTCGTTCTCAGAGAGCTAAAAGTCAAAACAAATACTACAAGCCATTTTGTTCTACATACTAACTACTGTCTATTTGTTTCCTACTGATATTTTAAAACTAAAAATGCTTTTACCTCATTCATTGCTGGGAAGACATGTTTTAAGTCTTAGTCAATATGATGATATAGTCAAAACAAAGTAACAGGATATTTAGAGCTATAATGTAATAGAACAAACAATAAGGTTTATAAAGATGTTATTTACCCACAAGATTTAAAGGTCAAATTGTGTATGACTCAATAGAAAAGAGTCAGTTTAGGCTATAAAGCATGTTTGGTAGCTTAGATTTGTAAATAATAATCCTTTACTTATTGGTTTTTAACACCTCAAGTCCAGTAATACACTACTAATAAATTGACCCAATATGTTGAGATCCTGGGTCATTATAAACTCTTATAATAAACTCTTATTCAATCCCACACTAACATACACACAGGATTCTTGACTAAGAAATTTAATATAAATATTTTCTGCATTATAAACATTCATAGTTACATAATTCTAAAATATACTGGACAGAGGAGATTACACAATATGGCCAGACTGCTGCAACACTGCACCACTATATGATAATCTTATGTATATAGGAGTGTACATGATCATCAGATAGATGGCAATATGTTATATCTCAGAGTTGTGTCTGTTCGTTTGATGACCCCCCTATTAACCATAAATCTGTTTAATCAGGACAGATCTAGAACTACACAACAACAAAAATAACATCAACAATAACAACAAAGGGAAGAAACCAAAGACATTTTTGACAGCAAGAATACAAAATTTAATTAATTAGGAAGGAAACATCTTGAGAAGAGAAGGTGAGGTGTTCAGATGTTTACGTATTTTCCAAGGACATTAGCAATGAAAAATGGAATGGTTCCAACAAGGAATGAAAACATTGCTACATTCCCAATTCCCATCTACAACAACAGAAATATATTCAACATCTGTTATTCTATGTTGGCACAAGTTAGGAGTGTTTACACAACAACCCCTCCATGCATCACTCTCCCTAATTATTTTGTCCTGGCTCTTTCTTTAGAGAGTGAATAAATAAATAAATGCAATGAAGGGAAAACTATAATAAAAATATGAACTGATTCTCCTAAAGAGGTATAAGCTAGGCAATATGGAATGGTAAAAAGAAATTTTTAAATAACTGATTTCTCTTTCAGTTTCCCATAATCATCTTGCAGCAGTAAAGAATGACTTTTTAATTTAATTTTGGTAAAATTTATGACAAAAATATTGAAAATAATAGAAATTGGATATATTTTCTCAACTATATTTTAGTCTGTTATATTCTTTATTCATTAACAAACCAAAGTAGATAACTGATTTGAATTTTTTTATGAAAAGGACTAAAATAATAAACAGGAAGAGAGAGAAAAGAGCAAAAGGTAGAGAGGTAGAATGAAAGATTAACCCTTTAACATTTAAACCAGCCATATCCGGCCTGAATTTTCTCACCTCTTTCTGTTCAAACTGGCCAAAACTGGCAGCTCATACTAATGTTAAAGTATTGTTCTCAAAATAAATAGCATCAAAATTTCATAGATTTGATGTTATGTGAGCTTATGTGAGGTAAAGCCTTTTACTACAAAAAAATATAATAGTAAATATAGCGTAATGTAAATGCTAAAGGGTTAGATAAGGAAAAAAAATTGAAGGAAAAGGGAAGGGGAAAACTATACCCTTGGCTGGGTCGTCTGTCTCAACTGCGCCCCATGGACAGACAAAGTATTGAAAGAAAGTCAGATATACTCAAAACATTCAATTCACCAAGAAATAAGTAATACATCATCAGGGTCTGTAGAAATTATGGTGGTCTGTATTGGCAAACATTATATAGTGAAGATCATTAGTTTGGTTAAGTTAATATACTGCTGAGAGAAGAGGTTACTAGTGTTTAAGCAATGTCATTTTGGGGTGGGGAGATAAATATATTTTGAAGAAAATTTCATTTTACTTGAAAAATATCAATAACCTCTTCTTCCTATTGCACATAGGTTTATCTAAACTCATTAATTTTTCAAGAAATACAACCTCCTTGATTTTGTATAGAACTATTGCTCTTTCATCTAGCATTGTCCTAAGCAATTCTTGAGAATTTTCCTCTCCTTTGTGAACATCAGTAGAGACACCGCAGAGCCATATATATATATATATATATATATATATATATATATATAAAACCTTCAAGAAGAGCCAGTTAAAGTGAGTAAATATTACTATATAGATGTAATTATGGCTATGTGGTTAAGAACTTTCTTTCTTAGTCACATGGTCCTGGGTTCAATCCCACTGCATGGCATCTTGGGAAAGTATCTTCTAATACAATGTCAGGCTGGCCAATACTTTCTGAGTGAAATAAACAAAAACACTGTAGAAGCTCATCCTGCAGTCCTGAGACCAGGAGACCACAAATCAGGGAAGTAAACCCTTGAAAAGGCTTGGTGAATACAAGCCAAAACGACTAGGCACCATGGCCAGGTTTTTACCTTCCTTCCTCTCTCTCTCTATATATATATATGTGTGTACTTGTTTATGCTTGATGTTATTGTTTATACTGTAAAACTTGATGTTATTGTTTATACTGTATCCCTTTTTGTCCAGTAGTGCAGAAGTTAAATAAATAGAATTTGATGAAATAAGCATAAAACTGAAATAAGTAGTGGAATCAATATAGAGGTGGTACCTCAGCTTGGCCAGAGTCCAATGACTGAAACCAACAATATAATAAAAGACTATAGATATGTATATGTAATAAATTTGTACTTTATCATAAGACAATACAGTTTGGAAACCAAAATTATTTCTTCCAATTTAAGAACAGACAGAAATATCTATTCTGTCAAACTAAAGGATAAGCAATTATTATTCTAGAATAAAATGATGTTTTATTTTTATTTTCCTTTGTTTTTTTTTTTATATTTTGGTAACACTGCTTAGAAAAATGAAACAAACATAAAGATAATAACAGGTATGGCAACTTAGTTGATCCATAAAATAAGTACCAAGCTGAAATGGGTGCTAGTGTTGCTATGATCAATGAAGGTGGTGCCCCTGCATTGTCACAGACCAACAATGGACACCAATAAAAGAATTTTTAAAATGCACATATATGTATACTAAGAATGCATGTAAATATATGTGTATATTCAGTGCTTATGTATACATACATCTAGAGGACATTAGTAAGCACCAAATCGTCTCCTCTCCCCCATCCAAACACCTCCTATATATATATATATATATGGAGGCACATGGCTTAGTGGTTAGAGTATTGGCCTTGCAATCGAAAGGTCTCAGACCGAGTGATGTGTTGTTTCCTTGAGCAAGACACTTTATTTCACACTGCTCCAGTTCACTTAGCTGTAGAAATGAGATGATAGGACTGGGGTCAATATCATTCCACTGCAAAGTGGTTGTGGAGGTGCCACGGCAAAAAAGCACCCAGCCCACACTGTAAAGTGGACATGTAGGCGCCACGGAGAAAAAAACACCCACCACTCACTGTAAATGAGGTTGGTGTTAGGAAGGGCATCGAGCTGTAGAAATCAAGCCAGAAGCAGTTCCCGTCCCACCCTTTCAAGCAGGGAAAAGTGGACGTAAAATGAAAGGAATGAATATATATATATATATATATATATATGAAGGAGGGCGCTATAGAAGTGGTGGATAGCTTCCGATACCTAGGAGATCAGATTAGCATGGGAGGAGGGTGTTCCGAGGCCATAGTATCTAGAATAAGGACGGGTTGGAAGAAGTTTAGGGAGCTGCTTCCTCTGCTGACGAAGAAGGGTTTCTCCCTGCGTACGAAAGGCCGGTTGTATGATGCCTGTGTGAGGAGCGTGATGCTGCATGGTAGTGAGACATGGGCAGCAACTGCAGAGGATATGCGATGGCTGGAGAGAAATGAGGCAAGCATGCTCCATTGGATGTGCAGTGTAAATGTGCGTGAATGACCCAGCATAAATGTGTTGAGAGAGAAACTGTGTCTGAGAGGGATAGAATGTAGTGTACGGGAGAGGAGACTGAGGTGGTATGGACATGTGATGCGCATGGAGGATGACTGATGGGTGAAGAAGTGCCAGGAAATGCCAGTTGAAGGAAGACGTGGTAGAGGTAGACCACGAAAAACATGGGCGGAGGTGGTGAGAACAGACCTCATATCATTGAAGCTCACGGTGGAGATGACGAAGTACCGTGACGAGTGGAGAGATGCTGTGCTGAATAAGACCCATCCCGCCCTTGCAAGCAGGGAAAAGCGGACGTAAAATGATGCTGATGATGATGATATATATATATATATGGGTAAGAGCTTCTGCAGTTTACCTCTACCAAAGTTCACTCACAAAGCATCGGCCAATCTGTGACTATAGTAGAAAACACTTTTCCAAGGTACCACACAGCAGGAGTAAACATATATATGGATTTGTAAAATTGAAATGTACTAGTTTTCTCAGCACAGATCATCATCATCATCATCAAAATCTTATGTAGCACTGGCTTAATGCTGTTGTTATCATATTTTTTAAGGAAATACACTGCCTATGCATTTCAACTAATCCTGAAAATAATCAAGAATTTGAAAAGATTTACTAAAATAACATAACTTTCCCATTATTAAGATGATGTTTGGAAAATAACTTAACAAAGGTTCTTGCATTAAATTAGGATGAAAGGTTTAAATTTAAAACAAGCATTTTTTTTTTTTTCGACAAAGAACCAAAGATAGTTTCAGATGGTTTGCTATCAAAAAGATTAAGACGTCTGTAGTTACCTCTCCTGGGTGAATCACTTTTATATGTTACAGGTGATAAAAGGATATGATAAGCTGTGTAGGTAAAATGCTAGACTGCTTTATAGCAATGTAATCATGCAATTGAATTTTGTAACATTTATTACATGGTGCTACTAGACAAGGGGTGTTACTCTGTCTCAACCCACCCAGGTTTTATTTTCCATTTCTTGCTTAAGTGTTTAGTAGTAAGATGACCATCCAGCTGCATAAACAATATACAATATACAATTACCAAAACTGAATTCCACCCCTGCTTGCATGCAAACATGTAAACCAGTACACACACACAGACACATACACACATTTGTCTGCCTCAGGTGATTGTATCTCTAATTTATACACAACTATTTCATAGTGATGATTTATACATTGGGATGCTTTACTCGATAGTAAAAATATATATTGAAATATTTATATTATATAGATAGATAGATAGAGACATGTATGCGTGTGTGTGCATGTATGTACATGTGTATGTGAGTGTGTGTATGTATATCATCATCATTATCATCGTCATTTAACATCCACTTTCCCTGCTAGCAAGAGTTGAATGGGTGTACATAGACCAAGTCAGTACTGAAGCATGGCTACTGACCTTCAAGACAGGCTAAGGGGTTTGTATCCTACTTATGTATGGTCATAGCAAGTGCATTTAGCTATACATACATACATTTGTGTGTGTGAGAGAGAGAGTGTGTGAGTCAAGAGGGAGGAGCTATAAAGAAATATGTGTATGCATATGAATTCCCATACATAAATAATATAAGCATCTTAATAGATCTTTAAGCAGAAATTCTATCCTTGACTGATGCCATTAATTTTTATGTTGGCAGTAAGCTACTAATTCACAACAGTTTTCAGCATTACAAATATTAATATTTTGGCAAAAGCAGTGCAGTGGCAGACAAAGATGTATTCTAGTATTTATTAATTTTGCTTTACATCCCGCCGAGGTTGACTTTGCCTTTCATCCTTACGGGGTCGATAAAATAAAGTACCAGTAATGCACTGGGTAATTGCTGGCCTTGTGCCTAAAGTAAAAACAATTAATTTTGCTTTACATTCTGAGTTCAAATCTTACCAAGGTCAACTTTACTTTCATCCTTGTCAGTTAAATGAAATATATCAGTCAATTATAGAAGATGTGTGAGTTGATGACACCTTTTCCAGTGCAAAGACAAAATTCACCTAGTGTGGATATGTATCTCACCACCTCTCCCTGTCCAAAACCAGCCTCCAAGGCACAATTGAAGACAGGTGAAAAAAAAAGCAGGCATAGATACAAAAACATACATGCACAAACATAAACAAACACACGCACACATTTGTGCAATCAAAGGTGATATTCTTTATATACTTAAATATACAGATTTACAAAAGATATTAACTATCAAAATCAAATTTAATCCTACCTTAAATTTCACCATTTACGACATAGAACTGAAGCCGGTTTTGATCAGGTTGGTAACAAAAACGTTAGTATTCATACTTAAATTTAAACTTTCCATTATAATAATCTTTTGTAAGAACATTTTTGTATTCTAAGTTGTATTCTAAGTTGTATTCTAAACACCAACTTAATAAATAACAGGAAAATTTATTAAGAAAATCTTTAGAATTTCTTAAGTATCACTGCTTCTCTTTTCTGAGAATCCAAGTTAAGCAATGCTGTACGGATCTGACAGCAGTATAGATGCAGATTCTACTTCAAACTCGTACACAGGTGGTCTTCTTTTCTTAAACAATCCCAGTCTACACATATGCTAAATGTGCAAGCACATAATGATGCGGAAGCACATAATGATGTTAGAACATTTTGGAGCTGTATTTGTCTGGTAAGTGGCTTGATTTGAGACTGTGTTGAAACTAAAACTATGACAACATGGAAGAGACTTGTTAGCCATTTAAACACACAAAAATGGTTAAGTTTACTATATATTTATCCTTTATTTCCCTTTTGGATTTCCATATTTATCATAATAAAATCTTTTTTATGTGATTTCTTTGTTTTTGTTGTTTTTGCCATTACAATATTTCTAAGGAAACACTGTATATGGATTTATTAATGAAGGATTTGGAAGATTTACTAAAAGTATTAATTATTTCATTATTAATAAATAAAGAAAGCATTATCAAGATAAGAAAGTATTTGTAACATAACATAACAAAAGGTTCATTTATCAAATAATGTTGGAAGGTTTCAATTTAACTAGGAACCTTTGAAAATTGGTTGTTTTGTTTTATAAAACCAAAGGTGGTTTGGGGTGTGTTGGTATTGAAAGGACTAATGTATTGTGCAAACTCTTAATCTGGTTTTGTTTTGTTTATATTTTTGTCTCCTTTTTTTTTACTTAAAGAAGGAATGAACTGGTGGGAGAAGAGGGAAAGTTATCCTTAGACTGAAGAACTTGTCCAAATGTTTATTTATGTCCTGTAGCTTAGTAGTTTGGCAGGTATAGATCAGTATACTATATACCAGTCTTACAAATAAAGTAAGGGTTGGTATCTGGAAGGGCATCTGGCCATTAAAAACTACTTCAAAAAGCATCATCCAAAACAAACCAACATAGAAAAGCAGATGTAAAAACGATGGTGATGCTGATGATATTACAAATAATTTCATCATTGTTTTACATGTCAGCAAAGCTTGTAATGTTTTGTCAAATGTTTCTAGTATTTGCAGGAGTTTTTCAAGTAAATATTTTTTCAACTCCATTCTAATATCAGCTATTCAAACTATAAAAAGCTTTACCCTATTAAAAAGTAGCCCTGTGGTAATATTATATATATATATATATATTGGCCGGAGTATTGCTTTTAGCTTTCTCCGATTATGTATTTATATATTTACTCTTGGAGCAACAGATATGAACTTTCCCGATATAAGGTATGACTCTCATTGTTTATTTTTTAGATGAATATTGATTGTTTGTTCTTGTATCTCATTCTGCTATTTTGCCCGTGAAAATATCTATATGTGTCATAAAGCTGTGCACATATATGGTTATTTTTTCATATCCAATTGAGTTCTTAGCACGTGGCTTGAATTTTTGTCAGAATTCAACGACCTGCATATGTATTGTTTTTGGCGGTAGCCTCCTTCCTCCCATTTTCGACAAAGTGTGAGATTTTCTATAGAACTGCTGGACTAACAACCTAGCAGTCCCCTTAAGCAGTGATGATGATTATCGCTGGATATTGATGTCGATTTGATTATCAATATTGATATTATTGGGTACCCACTGAATAAGTATCTGTTGATCTTATACAAGCTTCTACATAACTTGGTATAATTTCACCCAACTTGTAGAAATCTTATAATGAAACGAGTCATATGGGAAATGATATATTTGATATATCTCATATGAAATAATACAGCCAATTATCCACACAATACAATATAGTTAGCATCCCAAACGTTTAATTGGGAATATACTAAGGTATTTCCTAATGTTTGTTGAGTGAGTTAGAATTTGGCCGGAGTATCACTTTTAGCTTTCTCCCATTATGTATTTATATATATATATGTATATATGTATGTATGTATGTATGTATGTATGTATGTATGTGTGTATGTTTGTGTGTGTGTATATATATATATAATATTTGTAGATTGAACTTTAGCTGCAGTACAGCAAGTACTATTCGATTTGTTTGAGGCAATCACAAAGCACTCAATGGATTGAAAGTTAAAAACAAACATTAAGTCCAGTGTTAACACCATAGCTATAAAATGTTACACTAAGAAAAACGACCAAAGGCATAAACTATGCATACAACAAAATTATGATAGATACTAAAAGGTTTAAACTCTATTATATGTAAATTTGGGTTTGTCAAAATGGCATTTATTGAAAAGAAGAGATTTGCTTTTAATTTTAAGCTGAATGGGGAAAAAATAAAACATGTCAATTGAATGTGTAGTGTCTGTCACTGTAGAAGAATTTCAAGTAATTAGTTTACAAGAAAAGAAAAGAAGAGAAAAATAGGAACAAAGAAAGAAAGAAAGAATGAATGAAAGATAATAGTTCTAATAATAGAACAAGAGTAAAGTGTGGGTAGGGGCATGCTTAATACATAAGATCCTGCTGAAATACAGCTGAAATACTGAGGTAAAGCATGAATGTTACATTTCTTAAGCTGTGTCTTTGTTTTCTTTTTGTATAGGAAAGCATGTGTAGCTGAAAATAACATACTTGTGGTCAGCACTGGTGGTTGGATATTTTATTGGTCAGGGCAGTAATGAAAGCTTGTCAGTAATTAGAGGGACCTAAATTGACATTGCTAAATACTGAATTGTATTAAAGCTTTCTGTATTTAAGTTTCTTTTGTTAGTGTATTATCTCCTTTACCCATTCTTTGGCTTTAATGCTGTGATTGAGAAGGTAGATTAGGGGTGGAAGTTTTAAATTTACACTATTCTATGGCATGTGTGCATTATCTGAGGGCAGTAGTGAGGGTGATGGATTAGCAGGATCATGATAGGGTTGAAAAAATACTTTGCAACATTTGTTCTAGCTCTTTACATTTTAAGTTTAAATCCTACCAAGGTTAACTATGCCTTTTGTTCTTCTGGTATTGATGAAATAAAGTTCCATTTAAGAGATGGGGTCAATTTAATTAATTTTTCCTGCCACAAAATTGCTGGCCTTGTGCCTAAATCAAAAACCATAAATTGATTACAGAAATGAGGGTGGTAGATTGACCTCATTGTTAGAACATCAGACAGAATGCTTTGTAGCATTTATTCAGAGTCTCGGGCCCTCTCTGAGTTCCTACAAAGGTCAACGCTTTGCGTTTCACCCTTTCAAGGTTGCTAAAGTCTTATAATGGCACCGATTCTTCCTCTATATTTCTTTCTTGCTCTCATCTGTTCTTGAAAGAAATTGGCTCTTTTCACCAAGCTTAAATGGCATATGTCACAATGGCTCCTCTACAACTGTACCAAGAGGTAAGGGCCCATGCATACAAGACATGTATATATCATTTGAGGAGTGGGAAGGGAATAAAGGCTTGTGATATTTAAAATCATAAATCTATCAAGGTAGAGAGAGAAATAGGGAAGCTGAAGTCTGGTAAAATAAAAAGCTGGCTTAAAGAAAGTACAAAATATATAAAGATTATTATTACATTGGTGGATTGGCAGTATTGGTAGAGGGTCTGCTTTGCAGCAAAGAGTTACGGCCCTTTATGGTCTGAGTTCAAATCCCACTGAGGTTAACTTTGCCTTTCATCCTTACGGGGGTCGATAAAATAAAGTATACACTGGGATAATTGCTGGCCTTGTGCCAGAAGTAGAAACAATTATTACATTTAACTTTCCAACTGCCAACGCAAATAAATTTTCATCCCAAAAAATAACTAAATAAATACTGTTGCCTCCTTTGGTGATATTCACAGAGAAAAGTGTGTTTGTGTGCGTGACTGGAATTATGATGGTACTGCAAATGTCATATGTACAGTGAGCCAAAACTTCTTGACATTTATTCACAGTAGCAAGTTTCCTTATTCCTTGATGTCATATAAGTTATAAAGATGTTGAAGCTAAAAATCTATTGCAGACTATGTAGCGATGGTGGGGGCTATAATTCTGGTGCTGGTAACGATGCTGGTGGCACTAGCGGCAGTGTTGATGATGGTGGAGCTAATGGTGGTGGCAACAGTGGTGCCAGTGGTGGTGATGGTGGAGTGGCCGTGTTGATGATGGTAGAGCAGGTGCTGGTGGTGATGGTGGTGGCAACGGTAGAGCCAGTGGTGGAGTGGTGGTAGTAGGGATGGGGCTGTCACCGTGGTGATGACAGTCAAGGTAGGGGGTATAAAGTTAATGGCAATCATGGTAATATCTAACTGTAGCAATAGTCTATTAATAGCAACTACTATATTTGCCAGCATTGACAATACTCCAACCTCAAAGATGCACTCCAAATTTGATAAGAAAATTTGGAAAAAAAAAAAGAACAGTAAACATAAAAACATGGTCTCAGCACTTCCATGTACTTTAACAAGATTGGTGTTAATAGCTTATAGTTATATTATATTTTTCTTTTACTTTTCTGGATGACTTTTTTTTTAACATATCACACTTTTATTTTTATCACTTCATAGTACTCCCAAAACTTTTGATACCAAGCTACCTAAACCTACCACCCCATCACTCAGATTCTATGATACAGTTTTTTTTTCTTTTGTTTTAAAGCATTTATATTTATCTAAAATTCTTCAATACAATTTTATTTAAGAACCTGAATTGAGTTACATTGTAAACACCAACTTGACAATGAGAAAATTAACCATATTACTAAATCTCACAAAATTCTTGATTATTTTCAAAATGATTTGAAAATAATAGGCAGTGGATATGCTATGAAAAAACGTATAGGCATCTTTATAATGAGGATAGATATTTAATCAGACAATAAACAGATAGATAAAATAATAAATTAGTAAAAATTCTGATATAATTGATATACATCATGTATAAATATAAATATAAAATGAATAAAATGGAACATTTTACTCTGAAAGTTCCTTATACTCTGAAGAAGGGAATTTCAAGCCCCGAAATATTAGGATGAAAGAAATAACAGCAACAAAGAAAAAAAACAAAACGAAGATTATCAGGTAACATACTTTCATCTTACAGTCCATTTTGCATTGTTTAGCCTTATATCACTTTTGACATTATATAATATATACAATGCTTCAAACTACAACATCTTATTATACATCATGTAAATTACTACCTATTAAGTGGCTTGTCTATCATCACCTGCCAATAACAAAATACATTTTTGTGAATACTTATATTTTTTATCTTTTAATAATTTATCAATCGATGGACCTTCATTGGTCTCACAATGAGTGTTCTGGTTATTTCATCAACAGAACAACCCGCTCATGAAATTAACATGTAAGTGGCTGAGTATTCCACAGACATCTGTACACTTAACATAATTATCAGGGAAATTCAGCATGACACAGTGTGTGACAAGGCTGACCCTTTTAATGATGCTTTTTTTTGTTTATTTGCTATCTTAACTGTGTATAGCTTACACACTTCAAACAGAGGTTATATATAGGAATTCAGCTTACTGTCTAGCATAGATAACCCTCCTCTCATGTTAAATTTGGCTAATAAAAAATGTAACCTTTGTCCTCTAGCATACATGGTAAATGCTTGAAATTTATTTTAGGAAGAACATACCATCTTCAATGCAATAGGAATATCTCTACAGTTGTCTTTCTTACATATATTGACACACATCTTTGGAACTACCATTAATTTTTGAACTTGCATAAAAATATAAAAGGAAAAGAAGCAGATTGTTAGTTGGACCAAGGAAACTATACTTCCATTAGTCTTTCCATTGCTGATACTACTTGCTGGTTGCAGTGTCTGGCAGAAACTTGCATAAAATCCTTTAATTATTCCTTATTGGATCCCTTGGCACAGCACCTTTGAAAAAGAGAGAGCTTTCATGTCTACTGATAAAATACTCTTTAGGAAAACTGGACTGCAGAAGGTCCTCAAAGAAGAAACCTCTCTCTCAAGCAAGTGTTTCAGCCATTAACTTCTTGTCTATCCCTTCATCATCATCATCACCGTTTTACGTCCATGCTAGCATGGGTTTTTCTTCCATGCTAGCATGGGTTAGACGGGTAGTCCTGTTGTGGGCAGTGTCTGGTCGGCTGACCATGCTTTGCTCATACAGGAACTGATTTTGGCTTGATTTCTACAGCTGGATGCCCTTCCTAACACCAACCTCATTTACAGTGAGTGCTGGGTGCTTTTTTTTCCGTGGCGCCTACACGTCCACTTTACAGTGTGGGCTGGGTGCTTTTTTGCCATGGCGCCTACACGACCACTTTGCAGTGGGAGAGTGTGGGGGCATATTATCTATATGCTTCAACTCGTACCCATGGGAGGTCGGGTACTCTGTATTACTGCGTGACGCCAGAGGTCACGGTCGTGTGTCATCGCCTTTGAGAGGTGTAATTGGGTAAGGTCGGCTTTTATCACCTCATCCCAGGTCTTCTTGGGTCTCCCCACATTCCGCGGTTTCCATTAACTTCTAGCGCTCTGCACCTTTTTATGCAGCTGTCATCCTTCATACACATCACATGTCCATACCAACGCAACCGCCTCTCCTGCACACAGCATTTGATTCCTCTTATGGAAGAGTTCAATTTATTTACTATTCCTAGCAGGCTGAGCAACCATGTTGAGTCCTGCTCATTGGGCTTAAGAGGTGATGGGGAAGAGTAATGTTTATTACTTTCTTTACAATACATGGTGCAGTAATGCAAATTGATGCCATTTCAACATCTCAACTTGGCCATTGTAAATCTACATGGTGTGATTTATCAACTTGGTTTTCTCTTTCATTTATCTGAAAGAAAGCTTTGTGGGGTACACTTTATTATCAGCATTTTTACGGTTTACTGCATTTCTGCATAGTTGAATAAATATGTTAAATCTTTCTTTGTCTTTAGTTCCTTTTGTTCGCAATGAAGCATTGGATGACAATTGAATCTTTACAAAAATCAGCTGTCTATGAAATTTATTAAAATGTAGCAGTTAAAAATTTAAATTTATTTTTCTTAATATTATAAAAAATACTCAGTTATTTTTCACTATATATATTAGGCGGCGAATTAGCAGAGTCGTTAGAATGTTAGATAGAATGTTTTATTTATTCATTCCAGCTCTCTTCTCTCCGAGTTCAAATCCCACTGAGATCAACTATCATCCTTTCAAGGTCAATAAAAAAAGGACGAGTCTAGTACTGGGGTCGATTCTTCTTCTATATATCTTCCTCATTTCCTCTCTCTTCACTTTCTATCTTTCTCTGGAAATCTGCTGTACTCAAGCCTGGAGAGGGATGGGCCCCATTAGGCTTAAAATGCCCAAGAAACGCCATATGTCAATACAGCACCCCTACTACTCTATCAGGAGTTACAGGACCATGTATACATATATATTACTACAAGAAAAGTCATGTCTTGCTTAATGAGACAGTGTAATGAAATAATAAATGTGTAGACAATACTCCATTAATCTAGTAAATTTGAAAGCACTGATACTCTCTGCACCTGTGTTTCTGAAATAATCACTATTTTATACTTAATTTGAAAAGGAGGGTAGACTAACAGAACCATTAGAACACCGGACAATGTGCCTTGCATTATTTGGTTATGGCCCTTTACCCCTCTCTCAAATCTGAGGCCTTGTACCTGTGTAAGAAATCAATATTGGTGTTTGGGTTAGAAGTTATGTTATGATATCAATATAATATAAGTATAGCCTAGTGGTGTTACCTTTTAATAAATCCAATTATAAGATTTAACTTATTTGTTTGACTATGTAAAATCTATTTTTATAAAGGAAAGCTACTGGCTTTAAGTGAATTAAAAGTAAACCAGCTTGATCTACTCTGAATGATGAATCAATAAAGAAACTGATATGCAATAAACTAAACCTGCTAGAATAAGTAGCCCAATCACCTTGAAATTACACCTTGATGTCTTGAGAAAAGAAGGACATATTTGAGATAATCAATTTCTAGATACATTATGTCTAACAAAAAATGTAAGAAAGTAAGAGAACGAAATGAAAGAATGGTTACACTCAGAAGTGGATGGGTTATATGAGTATTTTTTACCCCCTCGGCTGGGTAAAAAAAAAAGGAACTGAAAAAATGTCATGAAAAACCAAAGTCATAGCTGCTGCATAATGACCAAAACGAAAAAGGAACTTGCTTTAACTGAGCAGTGAATACACACCTCTGACTTGGTTAGCAGTTTGTTAGTACGTGTTCCCTGATTTCCTGGGTTAGTTTTAAGAAACAATCCACTTCTGATCACTGCTGAAATGTCTGAAAATATGTCTGTTAGATCAGGGCTAAACTAAAGCTAAAAAGAATAACTTCTGAATGAATGAAAGGTAGACAAACATATGACCATCATACTTAGACTATTTAACCAAAAACAACACAAACAACAATGGTGCCTTTTTAAGTTACATACCTAGGCAACCACTCTAAGGGGAGCTTGCTACAAAGAAAAGAACAGTCAGCAACCAAAAAAAAAAACAACAATGATAGCCTGAAATTAACATTGAAAGCTATGAGTATTGACAGTGCACCCAGTACACTCTGTAAACTGGTAGTGCTGGTGTCAAAATAAAAATTCTGCCAGTACACTCTGCAAAGTGGTAGTACTGGTTCCAAGATAGAACATACTCAGCACATTGTAAAGGACATCCAGCAGTAGAAACGATGCCAATTCACCACAAATTTGTCACTTACTCTACCAATTTTGTCAATTCAGCACTAATTTGTCCCTAGCAATTCTGCAAATTCACTACCAATGTATCTCTCCCTCTACTAATTCTGTCAACCTACCACCAATTTGTCACACTGCCAATTCTGTCAACCCAACACCATTTTCTTTATCTCATTACCGATTCTACCAATTCTACTAAACATAATATAGATTGAAACATTTCACCAATCACCACCGAATTGGAATAAAAATAGTCATTTAAATCAACCCCAGTACATGACTGTTGCTATATGACATTGACCCTGGAAGAATGAAAACCAAAGGGATTTAAATTCAAAACATAAAGGGCTATAACTAAATACTATAAAGCACACTATTGTACATTGCTCTAATGACTCTGCCTATCCAGTAACCTTCACTAGACATAATATAAGGATTGGCTGAAAAGTTCATAGGCTGACTATGAAGGAATGATGCTAAAGCTGTGAAATCTTGCATGTATTAATTTCAACTTTTCTTATTAATAACTGTGTTGTTTCTTTCCAGTGACTATGTTGAAAAATATACCTCATTTGGTCATTCCTTGAGATTATCTTAGTCAGCTTATGAACTTTTCAGTTGATCTTTGTACCATGACTCTTATATCTTATTTTATTGACCCCAGGCAGATAAAAGGCAAAGTTGATGTTGGTGGAATTTGAAATCAGAATATAAATACTGCAAAATGTTGTTGTCAACTCTTCTAATTATTCTACCAATTCATTTCCCTCGGTTAAACATGATATTGATTTCTAATTTAGGCACAAGGCCATCAAATTTCTGGGAAAGGCAAAGTTTAGCATTTAAAGCACCCATGTCCAGCCAGAATTCTCTCACCTCGTTCTGTTCAAACCGGCTGTAACCAGCCACTCATACCAACGTTAAGGTATTGTTCTCAAAATAAATAGTATCAAAATCTCATAGATTCGATATCATGTGAGATAATTATGTGAGGTAAAGCATTTACTGTGAAAATACAATAATAAATATAGAGTAATGTAAATGTTAAAGGGTTAAATCAATCCAGTACTTGACTGGTACTTTATTTCATTAACCCCGGAAGAATGAAAGGCTAAGTTAACTTCAACCGAATTTGAACTCTACTTATTCTACCAATTCACTACCAACTTGTCACTTACTCTAACAATTCTGCCAATTCACACTTAGCTATGGTGACAGATGTGGAAGGAAGTAAATTATATAATAAATATAAGCATGAAAAAAAAAAAAATGATTTTAACTCAAATGACCATTACGTGTATCAGGATTGTACCTGTCTGGTAAGTGACTTGATCTGAGACTGTGTATTGAAATTAAACCAATTACATCGCGGAAGAGTCATTTTAGTCACTCAAAAACATTCAGAAACTGTTTAATTCACTTTACATTTATCATTTATTTCTTAGTGTCTTTATATGAGACTGCTAAGGACAGTGGATTGGCAGTATTGAGGAGTGTCAGTCAACATACTTTGCAGCAGATAGTTATGTCCCTTTACATTCTAAGTTCAAATCCTGCCAAGGTTAGCTTTGCTTTTCATCCTTACGGGGTCAATAAAATGAAGTACCAGTAATGCACTGAGGTTGATTTAATTGATTTTCCCTTTACCCAAAATTGTTGGCCTTGTGCCTAAATCAGAAACTATTTTTATAAAATCAAGCCACAGCTAACTTTACAGGGTCGATGAAATAAAGTACCAGTAATGCACTGGGGTCTATTTAATCGACTTTCCTCTACCCCAAAATTGTTGGCCTTGTGCTTAAAACAGAAATCATTATATGAGACTGTTACATTTTTAAACACTTTTTTGTTTTGATTCATTTATTACACAGAAAATGTGCTAATGTATTTCACTAATAAAAGATTTTCTAGTTAGTAATAAGTCATTTAATAAGGTTATTTCAGGTTATAAGACAAAATTGAATTTAACAAACACAGCAGTTATTGATTAAATCTCAACTAGAAGCTAGAGAATAAACCAACACATGGCTTCGTAGTTTTGTAATTGACGTGTCTTTAATGAAACACGTAGTGTTAGAGTGTGTTAAGATGACAGAGACAAAGTCGACAAGACTACATCAACTAGTCATATCACTAGTCACATGGTTATAAGTAGAAGCACAACTAATTAAATAAGATCCACACATAAATATATGCCTATATGAATATATGACAATACATATATATTGCCTGTATGAATATATGTCAAAATACATTTACATTTACAGCAATGAAAATTGCAATTTTAAAAAAAAAAAAATACTATGATATAATATATAAGTGTGATGAACTTGCAACTGCGTGCAAGTAACAGAATGAGTGCAATATTAACTGCATTTGTTGCACAGGTGCACTTTTAACCTGTATGCAATGTTTAAAAAAATGGAGTGCACATGCAAAATTATACACTTTTGTATGAAAACTAAACTGTATATATATATATATATATATATATATATATATATATATATATATATATATATATATATAGTGGTGAGAAGGACATGTCGAAACCATGTGAGTATAGAAAAACAGATATGATGATGATGTATACATATATATATGGATGAGATGTTACTAGTTAAGACAAAAGGAATGTAGGGTGTAGACATCATTAAAGGGATTCTTTGCCCAACAGTTAAGCTGGTAACATTTCAATAGCAAATAAATATATATATATAGAGAGAGAGAAAGAGAGAGAAATATATATATATATATATATATATATATATATATATGTGTGTGGTTAGAGCATTGGCCTTGCAATCGAAAGGTTGTGAGTTCAATTCTCAGACCGGGTGATGTGTTGTTTCCTTGAGCAAGACACTTTATTTCACATTGCTCCAGT
>OZ024746.1:80773110-80783110 GCA_964016885.1 Eledone cirrhosa | reverse complement strand
CCAGTACATTACTGGTACTTTATTTTATCGACCCCGTAAGGATGAAAGGCAAAGTTAACCTTGGCGGGATTTGAACTCAGACCATAAAGGGACATAACTATGCTGGAAAGCATGGCGTCCGACCCTCTACCGATACTGCCAATCCACCGCACATAACTATAATAATAGCTGAATAGATCAACTATTATTATAGCTGTCTGCATAATGGCAACTATATTTTCAAATTTCAAATTTCCTAATGCTTTGTAAATCAACTAATCCTGTTTACATATATATCATGATGATGATATGCATGTGTGTGAGAGAGAGAGAGAGAGGGGAAGAGACAGAGATTAGTATTATCTCTTTATTAATTTCACTTTAGTAAAATATGTCAACCTAGTATAAATTCACTTTATTACAATGATATTTCAACCTATATAAACCAGATTGTTAAAGTTGCTTTGACACTGCTTTGAACAAGGAAGTTTAGTGAAACATCTAATATCTTAAATATTTTAAAACTGATTCATAGAAACTCAACCCGACTCTAAAATATTTGTTTCGCCCTAACACAGTTTAATAATGAATTCCAATCTTCCTGTTTACATTTTAACTCTTTTAAATATAATAATAATAATAAAATTATTGTGTACAGTACTTGGGTGCACTACAGCTCATCAAAGGTGCATGTATAGTACATAGAATAATGTACAAATGTCAGGAAAGTGAACAGTGTATGAGTCATGATATATACACAGACTCACACACACACATACATGCGTGTGTGTGTATGGAGGAGGAATATCAGGTGTAGTGTTGGCAAATCTCAGGAAGTGTGGAGGTTTTAAAGGATGCAGTGTCCCAGCAGCTAACAACTGATGCAGGTAGTTTGTTCCATGCTTCAGCAACTCTAACTGACCACATTTGTCATAAAATACATCCTATTTAAATGAATCAATAAAGAATTTGTGTATGTGTGTGTGTGGGGGGGGGGGGGTTACTAAAATTATTAATTATTTCATTCTAAGCTAGTAACTTAACATATGGTTGTTATATGTTGGGAGGTTTTAATTTAACAGGAAACCACACTTCTTAATGGGTGAACCAGAGCTGATTTTGGCTGGGTTAGTGTCAAAAGGCTTATGGTGAGCACTTGTTTACATGCATATCATCATCATCACCATGATATATATATAAACAAGATTAGTTGATTTACGAAACATGAGGAAATTTGAAATTTGAAAATATAGTCACCGAAATGCAAACAACTATAATAATATTTTATTTATTCAGCTATTATTATAGTTCGATCGATCGATCCATCCATCCATCTATCCACCCACCTAGAGAAGCTGGAATATATTGGTTTGACATTGCTCTGAAAATATTGTAGCTTGAATACCAATCCTGAAAGGTTAATAGGCAAAATTGACCTCTGTAGGATTTGACCTTAGAGTTTAATGAGCTAAAACTAATAGCTGCAATGTATATGTGTATATAATTGTTTCTACTTTAGGCACAAGGCCAGCAATTATCCCAGTGTATTACTGGTACTTTATTTTATCCACCTCGTAAGGATGAAAGGCAAAGTTAACCTCAGCGGGATTTGAACTCAGACCATAAAGGGTTGTAACTCTATGATGCAAAGCATGGCGTCCGACCCTCTACCGATACTGCCAATCCACCGCCCTTTTTTTATTTTTTTTTTATTTTTATCTGTATATAATGATACCAACTAGACATACTGACTATCAACATATCATATATATATATATACCGCATATATATATACAGCACATATATATATATATACAGCACATATATATATATACAGCACATATATATATATATACAGCATATATATATATACAGCATATATATATATACAGCACATATATATATATAGCACATATATATATATACAGCACATATATATATATACAGCACATATATATATATACAGCACATATATATATATACAGCACATATATATATATACAGCACATATATATATACAGCACATTATTGACTGAAAATAGAAACACAAAGCAAAACTTATAAAAGTGAAAACTGCAAATAAACAGAGAATAAATAAATACATGATTATATACATATGCATACACACACACACACATTATATGTGTGTGTGTGTGTGTGTGTGTGTGTGTGTGTGTGTGTGTGTGTGTGTGTGTGTGTGTGTGTGTGTGTGTGTGTGTGTGTGTGTGTGTGTGTGTGTGTGTGTGTGTGTGGATTCCCCAAAATGGCTGACTAAATACACACATTTTCCTCCTCTAAAAGCTTTTTTCAGTTTCTTCCTTTTCTTATTCTAGTTTATCCTTCTATTTCTTCTATCTGTTAATGAAGGACTAATGTCTGAATCATTAACACACTTTTCCTATCATATAATGTATTATACTAATATATATCACTATTGTATTGTGTTGTGTTGTTTTTCCTTGTTGATTTTTGGTATATAAGTATGTATACAATAAAAAAAATGGAAAGCTTATTATGGCTGGAATACTTTTTGAGCCAAACAGTAATACCAACAAATGTAGCAATAACAACAACAGCTTCAACAACAATAACAGCAGCATCAATAGTTATTACAACAACAACAATAATAATTGTTTCTACTTTTGGCATAGGGCCAGCAATTATCCCAGTGCATTACTGGTACTTTATTTCATTGACCCCCTTAAGGATGAAAGGCAAAGTTAACCTTGGTGGGATTTGAAATCAGAACATAAAGGGTCTTAACTCTATGCTGCTAAGCATGGTGCCTGACACTCTACCGATACTGCCAATGGTGCTCTACCAACACTGAATAATGGATTCTAATTTAGTTACAAGTCCAACAATTTTTGGGAGAAGGATTAAGTCCATTGACTCCAGTATTTTACTGGTACTTTATTTTATCAACCCCAGGACAATGAAAAGCAAAGTTGACCTCAACAGGATTTGAATTCAGAAACATACAGAACCGAAACAAATATCAGGAGGTATTTTGTCTGACACTCAAGTTACTAGTACTACAATAGTAACAATAATGGGTTCTGATTTAGGCACAAGGCCATCAATTTGGGGGAGGGAGGGGGTGATAGAACTGACCCCAGTACATTACTGATACTTTATTTTATTGACTTCTCAAGGATGAAAGGCAAAGCTAACGTCGGCAAGATTTGTACTTAGAATGTAAAAGGCCATAACCAAAAATAATAATTATATCTACTTTTTGGCTCAAGTGCAGCAATTTGAAGGAGAGGAGGAAAGTCAATTAAACTGACTCCATTACATTGTTGGTACTTTATTTTATCAACCGTGTAAGAAGAAAAGGTAAAGCAAACCTCTGATTAGTTTGAAACAAGACTAGTATAATGAGAAGCCAGAGAAACTGGTGCAACAAAACAAACTTTCACTACAACAAAGGGGGGGGGGGATCAAAGTATCGTATGGTCCCATAACTCATAGGGGCGCCATATTAATATATGGCATTTCTTGGACATGTTAAAGCCTGGTGGAGCCCATCCCGCCCTAGGCCTGAGTACAGCAGATTTCTTCCAGAGGAAGATAGAATGTAAGGGAGAGGAAGTTAGAAAAAGATATAGAAGAATAATCGACCTTAAATGGATGAAAAGCAAAGTTGACCGTGGTGGGATTTGAACTCAGGGAGCAGAGAGCCGGAACAAATACCACAAAGCACTCTGTCCGATGTTTTAATGACTGGGAAAATGCATTGCCTTATAGAGTTATAGGTTAATGGAAGACTAGAAGGAATGGGAAGGAAGGGAGAAAGAAAGGGAGTAAAAAGACAAGACATTGGAAAAGCAAAAGGTAGAAAGAAAGAGAGGGAGATGTTTAATGATGAAGGAAAGGTCCCTTATGTAATGAATGTTGGTTTAAGAGGCTGTAATGTTTATGGATGAGGCATTATTTCAGAAAGAAGAGGGAGAGAGAAACGATGAGAGAGAAAGAGGAGAGAGGGAGATGGTAACATCTAAATGTGTATGATATTGATTTTCAATGCACAATAAACAGAGAGAGAGAGAGAGAGAGAGAGCAAGTGATAGAGAAAGAAAGAGGGGGATACCAGAAAGGGAGGAGAAAGATAGGCAATTAAAAACACTTAGTGAAAGATATATATATATATGTGATGATACATATTTATGTACACAGATACACACCTACAATGATATATAATATATATATGTATGTAAAAAGTAAAGGGAAATAAAGAACATGACACAGTACAATGAAATATTATTTTTTATATATATATATATATATATATATATATATATAAGTGGTTACACAACAGTTAGTTCACCATACCGAGAACAATTGTTTCACCTTAGCGGATCCTCAGCTCGTAAATATATATACACAGAGAGAGACAGAGAGATATAATGTGTGTGTGCGTGCGTGCGTGTGTATATATATATATATATATATATATATATATATATATATATATATATAATTTATATATATATATATATATTATTTATAAAGAGAGAGAAAGAGTAAAAGAGAGATGAGAGAAAGAGAGAGAGGAGATAGAGAGAGAACAAAGAGACTATTAGAAATAAAAGGGATAAAAAGAAATAAGAAGAAACAAAGACATATAATAACTATTTTGAGAGAGAAAGAGGAGGAAAGAAGAGGCAGAGGAAGAAAAAAGAACAATGAATAAGAGAAAGAAGGAAAGATATTAAAACAAAAAAAGGGGGGGAAAGAAAGAAAAGAGCAATTGGCTGCATTACTGCTAAAAATAGAGCCGTATATAAGATGATTTCCATCACTATAGCAACAGATTTAAGATTTAGCTTTTTGTTGTATTTTTTACATAATGTTAATATGCACATTATATTCCATTAGTTTTTTTTCATCTAAGTTGGCCTGGATATTAATCCAACAAAACTTTAAAAGAATAATCTTTAGCATTCTTTATCT
This sequence comes from Eledone cirrhosa, assembly GCA_964016885.1. NCBI lineage: Eukaryota > Metazoa > Mollusca > Cephalopoda > Octopoda > Eledonidae > Eledone > Eledone cirrhosa. The sequence goes on along the minus strand of OZ024746.1, from coordinate 80,778,175 downwards.
GCATTTAACCCTTTAGTTACTCATCCAGCCCAAACTGACTCTGGTTCTATGAAATAAAATCACCCATTTTAAAGGGTTCCTATTTAACCCTTTAGCATTTACCTTACTCTATATTTACTATTGTATTTTCACAGTAAACACTTTATCTCACATAATATCGAATCTACGAGATTTTTATATTATATATTTTGAGAATACTACCTTAACATAAGTATGAGCAGCCGGTTATGGCCAGTTTGAACAGAAAGAGGTGAGAGAATTCTGACCAGATATCGCTGCTTTAAATGCTAAAGGGTTAAATTAAAATTTTCCAACATCTATCTATCTATCTAAGGCGGGTAAAATTCCCGAGATCCATGGACGAGTTCTCTCCAGCGGTCTCTGTCCCTCATCATCGCTGCCATGTCCTGCATCTTCAACAGACCAGTGTCTGTCGTTAGGGCATCAACATACGTTAACCTTGGTCTTCCTCTTCTAGTGTGTCCAACATAATTTTATATAAAACCTTTACATTAACTTACTACTTTATTAATAAAATAATTAATGATTTTAGTAAAACCCTCAAATTTGTCATTAATGAATTAAAATTGTGTGTATTTCATTAGAAGTGCGGTTATGAAAGGGATAATAAATATATAAATAATGTACATACACACCCACACACATACACGTATATATATATATATATATATATATATATATATATATATATATATTATCATCATCCACCTTTCCATGCTGGCATGGGTTAGATGAGACTTTTTGAAGTGGTGTTTTACAGATGAATGCCCTTTCTGATTCCAACCCTTTTAGTTGCCTCTTACAATATACAGCGTCAGTATGTGTGCGTGCATGTGTGTGTGTGTGTGTGTGTGCTGAATTCTTTTATATCCAACTTCTCTCTCAACTCATTTGTGCTCTGTTATTCATGCACTCTAGCTTTACACAACCAGTGGAGCCTACTGACCATTCCTTTCTAGCCATTGCAAATCTTCAACATTCAAGGCCCACACCTTGCTATTATGTAGCATTCACGCTCAGAGTTGCTGAAGCATGGAACAAACTACCTGCATCAGTCGTTAGCTGTCGAGACACTGCATCCTTTAAGGCCTCCATGCTTCCCGAGATCCGCCAACACTACAGCTAACACATACACACATGTACTTCCCTGACATTTATGTATTATTCTATGTACTATACATACACCTTTGACGAGTTGTAGTGCACCTGAGCACTTTACACAATAATTTCATTATTATGTGTATATCATGACTCATGCACTGTTCATTTTCCTGATGTTTGTACATTACCCTATGTACTATACATACACTTTTTGATGAGTTGTAGTGCACCTGAGCACTGTACACAATATTTCATTATTATTATTATTATATATACAAACTTGCCCTTCACTCTAGAGAAAGAAACCCTTTGCTGTCACTAGAAATAATAGCCTTCGAAACTTTTTCCACCCCTTTCACACTCCAGTTACTATGCTTTTGATACACCCTTCACCTACTAATTAAATCACTTAAGCAGCAAAAGATATCAACTGCTTCTTGTGAGCCTTCTAAGCGTTTGAGAGAATTTATTTTGCATGTATTCTAACTGCTGACAGAATTGAAGTACATTTCTATCAGCCTTTATGTGAACATCCCTATGTTTTTGAGAACAGAGTAACAGGTCATGCCTTCTTTCCTACTTACTGAAGCTTTAGGTTTTGCTGAGTTAACTTAGAGGGCTTTCAAACAGAGCTGAGTTATTGCAAGCATGGAAAAACATGATGATCATGTTTTATACGTGGGTGAGTATGTATGTGCGTGTGCATAGACCAGGTAGAAAGTAACTATATGTATATATATATATATACATACATATAAATGTGTATATACACATATACACGGGGTTAACCAAAAGGAATTAAAATTGTCAATCAATAATATATTTAAGCTCAATATGTTTATGTCATTATAGGTAGAAATATAGAAGAGATGTAATTTAAGGAAAGAAGACACAACACAGAGCTTAAACACATATACATGTTTATATACATGTTTATTTATATATATATATATATAAACATGGGTGGAGGTGGTGAGAGCTGATGTCAGATCGCTGAAGCTCAGAGGAGATGATGAAGGACGGTGACAAATGGAAAGAGGCTGTGCTGAAAAGGACCCGTCCCACGCTTGGAAGCAAGGAAAAGCAGACGTATGATGATGATGATTATATTAATTAGTCATGTAGGTAACATGACCAAAAGAACCCAGTAAACACTGTAAATGTGCTTGGCGTTAGGAAGGGCATCCAGCTGTAGAAACCAAGCCAGAATTTGCCCCAGGTGAACAAAACATGGTCCTCTGACCTGATTCTCTCCCAAAGGGTCAACCTATCCCACCCATGCTAGCATGGACGGTGACGTTAAATGATGATGATGATATATTAATTATTTAGGTTCATACATTGAACAAACATCGTTACCTAATGTTTCAAGTCCCAATTTGACTTTGCCTATAGCCATCATGTTCTCCATAGTAGCCATTATGGTGCTGCCCAACTTATCAACATTGTGTGTGTATAATAACCATCATCACCATTTTACATGCTGTCATGGGTTGGACACGTTGTCACATTCTGTGACTAGACAAATTAGGTGGCCATGTCATGCTTATATGTTCCAGTTCAGCATGGTTTCTATGGCTGGATGCCCTTCCTAATGCCAATCAATTTACAGAGTTGGCTGTGTGCACTACCACAATTAACTTAAATATACCATCAGGGGTCTGTGTGTGTGTCTACATGTTTGTGTGTTTGCGTGTATGTGTGTGTATGTGTCTACATGTGTGTGTGTTTGCGTGTATGTGTGTATGTGTCTACATGTTTATGTCTATATGTTTGTGTGTTTGCGTGTATGTGTACATGCATGTGTGTGTACATTTATGTCTGTGTCTCTATTTATGTTAAATAACTTTGCCATGTGACAAAAAAGATGTCAATGAAACAAGTACCAAACTTGAAAAAATAAGTAATGAGATCAATTGATCAACTAAATCGATGCAATGCTCCAGCATGGCTGCAGTCTAATGAATGACACCAGTCAAAGAATAAAAGAATAAAATAATATGACAGAAGTTTGGCAACAATATTGCTAACATCACAACATTCCTCAATATTGTAAATAACACCCAGGCTGGAAGTCACTGGCTCATTCATTCTAGGGTGATCTTCAGTTAAAAAACAACCTTAACAACAATAACAGCATATTCCCATGGAAATCAATGTTTTTTGCTTTTGTTGTTGCTTGGTCAGAAGAAAAGCAATAGTCATAATCTTCTTCAGTGCCATTGTACTCAATGTAGTGAGGAAAAAGAAAAATCAATGTAGCGATTCTTTTATCACTAATCTAATAAATACAAAGAAAATTATACATTGCCAAGATCTAATAAAACCAAATCATGCCAGAAGTTGTCCCCCATATTTACTAAGATCACATTCAATTAATATTAGTCATTAAGCTAAAAATGATTTTTCCTAACCAAATAATTATTATTAATTAGATTTTTTCCCTCACTACATTAATTATGATGGCACTATTTGGATTGCTAGGAAAAGTTTAGGTGAGTTACTAACTTCAAACAAAAAAAAATTCATATGAAATAAATTGTCATTTTTATTTTGGCAGTCAAGGATTCGCAGGGCATTCACTTAACCCTTTAGCATTTAAACCAGCCATATCTGGCCAGAATTCTCTCCCCTCTTTCTGTTCAAACCAGCCATAACTGGCCACTCATACTGACATTAAGGTATTGTTCTCAAAATAAATAATATCATCATCAAAATCTCGTAGCTTCCATATTATGTGAGATAATTATGATAATTTACCATGAAAATATCATAATAGAGTAATGTAAATGCTAAAGGGTTACTAAAGCTTATGGAACCCTGAGAATTACAGGTTGGAGCAGAAGAACCATCAAGAACAACATAGAAGCAACAGAGATGGTATCTACATGGCTGTGGCTGAAGATATGTAACAGATGAGGTCAGTAGTATGTATGTCACTTAGACACAGGCTGATGTTTGATCAACCCAAGTCAGGTCACCTGGAGGATGATATATACTGTAACACCCTAAACACCTACAGACTCCAAGATACAATACTGATGATGTGTCGAAGTATTTGTATCCATGGATGTATGAAGAACTAAATCTGCTTTTATATGCTATCATGGGTTGGATGGGTCTGGTATTCAATGAATTTCAAATCAACTGAATCTGGCATGATATTGCTTTTATATGCAAAGTGGTCATGGAGGTGCCATGGCAAAAAAGGACCCAGCCCACACTGTAAAGTGGACGTGTAGGCGCCACGGAAAAAAAAAGCACCCAGCACTCACTGTAAATGAGGTTGGTGTTAGGAAAGGCATCCAGCTGTAGAAATCAAGCCAGAATCAGTTCCCGTATGAGCAAGACAAGGTCAGCCGACCGGACACTGCCCACAACAGGACAACCCGTCTAACCCATGCTAGCGTGGAAGAACGGACGTAAAACGGTGATGATTTGTTTAGCCCTAGCCTAACCATGATCAAGTAGATCAATAATCAGATGTAGTCCAGGTATAAATGCTCCATAATTTTAGAGGTACACTATCTAACCCATCTTTTCCCTATTTCAGATGGTAAAGTTTTATTTTAGGAACGTTTAGCTGCTGTTTCTAGCAGGTTAAATAGCCACAAGGTGGCTGATCCATTGTGTATTTTATGATTTAGTGTACAGATAGAAGGTCTTAGCAGTAACAAGAACAACAAGAACAACAAAAAGCAGATTTATTAGCTTAGGTGCCTAAGTGCATGCCGTGGCAATATACAGCATGGAAAATTGCTAGCTAATTGCTTTCATGTAGAGAACACTTGATAATCACTGAGAAAATATTATACGAAAGCAATGCTATCAATAAAGAAATGCAAACATGGCATTATTTATGTATGTTTTGTAATATATATATATACATATATATACATATATATACATATATATATGTATATATATATGTATATATATACAT
>OZ024746.1:80748110-80770610 GCA_964016885.1 Eledone cirrhosa | reverse complement strand
GTTACAACAGACTGTCTGATCCCAGGATAGAACCTCCTACCTTATGATCAAGAAAACAATTTTAATCCTTTTGATATCAAACTGCCTAAAACTACTCATTTTACAACGTTTATATTTATCTAAAAACTTTCAATCGTAATTTTTATGTAAGAACCTTTATGCTCCAGTATAATAATGAAAAAGTTAGTTACATTACTAAAACTCTTCAAATTCTTGATTATTTTCAAAATTATTCGGAAATCATTTATAGTCTTTCATTAAAAATATCGTAATGAAAGTGTTAAATATTGTTACTTTCTGGTTATAAACTAAAATTAAGTCACTCAATTCAGAAAAAAAAGGTAAAAAGAGATATTGTAAGTGCGAATGAAATACAATTTATACTGGAGGATGAATAATTTAAAATAAATCCATTACACAGAAAATGTAGCTTGAAGATCAAAGGAATGTAACTATTTCAGCCCTAACAACAAACATGATCATATTTAGATGTTTAGTACAAATAAAACTACTTCATTTAAATCAGAAGGTATTAATACAATGTTTTATATAAAAGGACAAAAGATGTATGTATAGTTTATAGATTGAACAAATTGTGTGTATTTTGTATAAAAACGTTGTTAGATAGGAAATAGATTTATTTGTAGTATATGCACTTGGTGCCATTTCTCTCTCTCTCTCTCTCTTTATAAATTGTTAAAAAAGACATACAACAATACTAAGACATACAACTATACAATGACATACAACAATACTAAGACATACAACAATACTAAGACATTCGACAATACTAAGACATACAACTATACAATGACATACAACAATACTAAGACATACAACTATACAATGACATACAACAATACTAAGACATACAACTATACAATGACATACAACAATACTAAGACATACAACAATACTAAGACAACTATACTAAGATATACAACAATACTAAGATATACAACAATACTAAGATATACAACAATACTAAGACATACAACTATACAATGACATACAACAATACTAAGACATACGACAATACTAAGACATTCGACAATACTAAGACATAGAACTATACTAAGATATACAACAATACTAAGACACAACTATACTAAGACATACAATTATACTAAGACCTACAATTATACTAAGATATACAACAATACTAAGACACAACTATACTAAGACATACAATTATACTAAGACCTACAATTATACTAAGATATACAACAATACTAAGACACAACTATACTAAGACATACAATTATACTAAGACCTACAACAATACTAAGACATACAACAATACTAAGACACAACTATACTAAGACATACAATTATACTAAGACCTACAACAATACTAAGATATACAACAATACTAAGACATACAACAATACTAAGGCACAACAATACTAAGACATACAACAATACTAAGACATACAACTATACTAAGACATACAATTATAATAAGACCTACAACAATACTAAGACATACAACAATACTAAGACACAACTATACTAAGATATACAACAATACTAAGATATACAACAATACTAAGACATACAACTATACTAAGACATACAACTATACTAAGACATACAATTATACTAAGACCTACAACAATACTAAGACATACAGCAATACTAAGGCACAACAATACTAAGACATACAACAATACTAAGGCACAACAATACTAAGACATACAACAATACTAAGGCACAACAATACTAAGACATACAACAATACTAAGGCACAACAATACTAAGACATACAACAATACTAAGACAACTATACTAAGATATACAACAATACTAAGATATACAACAATACTAAGATATACAACAATACTAAAATATACAACAATACTAAGACATACAACTATACTAAGACATACAACAATACTAAGGCACAACAATACTAAGACATACAACAATACTAAGGCACAACAATACTAAGACATACAACAATACTAAGGCACAACTATACTAAGACATACAACAATACTAAGGCACAACAATACTAAGATATACAACAATACTAAGACATACAACAATACTAAGGCACAACAATACTAAGACATACAACAATACTAAGGCACAACAATACTAAGACATACAACAATACTAAGGCACAACAATACTAAGACATACAACAATACTAAGACAACTATACTAAGATATACAACAATACTAAGATATACAACAATACTAAGATATACAACAATACTAAAATATACAACAATACTAAGACATACAACTATACTAAGACATACAACAATACTAAGGCACAACAATACTAAGACATACAACAATACTAAGGCACAACAATACTAAGACATACAACAATACTAAGGCACAACTATACTAAGACATACAACAATACTAAGGCACAACAATACTAAGATATACAACAATACTAAGACATACAACAATACTAAGGCACAACAATACTAAGACATACAACAATACTAAGGCACAACAATACTAAGACATACAACAATACTAAGGCACAACAATACTAAGACATACAACAATACTAAGACAACTATACTAAGATATACAACAATACTAAGATATACAACAATACTAAGATATACAACAATACTAAAATATACAACAATACTAAGACATACAACTATACTAAGACATACAACAATACTAAGGCACAACAATACTAAGACATACAACAATACTAAGGCACAACAATACTAATACATACAACAATACTAAGGCACAACTATACTAAGACATACAACAATACTAAGGCACAACAATACTAAGACATACAACAATACTAAGGCACAACAATACTAAGACATACAACAATACTAAGGCACAACAATACTAAGACATACAACAATACTAAGGCACAACAATACTAAGACATACAACAATACTAAGACAACTATACTAAGATATACAACAATACTAAGATATACAACAATACTAAGATATACAACAATACTAAAATATACAACAATACTAAGACATACAACAATACTAAGGCACAACAATACTAAGACATACAACAATACTAAGGCACAACAATACTAAGACATACAACAATACTAAGGCACAACAATACTAAGACATACAACAATACTAAGGCACAACAATACTAAGACATACAACAATACTAAGACAACTATACTAAGATATACAACAATACTAAGATATACAACAATACTAAGATATACAACAATACTAAAATATACAACAATACTAAGACATACAACTATACTAAGACATACAACAATACTAAGGCACAACAATACTAAGACATACAACAATACTAAGGCACAACAATACTAATACATACAACAATACTAAGGCACAACTATACTAAGACATACAACAATACTAAGGCACAACAATACTAAGACATACAACAATACTAAGGCACAACTATACTAAGACATACAACAATACTAAGGCACAACAATACTAAGACATACAACAATACTAAGGCACAACTATGTAAATCACCAATACCAGGAAGGTTGCCATGTCTAATGATGATTACGAGTTCATTAAAATGATGTTGATAGCATATGTAGCCTTGTGGGATGTTTGGTGGGATTAATGGTGGTATGTATATATTTATTAAATTAATGAGTTTCATGTTGCATGGTTTTGACTGGGGGTTTACAGTGGTGATCTGCAATGGATGAGAAAAAAGTGAGTAAAGTGCATCATTTATGATTGGTCAGTAGGCCAGATTAGTGGAGTTGGCTCAAAGGTAAAGGTGTTGGACTTATGATCATAATATCATGGGTTTGTCTCCTGGACTAGGTTGTGTGTTGAGTTCTTGAGCAAAATATTTCACATTACTCCAGTATACTCAGCTGAAAAAAATGAGTACCAGGAATAACTAAGGGTTTAACCCTACAATGGACTGGCAACCTCTCCAGCGGGGAGTCTTGTACTTTCAGTCACTTCATACCATGGAAACCAGGATAAGCACTGGCATGATGAGCCTCCAGGCTCAAGTCAGACTTTAGACTTAGTAGACTAGATTGAACAGTAGACCAGATTGACCAGGGCAGTTTTGTAAAAGTCATTTATGACAATAGGAAAAGATTGGGGCAAAATTCAACTCTCAAATAAAACTTTCTGGGATGTAATGTCTTATTTCAATTTAATTTGCATTTATTTGAGTTGAATACTAGAAAAGTAAGGACAAAATATAAGATATTGTACATATTTGTCTTAAATTTGCAAAATTACACAGTGACAACTAAGGTAATTCTGGTATATGTTTATATAGATAGATCTGTTTAGTATATTTATTATGATATAGATATATATAGGATCGGTTGACTCATTAGATCATTGCACAAATGCTTAACAGTATTTGCTCTGATCATTTACATTCTGAGTTCAAATCTTGAGAAGGTCAAATTTGCCTTTCATCTTTTAGGGTCAATAAAATAAAGTACCAGTCATGTACTGGAGTCAATGTAATTGACTTTTAACTCACCCCAAATTACAGCATTTGTGCCTAAATTAGAAAAAAATTATTATATTTTAGGATGGCTGATGGCAGTATCAGTAGAATCTTGGTTAAAATGCTTTGGGCTATTTAGTTATGACTTTCTATGTTCTGATTTCAAATCCCATAGAGGTCAACTTTGCTTTTCATTCTCCCAGGGGTGATAAAATAAAGTACTAGTTAAGTACTGGAGCCAATATAACCAGATTTTAGCTTCTCCAAATTATTGGAATTGTACCAATATTAAGAAGCATTATAATATAGAAATATGTTTCCTTGGTGTCTATGAAATAATTTGCAAAAAAACTGAAGTAATATGCAAAAGTTGCACTAATTCTTGAAAACAGAATAATATTTCTATAAATAGAATATTGTGTTGTATCTTATCAAAACTAAATAAATGAAGCCAAAAAATATACATAGGATACATTCCAATGAATTTTCTGGTACTTTTATAATTAGAATGACTTGAACACAAGAAATATACACCTGGAGTGAGCAATGGATGTTGGCTTATATAAATATACAAACTACAAGTAGGTTTCTATTTATAACTACATTATTATTACATTAGTAAGGGAGATATTATGGAGAAAAAAAACAACTACTCCATAACACCTGACACCAGTTCAAGTAACATTTTTTCTTATTTCATGGGAAATATTTTAATTCCCATTTCCTTTTTTTTTTTAACAGATATCATATATGACAGGGTTTTTTGTTTTGTTTTGGTTTTGTTTTTCGTAGAGTTGGATAATGAGAATGTATTTTCCAAGTAAATTCATTTTCTTTTTCATTTTTAAAACATAATATATATTGTGTTGATACTGGGGTAAATGTGTACTTTGTACACTCTGTAAAATGGTTAGTGTTAAAAAAAAGGCCATTTTGTTGTAGAAACCATGCCAAAAGTTGGAACATACAAGCAAGACCTTGGGCCTTTCACCAATCTAGAATAAAAGTATAAAAATTGACTTGGACCATAACAACCCATCCAACCTATGCCAACATAGAAAATGAGTGTAAAATGAAGATAATAGTTTCTACTTTTGGCACAAGACCAGCAATTATTCCAGTGTATTACTGGTACTTTATTTTATCAACTCCCGTAAGGATGAAAGGCAAAGTTAACCTCGGCGGGATTTGAACTCAGAATGGAAAGGGCCATAACTCTATGTGTCAAAGAATGGCATCCAACCCCCTACCAATACTGCCAATCCACTGCCCTCCCGTGTAAAATGAAGATAATGATGCATAAACCCTTATCATTATTATCTATCATTATTATTGTATTCATTCTACTAACTATAGGCTTTATCAGCTTTGTACAATCTTTTTCTAGCAGTGAGTTCTTTTGAGATACTTTTTGTCATAAATTGGGCTGTACTACTTACCCCTTTCATTACCATATTTCTGTAGAATAGGTACACTATATCCCTGTGTGCTGTAAGAAGTGATTAAAAAGGTTGGAGTCAAGTAGGGCATCCAGCTATAAAATATTGCCTCCACTCATGTCAGCATAGAAAAACTGATATAAAAATAATAATGGTGATGGTGATATACTGTATTTCAATTAATTAATAAACAAAATTTGAAGGTATTTACATTATATCATTAAAATACTATCTGTAGCAAATGATTCTTATATAAAATTATTTTGGAAAATGATAATTTAAATAAGAGTCCTTTCAAAGGGGTGTTTTTTGTTTATTTTTGTCCTAGAACTAAAGTCAGGTTTGTCCAGGTGAGTATCAAAAGGGTTAAAGAATAATTTAACAACCTCCATATAGTCTATTTCCACTGGTCATTAATTTAAGAAACATCATATATAGTGTGTTACTATTGGTTGATAATATGAGGAATTGCTCAGCTCCATCAAACTTTCAGAACAAAGCATGAAAGAAACGCAATTGTTTGAATTAAATTAACAGGGCTGAACCTAAAGTTTGTTGCAAAAATATTGTTAATTATGTTTATATAATTTTATTAATATCATCTTTTGTTCTTTTAGTGGTTTCAGAACTTATTTAAAATTTTTTTTAGTTTCAATTCATCATTCTTTATTCGTTGAACAAATAAGTTATGTGACATAAACAGCCCCCCCCCCCCCCCCACACACACACATATATATATATAAACATGTGTGTATATATATATATATATATATGACAGGCTTCTGCACAGTTTCCATCTACCTAGGTTAACATGAGGCTATATTAGAAGACACTTGCCCAAAGTGCCTCATAGTAGGACTGAATCCAAAACCCTGTGGTTGCCTGTGTCATCATTTCATTTTACGTCCGCTTTTCCTGCTTGCAAGGGTGGGACGGGAACTAATTCTGGCTTGATTTCTACAGCTGGATGCCCTTCCTAACACCAACCTCATTTAAAGTGAGTACTGGGTGCTTTTTTGCCGTGGCACCTCCACGACCACTTTACAGTGGAATGATAGGGACCCCAGTCCCTATCATCTCATTTCTACAGCTGAGTAAACTGGAGCAATGTGAAATAAAGTGTCTTGCTCAAGGAAACAACACATCACCCAGTCTGAGAATTGAACTCACAACCTTTCGATTGCAAGGCCAATGCTCTAACCACTAAGCCATGTCTGTTTATATAATTGTATTTATCATTATGTTATACAAAAAGTTATAACGAGGTACGTGAAACCTGAGTGTCATAAGTTGATTGTGTCTAAGCTAAAAGGATCTATTCAACCAGCATTTGTTAATTTCTTGGTTAGGAATATAACAAAATCTCATTATATTCCAACTTTATATTATAATTGTTTCTACTTTTGGCACAAGGCCAGCAATTACCCAGTGCATTACTAGTACTTTATTTTATCGACCCTGTAAGGATGAAAGGCAAAGTTAACCTCAGCGGGATTTGAACTCAGATCATACAGGGAGGTAACTCTGTTTCAAAGCATGGCGTCTGACCCTCTACTGATACTGCCAATCCACCAATACTTTAAATACATTGAACCTGTAAAATTGGGGACTTCCTGCATTCTGGGTCCCCATATCACCTCCTACTGCTATCGGGGCAGAGTTCACTCCCCATGAGATTGAATGACTGTTTCAATGCATCTCACTTGCTATCTTCTGGAGTAAAACTTGTCACACTCTGTCCATTGACACTCCAAAATGACTTATGCCTGAAATTCTGCACACAATAGAGCAAGCATTCTCCCACACTGTCTTGGGGTATGATGATTTAGTTTACTTTCTTTATGAGGAAAAGAAAACAGAAAAAGGTAGAGATAGAAATGTGTGGAGAAAGACCAAACGATAAAAATAAATGACAAGGAGTAAACAGTGAGGAGAGTGCAGAGAGAAAAGATATCTAAATGAAACTTGATACAAAAGCGACAACAGATATCATGCTTTCACAGTTGTTATCAATTTTTTATACTTTGTCTATATGTGTGTGTTAAATCTGAATATTTTCATTTATTTATTTTTCGTTTTTATTCATTTATTTATTTATCTACTACTTATCTATTTATTCCTTTATTTATTTTTATTGTTGTTGTTTTTTGTTTGTTTTTTTTTGTTTTTTTACATAATTATTTCTTCAAATCTTTGTTTTCAGCCACTTGTATTTTTGCTGATATGTGATGACATCCATATCCTATACACTGTAAGTAATATAAAAGATATTGCCAATGTTTCCAGAAGAATCTGAAATCATTCTAGCATAGTTACGTCCCTTTACAGTCTGAGTTCAAATCCCGCCGAGGTACGGGGTCGATAAAATAAAGTACCAGTAATGGCCTTGTGCCTAAAGTAGAAACAATTATTTTACAATGCACTCACTCATTCACTCTAGACTGCAGATATGAATCATATATGAAGAACAGATTGTTTCATTTAGATAGTTTAAACAAAGATGTTATTTCTAAGCTTAGTATTGTATTTAAATAAAGATAGATTCAACTTTACTTTTTAATTAACCTTGTTGATACCAATCTGCCTGAAATTCCTCTGTATTTACGATATCAAACTGCTCATTTTAAAATGAAATAATAAATAAATCTTTTTATTATAATTTTATTTTAGAAAATTTTCTTAAGTAATGTTTTAAATATCAGCTTAATTAGTTATTTTATTAAATTCCTCCAAATAGTTGATTGCTTTCAAAATTAATTGAAATATTAGCAGCATATTCCAATAGAAATACGGTAACAATAACATTAATAACACTATTCTGCAGCACCAGTGAATCCTGATGGAGTGATTAGCGCTCAATCTTTATAACTGTATTTTGTACAGTGAGAGCATTCAAATATTTATTTAGATTCTGGTTACTCTATTATATATTATCATTAGGGAACAATAAAATAAGTTACTAACTATTCAAGCACTTGGTCCTTAGATGCCTTCAGTAAAATCTACTTTGTAACAAGCATATGAGCCAGGTCTCCGATCTAAGGATAACTTCTTCCCACAAGTTGCAAACATGCCATGAAAATGGTCTGTGGTACTGCCTTCCTCCTGGCTAACCGGTAAAAAAGAATATCCCATACATTTGTTAAAGTGGATACAGATGTTCTAGCTCTATGTCCTACAATAGTGTCAGAGTCTTCAGTGAGTCCTGTCAGAAGCAACCATTTCCAACTGGTCTGGCTGGATCCCCAAGCGATACCAGCTGAACTCCTGGATGTTATCCAACTATTTTACTCGGGGGTCTAACCCTGGGTCTCCTGCCAGTTGGTTTTACCTGTAAAATCTGCCCAGCAATTCTTTCCTGAGACATTCTATCACATGCCCTCAGTATTGGAGCTGTAACCACTTAATTTGGAGAAGTAATGGCTCTACCTGGAATGACTCTCTGATCTCTGATCTATGCACTCTATCAATTAACATTACTCCAAAGACACTTCAGAGGAACCCCATTTGGGCCATTTGTATTTGCGATTGTATTCTTTCGGTCATGACCATAGGTAAGGGTTGGCACAAATACCAAACTGAGGATACCGAGTTTGGCTTTTACACCTACCTCCTTTCTTCTGATTACTGAATGCTGAAGCTGGTGCCTTACAGCTGTAATTCTTGCATTTAATTCAGCCTCCTGCCTTCTATCACTTATGAACATAGCTCTGAGATACTTCTCCACCTGCTTCAGTGAAACTCCATTCACATGTAGAGTGCACTGTGCAGGCCTCCTTGTAAGGATGAGTCTCTCAGTTTTCACAACACTGATTTTCATTCCAGCCATGTTGTAATTCTATTAAGCTATTATCAATCCTTTCATGAGCATATTTCTGATAAAAAAAAACACTGCTTAGGATGTTCAAATAATTGTTTAAATAATCAAGAATTCAAAAAGATTTAGTAATATAACTAATTATATTATTTTAAACTGGAGTTTATCTTCTGGGGTCGTTAAATAAAGTACCAGTCAAGTACATGAGGTGATTTAATCGACTTTCCCTTCCTCCAAATTGCTGGCCTTGTGCCTAAATTAGAAATTATTATCAAGCTGGTGTTTAGAACATAACAATGGTTGTCACATAAAATTATAATGGAAAGTCATAAGGTAAATATAAATGCTTTAAAACAAATATATTTGTATTGTATTGCCAGGGGTGGTTTCTGGTGGGCTGGTGTCAAAAGTGTTAATGGAAATATTCAATCTCCTCTTAAAAATTCAATTTCTTTGGTAAAATGTTTAGGTGTGTTCTTATGAAAGTCCCTCCTTGACTTGTTAGTCTGATGATGCAATTGAACATGTTCAAAAATCATTAAATATCACAATATCGACTGCACAGGTAGGGCCTCTTGCACCAGCACTTGAGGTCTACTGACATGGAAACACAAACTTTAAAGACAGGATAAAGTTTATGCTTTTAATGAAAAAGTGTAGAAGTGGCAGCAGTGGCAGTAGAGATGGGGTGGGGGTGATGATGAGGATGCTCATCATCATGGGGGTGATGATGGAAATGATGATGGTAGTAGTAGTAGTAGTAGTAGTAATAGTAGTAGTAGTAGTAGTAGTAGTAGTAGTAGTAGTAGTAGTAGTAGTAGTAGTAGTAGTAGTAATGGTAATAGCAGTGATTTATGATGATACAAACATACAAACAAATTCTATAGAAACAAACAAAAAAAAGTGTAGGAATCTTCTGCCTGAAGTTATGAAATTCAAAGATGTTGATGTTGTGGTTATTGTTATTGTTGTTTGTTGACATTAACATGTTCAAGATGGGGAGAAACACATCTATAGCCTCATGGTATTTTCTTCCACCTACATCTTAAGGTTTAAATAATAGATGAGATAAACAAGTAGCTATGGAGATGTTACTTCAGTTATTTGCTATTCTGCTCAAGCTTTATTAACTTCTAATTCTTTTATTTATCATTTTCGTTATGATATTACTTATGAAACACACTGCCTATAATTTTCAAATCATTTTAAAAAATAAATAAGAATTTGGAGGTATTTAGTAATATAACTATTTGTCTCATTATTAAGTTAGTGTTTGAAGCATAAACAACAGAAATTGACAAATGTTTTTACATAATATTATGATGGAAGGTTTTTAGATAAATATAAACATTTTAAAAATAAGCATCTTTGTATTGTAGAACCTGGGCTGGTTTCAGGAAGTTGGGTATGAAAAGAGATATAGAAGTATTTAATAATATGACTTTCTCATTATTAAACTGGTGTTTGGAACATAACTAACATAAATTAATAAAGATTCATACATAATATTATGATGGTAGGATTTTAGATAAATATAAACACTTTAAAAATAAACAGCTTTGTATAGTAGAACCAGGGGTGCTTTCAGATGGTTTAGTACCCAAAGAGGTTAAGTAAGAGACTAGATAAGTAAGTAGATATCGGCTGTTTCCTCATTGTTTGTTGTTTAACTTAAGTTTTATTCACTTCTAAATTCTCTTATTTAACATATATGAGAAATGAAATATTTATCTATGATGTGTAATAGGATACTGAAGGAATTTTCTCCTTCAAAATGGCTTACATCTGTTACATTATGAAAAAAAAAAAAATTGTTCTAGTTTGATGTTGTTCTCAACAGAAGAAGGATGTTTTGTATTCAAACCTAACTATACACCTAACTGTTGCTTAAAGAAAATACAATTTAAATTACACAGCTTAGATATCCAACCTAATATGAAAGAACCAAGGATAACCTCAAACAACAAAACATACACCTGAAATATAATAGTACACACTAGGAAAACTATGTAATTGCTTAGGATGCTCAAAAAAAAAAAAAGGTGGGCACATAAATTCTGAATAATCTAGACAAAATTTCTTAATTCAGCTAAAAATATAAAAATCATAGTAATAAAGAGAACAGCTGAGGTCACACTATGTGTGTGTGTGTGTGCATGTATATGTGCATCATGTGTGTGTGCATGCATACATACATGCATATGTGTGTATATATGAGTATGTGTTCATACAGGCATGTGTGAATAGGATTGCTTTGAGAAAGCCAGTACAATGCAAGTTAGAGATAGAGTTTACACTTATGCCTTTACACTTCATAATATTTTGAGGTTAGGGACCTCTTTTTCAAAGGAAAGGAAATGCGGTGTGATGGTAACGATTCTAAGAGACAAAAACCAATCTGGAGAAGGAAGACAAACTGAAAGAAACCTCAACTCAGAATAATTTCACAGAAATCTTACTCAACATTTGTAACAGTAAGGAAGAGATGAACACCTACATACAGCATAGAGAAAAAACTGGAAATTGCTATGACAACCTGCTGAAGCCCACAGACGTGGTCCATAATTGGAGCAAAGTCCCAACTAGATGGAAAGTAACATGGTAGTGGAATGATTGAGTAGATAGAGCCAAAAAGAAAATCCTGGCATCAGCACTAAGGAAGTTGTTATGCCCTTGCTAAACCTGAAGAATCCTCTCAGCTCTATGTTTTCTCAGATATTAATTTTGTGATGATAAATTTCAATGGTATGCAACTTTCTTGGGCTTTCTTCCCAGATATACTTGAAGGTTTTGCTAATTCGAAGGGCAACAATTGTATTTTAATGTAAGTTTACATGAATAGCTAACTAATTAAGTGTCACTTAACAACAAAGGAAATTTCTAGCAGATATAATTTGTGAAATCTATACTAATAGCC
This sequence comes from Eledone cirrhosa, assembly GCA_964016885.1. Classification (NCBI taxonomy): domain Eukaryota; kingdom Metazoa; phylum Mollusca; class Cephalopoda; order Octopoda; family Eledonidae; genus Eledone; species Eledone cirrhosa. The sequence goes on along the minus strand of OZ024746.1, from coordinate 80,757,996 downwards.
ACTGACGAAGGACAAGATCTAGTGTAAAAGCAGGTGGTTATATTTATTATCTTGCTTATCTTAAAGACAGTAGATATGAAGGCAATAAACATAGATAGATTGTCTTGCTAAGAAATAGTTGCATGCAGTGTTGGAGTAAGTATTAATAAAGGAAAAGAAATTGGAGAGTTTAGTGATGAAAGTGAACAAACTCGAAGAGATATTATTTCAGGGTGATGATGACTAGAATACATCTAAAATTGGCTAAACCATTGCTTTGGAAACTGAAGAAAGCACCACCTGCAGAAATGATGAAGATAGTGGTGAGTTGATAGGAATAAAGAAGCAGTATTCGTATAGAATGGAGTTGAAGACAAACTGAGCAGTAAATATAGTAATTTTAGCAGTTGGGGTAAATATACTTAGAGCATCATCTGAATTGAGAGTAAGTTGGTAGATTCAGTAAAGGAAATGGTTTTAGCAAGAAGCTATCTTGTCACTGATCAGCAATCTTCTCTAACATAATCGACTAAAATCCTTCAAGGTAGTGCTCCAGCATGACTTTAGTGAAAAGACTGAAAGCAGTAAAAGAATAACACTATGAAATTATATTGAGGAATATTCTAAATAGAAAATGTCATTCTCTCTGCTCTGGTACTAAATCCCATGTTATCTTTACTAAAGAAGTCCAATGAATTTACACTAAGGTCCACAATAGCAAAATAAAATCAATGTAATCCAGAGTTCCCTTGCTGATAGCCTGAACATCTACATCAATAATAATAGCTCCAAGAACAACTTGACCTGACAATAAGTTATTCACATGACATCAGAATGGAATTCTGCTCCAACAAATGTTTTTTTATCCTATAAGCACAAAGTGACAATTTCACAATCAATAGTCTTTCTATTAACCTTGTTCTAAACAATGAATGCTACAAATAGCTAGCCACTATATGAGAAGAAGTCCTGTAATCAATAAAACAAAAATTATCAGACTACTACTCTCTGCATAAAGACATGACAATCAGAGTTTTTCTCTCACAAGATAGTCTAACACAAGAATTTACTGTAGCTTTACTAGTATTTATATTCAGCATACTTGATTTTTGTTGTTATTGTTACAGCTCACACCTATATAGGTTTAGTTGGCTTACTGTGAAGTTGCATCTCAGAGGTTTCTAGGGAGTTTTAATATTAGGAGTCCTATTCCTATCATGTCGCTATTTTTTCTATTGACATGGGATAGAATTTGAACTCAGAATGCACCAAGCTGAAACAAATAATGCAAATCATCCCATCCAACATTCTTACAATTTCACCAATCAACCACTCAGGATTGATACTTTATGGATCCTGAAAGGATGAAAGGCAAAGTTAACTTTGGCAGAATTTGAGCTCAGAGTGCAGATAGCTAGAACAAATATTATAAAGCATTTAGCCTGATACACTAATGGCTCTATTAATTCATCACCTTCATACTTGATTGGGCAATTATTAAAACAATGTTATTGTTGTTTAAATATCAGCAGAAAAATCCATAGACACAACAATACATAAGGAAGCAGAAGTTTAACCTCAGTGTAGACATCTTTTAAGTGTTGTTTGTATTTGTCAGGCAGGTAGAATCTAATAAACAGTGTGCACAAAAGCTAACACATTCAACAAATACTCAAACTTGAGGATTACAACATCTTATGAACTGTTGAGTAAGTTGTTCAAGAAACACTTATAAGTTGAGATTTAGTGTAACTACATATGTATATACATATGGACCTGTAACTCCTGGTTGAGTCATACAGGCATTGTTGCAACATATAGTGTGTTTTGAGCACTTTAAACCTGGCAGATCCCATCCCGTCTCCAGGTCTGAACGCAGCCAATTTCTTCCAAAGAAAGGGGGGGGGGGTAAATGAGAAAGAGATATACAAAGAGAATCAACCCCAGTACCTAACTAGTAGTTTTTTAAATTACTTTGAAAGGATTTTAACTCAAAGAGCACAGACAGCCAAAATGAATACCACAAATCATTCTATCTGATGATCAAATAACTCTGCCAGTTCGTTGCCTATGACAACATAATCACTGGGGAATTCTACACTAATAGAGATCTATCGAATAAATTCACACCACATCAACTAAAAGTTCTCTATAGGTATGTGTGCTATAAACTTGAGCATAATCTCAACATAGCAAGATCGAATGGTTAAGAAGTTTGCTTCATAATCATTAAGTCCTGGTTTCACTCCCACTGTGGCATCTTGACCAAGTGTCATTTACCATGGTGACGAGTCAACTCTTGTCTTGTGAGTGAAATTAAGGAGCTGGAATCAGTTTAGAAGTCTGTTAGATAGCCTGTGTCTGTTATTCATATGGCCAGCCTTGTCATGCACTTTCATGCTGTATCTCCCTGAGAATTATGTTGTGGATACATGTATCTGTGGAATGCTCAGCCACTTGTACATTAATTTCATGAGGTTGCACTGTTGACTGAATGACTGGCATACAGAAACCAACAGAAATCCATTATATATGATATATTATAACACAGAGTGTAGGATCTCATGGATCATATATCATATGTTAAAAGTTATGGGAGCTTTAAAGCATCAAATAAAATGCCTTGTTATTTTGGACCCTTGGCTTCTGAATTCATACCCTGCTGAGATCAAATTTATTTTCATCTTTCCAAGGTGAATAAATAAAACACCAGACTAGCGTAATGTATTGGTGGAATTATAAGAATATCAGTCAGTATGTTTTGCAATATTTGTTATGGTATTTTGTAATCTGAGTCCAAATCCCACCATATTTTTATGTAGTTGACCCTTATGATGTGTGGCCGATTGTCGCACTTGGTGGTGAATTGATGGCTGTTTTCGTTTTCCACTTTTTTTCTTTCTTCTATTTAATCTTATATACTTTTTAAGTATTGTATATATTATTTGTGTCTATTTTCATTCTATAAGAATTATAAATAATTTGTAATGTTATTTATATAATTATGAATGAATATAAGAATGCTTTATTACATATTTCTAATAAAAGACATGACTCTTTTGTTACTATATTTCTAATGAAAGACACTGCTTATTTTCAAATCATTTTGAAAATAATCAAGAATTAAGAGAGATTTAGTAATATAGCTAACTTTCTAATTTTATTTATATAGTATTTCTAACATAACTTAAAGGCTTTCATATAAAATTATGATAGAAAACTTTTGGATAAACATAAACAGCTTTGTATCTTAAACAAGAACTAATTTCAAGCAGTTTGGTAACAAAAGGATTAACCCTATAATATATTGGTGTTTTAGGGGTTCCATATACCTGATGGCGGAGGGGATCTCAGAGCCACACACCCCTGCTATATTTCTGAATCACTAATGTTATGACAATGGAACTTGGTCCATGTATAGACCACTAAAAGGCAAACATTTCTGCATTACAGAGGTGTTGCTGACATCACCATTTTCTGATGACATCATCAGTTGTACCCAGATGTGTTGAAATTTAGTACTTTTATAGTGTTCAAATTTTTCCTACCCACTAAGGCTATGATAAGTGGGCTATGATAAGGCTATCATAAAACTTTGCAGGGATATAGGTACTGCATATAGGTACTGTCATGTACATTCTCTTTGCCATGTCTGCTAATAATGGTTTCTACATTTGGCACAAGGCCAGCAATTTGAAGGGAAGGGGAAAGTCGATCAAATCGACCCCAATGCATAACTGGTACTTTATTTATCGACCCTGTAAGGTCGAGAGGCAAAGCTAACCTCAGTGGGATTTGAAATCAGAACATAAAGGGCCGTAACTCTATTCCGCAAACTATGGTGTCCATTGCTCTACCGATACTGCCAATCCACTGCTAATAATGAAACAATAACAATGCAATGTCAAAAAGGTTGCTATTGTAATCACGTGATTGCCATAGCAACTGTTGCTATGCAACTCAACACATACAATAGATTGGTAGTGTTTCATTTTGGTTACAAAGTCTGTATAATCATGGAGGCCTTGAAAAGAGCCATGGGCACTGCTTTCTCTCCTGACTGAACAATTACAAAAAAGGAAAAGATTTAGCTAAGAAATATTTAAACTCTTAATCCCTTATAGTAGTATTAAAAATGTCAACTGCTACATTTCTATGAATACATAATACAATCAACAACAGCATTAAATCATAATGAATGTCCCTTGCATGATGTATTTCAGAAATACTATATAATTCTGTTTCCAATTTAGGTGACTATTTCATGGAAGATTTAAGTAGTACACCAAGAAAAGATGTTTTTTTTTTCCCTCAGACAAAAAAAAAATGATGATTGAGGAAGATAAGCTGGAGAAGGGGGAGGAGGGAGTGAATGGTTTCTAATTTAAGCCCAATGCCAGCAATTTGGGGAGAAGGAGAAAGTAGATTATATCAACCCCAGCATTTGACTAGAACTTTATTTTATTAAACTTGGAAGGAAGAAAGGTAAAGTTGACCTCAGTAGGATTTGAAATCAGAATGGAAGATATACTGCAAAACATTTTTTAGATATACTGCAAAGCATATTTTTCTGATGCTCTAACTATTATGCCAAGCCATTGCACTCGGACTGATGATAATAATGATGATATGCTTGCCCTCACAAGTGCTGAGAAGAAAGATGCATGGAAGAGTCATTATGATAGATTACTAAATGAGGAGAATGCATGGGAAGAAGAGACCCTACCCCACGTAGACCCTATAGAGGGACCAGCAGTACAAGTCAGCGGCAGCGTAGTAAGTAAGGCAATCAGAGATATGAAGATAGGGAAGGCAACCGGTCCATCGGGTATAGCTGCCGAGATGCTGAAGGCATCTGGGTCTGTAGGTCACACTATAACCACACGTATCGTTAACCAGGTAATACTAGAGGGGGCCATACCAAAAGATTGGTGCAGTAGCATCATTGTCAACTGCTACAAAGGTAAAGGCGATGCACTAGATAGAGGAAACTATAGAGGTATAAAGTTGATGGACCAGGTCATGAAAGTAACAGAAAGAGTTATAGCACAGCTGATTAGGGACCGGGTGAATATAGACGAGATGCAATTTGGGTTTGTACCAGGGAAAGGCACCACTGATGCCCTCTTCCTTGTGAGGCAATTACAGGAAAAGTACCTAGCTAAAAGTAAGCCACTCTACTTGGCATTTGTCGACCTTGAGAAAGCCTTTGACAGAGTTCCACGTGCAGTAATCTGGTGGGCTCTTAGAAAACTAGGAGTAGATGAATGGCTTGTGAAAGCGGTACAAGCCATGTATAGGGGAGCAGTCAGCAAAGTTAGGATTGGCAATGAGTATAGCGAGGAATTTAGCGTACAGGTTGGGGTCCACCAGGGCTCTGTTCTTAGCCCTCTCCTGTTCATCATAGTCCTGCAGGCAATAACGGAGGAGTTTAAGACTGGATGCCCATGGGAACTCCTGTATGCTGATGACCTCGCACTCATAGCTGAATCTATGGTAGAACTAGAGAATAAATTCCAAACCTGGAAGCAGGGACTAGAGAGAAAGGGCCTCAAAGTCAACATGACAAAGACTAAGGTCCTTATAAGTAGACGAGAAAACAGAACCCAGATCCCCTCAGGGAAATGGCCTTGCTCAGTATGTAGGAAAGGTGTAGGTAGGAACTCCATTCTCTGCCCCAAATGCAAACAATGGGTACACAAGAGATGTAGCAGGATCTCAGGAAGCTTAATTAAGAATGTAGGATTCACATGCAGCAGCTGTGCTGAAACAGCAAGCAAACAGCCACAGGAAACAAGTACCACCAATCTCTGGGAGGGCCCTGTAGCAACAGTAGACAGCTTCTGCTACCTAGGTGACCGAATTAGCAACGGAGGTGGGTGCTCAGAAAGTACAATAACTAGGGTAAGAACGGGATGGAAGAAGTTTAGGGAACTACTACCACTGCTAGCTGCAAAAGGCTTCTCCCTCAGAATGAAAGGCAGACTGTATGATGCGTGTATCCGAACAGCGATGTTGCATGGTAGTGAGACCTGGGCGCTGAAGGTGGAAGACTTACGTAGATTAGAGAGAAACGAAGCCTGCATGCTCCGATGGATGTGTAACAGTAATATACGTGAACGACAAAGCATAAAGGAATTGAGAGAGAGACTGAGCATAAGAGGAATCAAATGCTGCGTGCAGGAGAGGCGGTTACGCTGGTATGGACATGTGATGCGTATGAAGGATGACAGCTGCATAAAAAGGTGCAGAGCACTAGAAGTTGATGGAAACCGCGGAGTGGGGAGACCCAAGATGACTTGGGATGAGGTGATAAAAGCCGACCTTACCCAACTACACCTCTCAAAGTCAATGACACACGACCGTGACTTCTGGCGTCACGCAGTAATACAGGGTACCCGACCTCCCATGGGTACATACTGAAGCATATAAACAATATGCCCCCCCCCCCCCCCCCCCCACCGCAAGGTGGTCGTGGAGGTGCCACGGCAAAAAAGCACCCAGCCCACACTGTAAAGTGGACGTGTAGGCGCCACGAAAAAGCACCCAGCACTCACTGTAAATGAGGTTGGTGTTAGGAAGGGCATCCAGCTGTAGAAATCAAGCCAGATCAGTTCCTGTATGAGCAAGGCATGGTCAGCCGACCAGACACTGCCCACAACAGGACAACCCGTCTAACCCATGCTAGTGTGGAAGAACGGACGTAAAACGGTGATGATGATGATGATGATATGTTCTAGAAATTTGCTATATAAATAAAAATACCAAGAACTTTTCCAAAGTTCAGCATGCCACACTACAGACGCCATTGTCTAAATTCTAATGAAGAATATTGCTTTCTTTCTGATTAGTCCTTCAAAAGGAGAAATTTTGAAAATACAAAAATAGCAACGTTCACATGCACACACATCACATGCACATTAAATATATACATACACAGCAGACACACATATGCATTATATACAGACACAGACACACATATGCATTATATACAGACAAAGACACAAGGAAACCCACATACAGACAAAGACACATATTTACACACAGCAGACATACATACACATCATACACAAATACATATATGCAACACACTCACTCATCACACATACACATGCAGCACAAACACACATCATGCATGCACACACAGATACACACACAAACATGCATGCACAAATTTATATATCACTCACAAGTCCCACACCACACCACACATGTGATTTATAACAGGTTGGTTCTACTATAATTGTTTTGATGACTAATTACATTTGATGGGAGAAAGCTGATCAAATGACAGCTAACAATAATTGTTGGCCAGGGAGCGAGAAGCTGCAGCAACCGTATAAACAACAAACAAATCAATCCAACAAGGTTACTGAGGATAGCGGGTGATAAACGACAGCCTTTGGGAACAATTGCTGAAGCTTACTAACATACCAGTGAAATAAAACATGATTTATGGTTGCACCATAAGTGATAATGTATAATATCTGTTTTTCTCCAATTTATACTCCAGCAGCAGCAGCAGTAGTAACAGCAGGTGAGCTATCAAGGTTAGAATTTGGCTTGAAGGACCTTTGAGTTATGATACACCATCTCTAGTGTGGGTGCAGCCATGACGTGATAACTTTTATAGTGCTAGTACCATAAAATATGCACCTAGTACACCCTGTAAACGCCCTGTAATGCCATTGATGATAGGAAGGGGATCCAATTGTAGAAACCATGGCAAAAAAGGAATGAAAGGACTCTTTGGTTGTGTCAAGGGCATGACAACCTCTCTAATGTTGAAGATATGATAAAACGCACCCAGTACACTCTTTAAAGTGATTGAAGAAAGGTAAGACATCCAGCCATAGAAAACTTGCCAAACAAATGACTGAGAAGACATTTCAGCTGTGTCAAAGACATGACAACTAACCTAGTACTAATACCTAATTAAAATGCACCCAGTGGACTCTGCAGAATGCAGGAATGTGTGCAAGCGAGATGTTGCCCTTGGTCTATTAGCAAGATCAAATGCTCCAAATCAGCATTGACTTAACGTAGTGTGTGACAACCTGTCCAACCATTGCTAACAGGGAAAATAAACATATTATGATAAGGAGTGTGGACTGTAGTAGAAAATGCAGTCTTAGTATTTTTCTTGGTGTGGTTAGAGCAAGAAGTATAAAAAACTAAGCTTTTTAGCTTGCAAAACTATAAGTTAAAATCATTTATTTGAGAGAATGGGGTGTATAACTGAGAGAGGGAAGCACACATTGTAGGACTAGTGTAGGGTGCTAAATATCTTAAGAGGTTGATGTACAGAAGGGGGTGTAGCCAATTGGGAAAAATGGATAATCTTGTCATGGGGTCCACAAAGCCAAACTTTTGCTTTAGAAGGAGAAATGGCCTTAAAATGTTGGTTGTATTTTAATTCAATTCTTCTAAACAGTTGAGTTTAGGTGATCTCAGGAAGATTGCTATTAAAAAAAGTTAAAAGATATCATTTTATGTCCAATTTTCTATGCTTGCATGGGTTGGATGGGTCCTCTCCAGAACTGCTTCCCTCTAATAACATCATTCCCTTGTTATCTCTTCTGTGTGGTTTTCCAGTGCAGTTTTCTGTCTTGCTTACTACATATAATTCCCTTTATATCCAGCTTTTCTCTCAGTTCATCCACTTACTGTCATTCATGTACACTATCATTACACATTCAACAGAACATGCTTGTTTCATTTCTCCCCAGTCTCCATATAACCTCTGCATTTACCACCCATATCTCACTACCATGTAACATATCACTCCTTGTGCAGGCATTATACAATCTACGCATCAATAATAAAAAATAAAACATTTGAAATTAAATTAAACTTAAATTCTGTAATACTCATTGTTGTGTGTACTCATTTCAAATTGAATATTATCAATATTCACATACAACTGTTACTACAATGAGGTTATTTCTAGATAGCACCACAATGGATAATTGACAACAATGATGACAAATATTCCAGTAATAGATGATATGACAAATTCAAATTGAAGACCACACTTGGATGTTTTGTTATTAAACACTTTGTTATTACATCTTTGTTCTTTCTTTCTTTTTTTTTGTTTTACAGATTTTGCAAAATTGGGACAGGTGTTAATATTTGATTGAACCAATTAATCCTAATGAATATATTTATATTTGTGCTAGATATATATTTTAGGTTTGTTGGTCATAGAGAATGTTGACACACACATATACCATGTATGTATTTACGTCTGTATGTATGTGTGTATGTATGTATGTAAGTGTGTGTGTGTATGTGTGTATGTATGTATGTAAGTGTATGTGTGTATGTGTGTGTGTGTGTATGTATGAATGCATGTATATGTAAATAAGACCGTTATGGTTCCAATCAGTCTACAAATACTTAGAAAACACCCTTAACCAAACGCCAACTTGCAGTCATGACTCATGCGAAACCAAACTGTACTCACCCTCCAAATTTGGCAAAACAAACATGGACCACCCATTTTCCCAAACTTGGGATATGTAACCAGATCACAACAGCCACAAATGTATGTTATGTATGTTCTCGTGATAAACTGCACTCAGTAAACTCTGCAAAGTAATTGGTGTTAGTTAGGGCACCCAACCATAGTTGGGTGCCCTAACATAGTTACAAAATATGGAATGTCTAGTTTTATCTTTTTCAATACGTCACATTCACCTTGAATGAATAGAGATAACAGTGTAGAAAGGATCTTTTGGTCTTACAAAAGATAAAGCAACACAACTTTCTTTGAATTTTTGTTTTTAAATTGTAAATTTCTATCTTTGTGAAAAATATTTGAAATTTTTTACTGGGTAAATTGGCTGGAGAGTTTGGTGGTTATTTTAATACCACACCAGTTCTGTTTGCATTGAAGAAATTC
>OZ024746.1:80703110-80745610 GCA_964016885.1 Eledone cirrhosa | reverse complement strand
GGCAACATGGTAAAAACCTCCCAGACCCACACTGTAAATGCGGTTGGTGTTAGGAAGGGCATCCAACTGTAGAAAACCTGCCACACAGTCCTATGCGAGCAAGACAATCACTCTTGCTTCAAGTGGGACTACCCCCGTCCAAACCCATGCAAGCGTGGAACACGGACGTTAAACGTTGATGATGATGATGATGATGATGATGATATATATATATATATAACCATGCTAGCATGGAAGAACGGACGTAAAACGGTGATGATGATGATGATGATAGTGAAATAAAATAACAAGGATGATTGGTTACTCCTTCATTACGTTTAGTGGTTGGTGACGCGTGTTTTGCCACTGATCAGCTCAAGGTTCGATCTGTATCAATCTGACCCGACTCTGTATTCTGCGGCTCGTCAGACTCCTTGTAATGGTAATGGAAAAATGAATATACATGGCGTATGATAAAGTCAGATGTTCCTATGGTGGTCAGTGAAGTTTGTTTTGATTGGTCGATGTTTTTGCCTGTAGTGTATTTGGGAATGGGTGTGGTGATAAGTTGGTGGTACGGAGTTGGTAAACAGTTTGGCATGTAGATGTGGCTGTTTTTTGTGTGTGGTGTGGGTGTGGTGTTGTTGTTAATGATAAGGGTGAAAGGTTGCGGTGTTTATGGTGGGGTGGTATTTGTGGTGGTGGATTGTTAAAAGGGCTCATTCTATAAGGAGATACATATATACATACATGCAGCCTGACATATATTATATACATACACATGTGTATATATATATATATATATAGCCAGTGGGGATGGCGGTTGTACAAACATACTTACACACAGACACACACACATGATTGTTTAGGGTGGGATGATAGGTGTGATATGTGTTGGTGATGTTGATGGTTGTGGAAGTATGGCGATATGTTTGGTGTTGGTGGTGGGGGTGGGGTGATGAGTGCGACATGATATTTACAGGATCAGATGTTCCGATGGATTACAGGTTAAAATGTGATGGAGAAAACACAGAGAAAACAATGGTACTGAAATGAGGGATGGTGGGTGTATGGTGATGTGTTTGGGGGTGATGAGTGCGACATGATATTTTCAGGATCGAATGTTACAATGGGTTACAAGTTAAAAACTGACAGAGAAAACACAGAGAAAACAATGGTACTGAAATGATACAATGGTACAGCAACCTTTCATCCTTATCATAAACAACAACACCACCCCCACATACACTACAGGCAACTTATCACCAACTTATCACCACACCCACCCCCACATACACTACAGGCAAAAACATCCCTATGAACTAATCCACCAATCAAAACAAACTTCACTGACCACCATAGGAACATCTGACTTTATCATACGGCATGTATATTCAGTTTTCCATTACCATTACAAGGAGTCTGACGAGCCGCGAATTACAGAGTCGGGTCAGATCGATACAGATCGAACCTTGAGCTGATCAGTGGCGAAACATGCGTCACCAACCAATAAACATAATGAAGGAGTAACCAATCGTCCTTGTTATTTTATTTCACTATAATACACTCTGTCTAGCTCTACACCTCGACACCGAAGTGAACCTAAACATTGAGTGCTCACCCGAGTGAACCTACAGTAACTCCACGTTACACTCCCTGGATATATATATATATATACCCTTCCCAACTAGAAAGTATGTTTACAGTATTCACAAAAGTGATGTCTTCTCTGTTAGTGAAAACAGTTATGTTGTCACTAACACTTTTAGAGTGTCAGATGGAATGTATTCCAGTTCTTTGACATCTGAGTTCAAATTCCACCTCCTGTCACAAGGAAAATGGTAACATGTTAAAACTGGAGACTCCTATCATTAAAACACCCAAGAAGCTTCATGGAAAGCTGGCTAATCCTGTGCAGGTGTGATCCATATCAACAATAAAACTTGACCCAAATGCTTTCAACAGTCGACTCTATTAAAGGCACATGAGGTCTACCTGGCGGTATTTACCGTTTTATTACCATATTTCTAATATGGTAATATATTCTAAATACTCTGTATTTCAATTAATTAATGAAGAATTTGCAAGTATTTACTAAAAATATAAATTATTTTGTTATTAAGGCAATATTTTTAATGTAACTTAACAAAAGGCTTTTATATAAAATTGTTAGCTTTTAATTTAATTCTTATCAGTCTGTAATGATTTAGTAGAAAATATAATCAGATATAACTTTGTTAATTTAAATGTTTATAAAGTTTTTGTAAGTGAACAAATCATTGTAAAAATTTGTAGAAGTAAAGTAAAGACTTCATTTTTAATGTGCTTGAATCATAGTGCTATTTTGGACTTTTCAAGAATGAATTTGCTAATGTGACTTCATGTGGCACAGGATGTTAAGAGTTAAACAGGGATTCTTTAAAATGGATGATTTTTGTTTCATAGAATAAGAGCCAGTTTTGGCCAGATTGGTATCAAAAGAATTAAACCAGGTGACAGTTTAAGTCTCCCACCTATACCATCTAAACTTTTAGACATTGTGACAATAACTGAGAAATGTGCAGTAAAATAGTAATAGTAGGTTTTAGTGTTTAGTGAATATAAAAATTATTGGATTTTGAATTAGTTTCATACATTCATAAAAGTTACTTAACACTTTCTATCTTCCTTGTATGTGATGGCATCTTTCCAATGCCTGAACTTGTGATACTTCACATGTCTGTTACTGTTTAGAGTTAACCATGGGATAAAGCCAACATTCTAGTCTAAATCTTTGAACAGAATCAGATTTAGCTGTATGTAATAATCTCATATAATTAAGATATTACATTCAGTTCAGTGAACCGAATATAGTATCTTAATTATATCTAATTCATATCAAATATAATCAAATCTTATTCTGATCAAAGATTGAAGTTATTTCATAGTTGACACATTAAGTTTATTGGTTTGCCTATCAGTCAATTCAAGATTCTGATAATCTTTCTCTTTCTTTCTCTTACTCTTTCACACACACACTTGAATTCATATATCTGTATTCTTTAACATAACTGTATTATCATCTCTGCTCTCTTTGGTTTGCCTTGTATATATATATATATATATATATATAAAGAGAGAGAGAGAGAGAGAGAGAGAGAGAGAGAGAGAGAGAGAGAGAGAGAGAGAGAGAGAGAGAGAGAGAGAGAGAGAGAGAGAGAGAGAGTGTAAACCTCCGGCATTTGCGATCCCGGTTATTCGCGGGATTTTCCTCAGAACTTAACTAATAATTGATCATGGAAACTACTGCATATTCGTAGGATCGTAAATATCTTCCATGATTTTTTTATGGCTTTTTTCATGGCAATATATGATTTTTAACACTAAATTATTAATAACAATATACCATATTTGCCGGCCTATATTTTACATTATGTTTTGACATTTATAGGCATTTTTATGCACCACGTCCAATATTCGCGGTTTTTCACTCTTTGCAGGTGCTCTAGGAAATTAACCCCCACGAATACCGGAGAACCACTATATATATATATATACAATCCTTATCAAACCCTCTTCAGATTTTGCTCTTCATATTTATTATTACTATATATATATATATCAATAAAGAATCTGAGGCCATATTCTGTGGACGACCATTGAGGGAATAATATCACATGCCCAGGTGGCCCTCTGTATCAGGAAAGGTAGACCTTTTCCAAATTTAAAGTTTTTTTAATGAAATTTCATTGTTTTATAGGTTTACCATGAGGAGCTCAAGCTGTCATAACTGATAATCCTCAGCGAAATATCTATAACAGATTTCAATTAAACCAAAAGCAAATGAATATGGCCTCAGATTCTTTATTAATATTTAATGCTCCAGCTTACACTTCTATACCGGTCGTTGAGTGCTTTCTTTTATCTACTTCACAACCGACAGACTATTATGTGGTTCACACATCCTTGTTCGGTTAACCCCTTATATATATATTCATCATCATCATTTATACATGCTAGTATGGGTTGCACAGTTCATAACTTAATCAAAACTACCGTTCTCCTTGATTGGCCAGGGGCCATGTCAAATTTAAATAAGTTCTTGTTTTGGCATGGTTGAGAGAGAGAGATAAGATGTTACTAGTGAAGGAATAGTAAGACCATTATTCAACTTAGTACTCAATAATATACCACTAAAACAGCTTAAACATGACCATAAGACATTCTATGATAGAACTATGGATGGTTTAGGGCAGTTTGGGTTAACTTTGTCACATTTTATATTGCACTTATCTAATTCATATCTATATTCCCCTAGTCCATGCTTTAAATTGTTAGTGCTGATGGCATGATAAAATTCACCCATTTCACCCTGTTAGGGTGATAAAATGCACCAAGTACATGCTATAAACTGGTTGGCACTAGGAAGAGCATCCAGCCATAGAACCAATGCCAAAATAAGATGTATGAGCAAGGTGTGACCATCTAAACTGTCAAATCTCAGAACTTGACAACCCATGCCATCATGGAAACTAGACATAAAACTATGATTATATATATATAATTGCAGAAGAATGTTGCTTATGAATAGTTGTTACATCATAACTTCTTGCGGATAACCCGGTCCTAGCGATTCAAAAGCCCTTCAGGTCAATTTTTTATTCTAGGTAAGCTGTTGGTGGTTGTGAGTGATGGAGTATTCATTTATCAAATAACACTTCAGACTGGATTAATTCACCATAATTGTTTATTGCATGATACATATTTCTGTTACATAGTTATTCATGTGACTTCATCAGATGCTTACACAATTATGGGTGCAGTTATGCAATTATTGGGATATGCCGTTGGCCATGTATAACTATCCTGTAGTGATGTCAGCCAGTACTACAGGTTAGTTATACATGGCCACTGGCATATCCAACGATTGCATAACTGCACCGATGATTGTGTAAGCATCTGAAGAAGTCACATGAATAACTATGTAACAGAAATATATATCATGAACTAATCCTGTCTTAACTATTATTATTATTATATATATATATAAGGGCAGTGGATTGGCAGTATCGGTAGAGGGTCGGATGCCATGCTTTGACACATAGAGTTACGGCCCTTGCCATTCTGAGTTCAAATCCTGCCGAGGTTATTAACTTTGCCTTACATCCTTATGGGGTCGATAAAATAAAGTACCAGTAATACACTGGGTAATTGCTCTCTCTCTCTCTCTCTCTATATATATATATATATATATCATCATCATCATCATCATCACCGTTTTACGTCCGTTCTTCCACGCTAGCATGGGTTAGACGGGTTGTCCTGTTGTGGGCAGTGTCTGGTCGGCTGACCATGCCTTGCTCATACAGGAACTGATCTGGCTTGATTTCTACAGCTGGATGCCCTTCCTAACACCAACCTCATTTACAGTGAGTGCTGGGTGCTTTTTCGTGGTGCCTACACGTCCACTTTACAGATAGGCACATGGCTTAGTGGTTAAAGCATTGGCCTTGCAATCGAAAGGTTGTAGGTTCAATTCTCAGACTGGGTGATGTGTGTTGTTTCCTTGAGCAAGGCACTTTATTTCACATTGCTCCAGTTTACTCAGCTGTAGAAATGAGATGATAGGCACTGGGGTCCATATCGTTCCACTGCAAAGTGGTCGTGGAGGTGCCACGGCAAAAAAGCACCCAGCACTCACTTTAAATGAGGTTGGTGTTAGGAAGGGCATCCAGCTGTAGAAATCAAGCCAGAATCAGTTCCCGTCCCACCTTTGCAAGCAGGGAAAAAGTGGACGTAAAATGAAATGATGATGATATATATATATATATATATAAGGAAAAAAGATGAAATCGAAAATGCAACTGGAGTCTTTTTTAAAAAAATATATATTTATTTGGTTCCTTTACTGGTTTTGCAGTTCTTGTGCTTTTCAAAAGTACAATTGAGTTGGAGGGTTTGTGGTTTTCAAACCCTCCATCTCAATTCTACTTTTGAAAAGCACAAGATCTGCGAAACCAGTAAAGGAACCAAATAAATATATATTTTTTTAAAAAAGACTCCAGTTACATTTTCAATTTCATCTTTTTTCCTTATACTTTCACTCGTGTAGGACATCTCGTTTTTTTTTCATTTTGTTAAAAAAAACCTCACTTTCTAATATATATATATATATATATATATATATATATATATATATATATATAACTTTCAGTTGGTTCATTTATTTAGTTATATATCTGGTCCTTCATCCATTTTCTTCATCTCTCGCTTCTCTCTCTCTATATATATATATCGATTGATCAGACTATCCATTAATTCTTTCATTTTCAACTCCTCTTTTCCCAACAATATTAAGTTATTTCTTTATATATATATATATATATATACAGGTTGTCCCCAAAAATGTATACACACTTTGATTACCTGTACAGGCAATATTTATTAGAATTATGTTGAAATGTGTATACATTTGGGGGGGAAGGGGGGGGGCACTCTGTATATATACATACACTCATTCATTTCCTTTCCATAAATATACAATAATGGAAATCTGAAAGCCACTGAGAGGGTGTAGGAGATTTTAATAATTTACCAATATGTCTTTCACTATATCCTAAACCAGAAATAAATGGATCTGTCCATACTTAGAATTTTGTTAAATGGGTTCGAGTGCATTATAAGCAAAAAAAAAAAAACATTAGTAAATCAGAAATGAAAATCAAAGTAAAATATGTGAGAGAGAGAGAGAGAGAGAGAGAGAGAGTGGGGGGGGGATGTATATATGAATAAAATACACACAGGCCCACTTCATATAGCAGCAGTATTAGAAGGAGATCAATAGCTGCCAACAATATTTATTGCTGACATAGGATTTTTATGAGACTGTGTTACTGTCCAACAGAGACAATTCCTGTTACATGAATGAATGATTATTGCAATTATTCTGAGAGTTAGTGAGAAAAGAAAGAAAAAAGGTGAACATTTCAATATTTTTGTTTCAGGTAAATTAATAAGAAATATTGATAGGCCTTCAATAATACATCTTTCAATAGAGAAACCCTGCATGATTTCCTCGGTGAAGCATCAACTGTTAAAATCTGATCTAAATGTTCTTATCCAAGACTGTTCTTATCTGATCCTCTTTAACAAATCTATCCTCTGCTAACATTTTACTGTGTATTTTAACCCAGTACTGGCCCCAGTCTTCAGATTAGATGTCATTTCTCATGCAAACATTGTCCAGCACAAAACATTTGAAACATTCTTATTCTTTACAGGTGGTGAATAAGTAGAGTCGTAAAGATGTGAGATTAAATGCCTCAGTATTTGTTCCTACTCACTGCATTCATCATCATCATCATTTCATTTTACGTCCGCTTTTTCCCTGCTTGCAAGGGTGGGACGGGAACTGATTCTGACTTGATTTCTACAGCTGGATGCCCTTCCTAACACCAACCTCATATACAGTGAGTGCTGGGTGCTTTTTTGCTGTGGCACCTCCACGACCACTTTGCAGTGGAATGATATGGCCCCCAGTCCCTATCATCTCATTTCTACAGCTGAGTAAACTGGAGCAATGTGAAATAAAGTGTCTTGCTCAAGGAAACAATGCATCACCCAGTCTGAGAATTGAACTCACAACCTTTCGATTGCAAGGCCAATGTTTTAACCACTAAGCCATGTGGAGTTCAAATCCGACTGAGAATAGATTTGCCTTTCATACCATCACAGTTGATAAAAAAAAGTTTGTCTAGGGGCAGGGAATTGGTAGATTTGTTAAAGAGTCAGATGGAATGATTTGTGGTATCTGATCCAGTTCTTCTGTACATTCTGTTTTCAAATCCCACCTCCTTTTATCAGGTGTTGTGACTGGCAGGTAGTATCAGCAATGCAAAGATCAACAGAAACTTAGTTTCTTTGGTCTGATCTGACAATCTGCTTCTTTTCTTTTTTTTCTTTTACAAATTTCAGTCAATGCACTGCAGCCATGTTGGGGTGCCAATAACAGTAATTATTTCAATCTGGTACTTTTTATCAATACAAATTTTTTAACCACTAAGTAATATTTTTTTGACACAATATTGATCTTTTTACATCTGTTATTGTGTCACACCGATGGCTCCATACATACATACATTCATTGTGTCAAACACAAACATAGACACACATATATGATGGGCTTTAGCACAAGTACCATTTATTAAATTTCACTCACAAAATATTGTAGTCAACTTGAGGGTTGGAAGAAAACATTTGTCCTAGGTGCTATACAATCAATGAAGAAAGGCAAATGAATGATGAAGCATGGATGAGTTAAAAGAAAAACTGAACATAAGAGAAATCATATAGGAGAGAAAATTAACCTGGTTCAGACATGTAATATGTATGGATGAATGTCGCCAAATGAAGAAGTGCCAATAATTTTAAGTGGATGAAAATCATGGTAGAGGAAGACCAAGAAAGACCTGGGCAGAAGTGGTGAAAACAAATCTCAAGAAACTACACCTCACAAAAGAGATGACAAAGACAAGCTAACCCATGCGAACATGGAACAAATGATGTAAAAATAATGATGATGTTGATGATGACTGTTAGTTGAGTAAAACTGGTGATGGTGGTGCTGGTGGTATCAGTAGTAGCAGCAGGGAAAACTAGCTAAAAACCAAGTTCTACTAACTATCATGTTTTAGCTACAGAAATGTTCATTTTTGTCTATCTAAGAAGAGAGAAAAGTAATCATAGCCATTTTTAGACAGAAGGCTGGGTAGATGGACTGATTGCACTTAATATAGTTGATATTGTGTTTAGCTAGTACTTGGTAGAGAAAATGTGGGTGGGAAGAAAGTTCTAGAGCAATGATCTAAGAGATTAGGTACATGGAGTGGGAATAGGGAAAATATATCTCTATAGACTTCAAGGAAGGGAGATCTGTTGTAGTACAATAGAAGAGACACAGAGTGCACAGACACTTATGATGAGGTGGAATTTAAGAGGTGTTGAGAAGTTTAGGCTTAGATGGGTGTGTTCATCCTGGCTATAGACTAGAGAATGTGTGGGTGTAATATTATATATATAAAATGATGATGATGATATATATATATATATATATATAAAATGATGATAATGATGATATATATATATATATATGTAGGTAAAAATAAAAAAAAAACTGTCAGAGAAGAGCACAATACAATAATGGTATATTAATATAATTGTTTCTATGTTTGGCACAAGGCCAGTGCATTACTGGTACTTTATTTTATCGACCCTGTAAGGATGAAAGGCAAAGTTAACCTCGGTGGGATTTGAACTCAGAATGGCAAGGGTTGTAACTCTATGCATCAAAGCATGGCATCCGACCCTCTACCGATACTGCCAAATGCTTATAAGAAGTTACAAAAGAGTCTTACCATGTATGTGTGAGTGTGTTTATTTATAAATATGCTAATACACCATCTCAGGCAGTATACAAATAGAGGAAATATTTGCACTCTATAAAAGGTTTAGTCACAGTTCAAATCATATTTGGTGTAAGTGTAACATTAAAGTAGAAGAAAATCACTTTATGTTTTTTAAGTGAGAAAAAAAAAGATTCTTTTAAGATTTAAGATTCTATTAAGGTTTATATAATACATATAGGCATGGCTAAGTGGTTCAGGATTTCACTTTATAGGTAGTTAATCTTGGGTCCAGTTCTGTTGTGTGATATTTTGGGCAAGAATCTTCTAATATAGCCTCAGCTTCACCAATGACTTCTGAGTGGAATTTAGTAAATGGAAACTGCAGAAGCTCGTCATGTGTGTGTGATGTGTGAGAGACAATCTCTCTTAAAAATTAGGATATCATTCCTGATTGTCATTGCTTTGGTGCCTTTCCAAAGATTCATGCCCCTTGGTACATGAGTCAGCCAGTGTATATATACCTTCTCTATTTAAGGCTTTTACTATCTTGGACCAAATTTCATCCTCCTCAGATACCTTGTCACATTTGAGCTCTCTAATTGCTCTGGTGAGCTCAACCACCAAGAGATTAATCTTTGCTCCTAGTTGCACCCAAGTACATTAGAAAATACGGTTGTGATTGGACTTAGGAGATCAGCAAAATATTATCTCCCCCTCACAAGAGAGAAGAACTCCAGATGTGTTTTTGATAGCAGAAAGGGATTTATTATGAAATTGACAGATGTTCTACCAGAATACTTTATTTGCTGATCTAAAATCAAATTTCAGTTTAACACCTAAGTCCTCCCATATCTTAACTTTGGATGCTTTTACTCTCTCTGCTGTGACTTTTCATGCCTGCTTGTACTGCAAGTCCAAAAAGGAAGACTTATTTCTAAACCAAGCTTTGTAAGCCTCCTTCTTTATTTGAATTTTTATACAATTTCATAAATTATTTAATTAAATAAACAGTAAATTATCAAGGTAGAAATATTGATATTATTTTTTAATAGATTACAAATGATGAAAAATTTAAAACAAATCAAAGTTATGTATTGATATTGTTTCTTGTTGCTTAAAATTCCTAAAGAATTACTTTTTTGACAATCATTAAGCTCTCAGTTTTACACAGAAAGAAATTTTATAGCTGATCTTTCTTTTTGTTAATGTTGATACTATTATTGATTCTTTCAACTTGAAGTCTTTCCTTTTAATGAATATATTGTTGTCGTTGTTGTTGCTGTTAACCAAATTTCTTTTTTTTTTTCTTCTTCAGACTTCACAGTTCAATGTTTACATTTTCTTTGTGATGAAAATTAATACAGGAAACTTCAGTACAATTTATTTAATTCTACATTTATATATATCTTGCTTTTTTTTTTTAAATTACTTCCTTCTTCAGGTGATAATCACCAATAATTACAAATTGTAAATTACTCTTTTAACAAAATTTCCTTTTTATTTACTTATTCTATCACATCTCTTAGTACATTTATCTCTCACTTATTTTATTTATTTTTTCTCTATATTATTCATCCCTCATCAAACACACATTTCCTATCAAATGATTTTCAACTAAAGAGAAAACACTAAAATATTCTACAAGACTGGATTTTATGAATAGACAATAGTTTTATATTTATCATTTATTTCTTGGTGTCAAAATGTCCATCAGATTGTTTGTAGCTTGCTTACTGTATTGCTGGTGCCATGATAAAATGCATCCACTACACTCTGTGAAGTGGTTGGTGATAGGAAGGCCAGCCTGCTGTAGAAAACTTTGCAAACAAAAGGCCAAGAGGACTCTTCAGTCATTTCAAATACATTACAAACTCCCTACTGCTGGTGCCATAACAAAATGCATCCAGCACTGAGGAGGTTGTCATATCTTTGACATGACAGAAGAGCCCTCTCAACTCATTGTTTGCCAAGTTTTCTATAGCTGAGTGCCCTTCATATCACCAACCACTACACTGTAGTGGTTGCATTTTATCATGGCACCAACACTAGGGAGGTTTTCATATCTTTGACACAACAGAAGAGTCCCTTTGACCCAATGTCTGCCAATTTTTCTATTGTTGGATGCCCTTCACATCACCAAAACATGCCCATTGAAATATATTTTGACATTTAATTTAGTGACAAGAGAAAAAGAGTCAGTTTGTATTTGTGACAGTGACACTAACTTATTATGAGATAGATTGTAGTAAGATAGAAGTCTAACATAGAATTATAGATGGCTAGATAAGATTTAATATGTACCATCTGTAACTGCTAAGATGACTAGATAAGATATGATTTGTAACATCTATAACTGCTAAGATATGCAGACAAGATATGATCTATAAGATCTGTAACTGCTAAGCTGTGTAAATGAGAAGTATAAATGATGAGGTGACTTGATAAAGGGCAAAAATAACATAATTATATGTTATTTTATAAATGAAGATATTCACTTTTATACTTTTATCTAGTAGACGTAAATCTGCTTAATATAATAAAACTGATGTTTTTTATGATGACTACTACTAGTATTTAATTTGTATGTTTCTGTATTTGAACCACACCTTATTACAGGATATTTTGTGTGGGTGTAAAATGTAAAAGTGGAATGTGCAAAAGAAAAAAAACTCTAGAATATTCTAGTAGCTTACAATTTACATGATACCAGAATAGTCAATGGAATTTTCTTTTTATTTAAAAGCTTGAGTGAAATAAACTCAAGCTTTTACATTTTCATATATTTGTCAACAACCTACGTCTTGTTTTAGCTTCAATTATCTTTTATCTGTTTATCAAAGTATCTATAGATTATACAGCTATATTTTCCACAAATTCTAGAATCTTTAATAGCAACACAAATGGTTATATCATAAAATGGAATTGGTATTGATTTCCAGATTGAACACACTGTAAAGTGGTATAGCTAGTACCACAATAAAATGCACCAAGTACACTCTGTAAAATGGTATAGCTAATGACACAATAAAATGCACCCAATACACTCTCTAAAGTGGTATAGTTAGTGTGACAATAAAATGCACCCAGAACATGCTATTAAATGGTTCGCTAGTGCCATGATAAAATAAACCCAGTACTTGCTGTTAAGTGGTTAACTAGTAACATGATAAAATGCACCTAGTACACTCTGTAAAGTGGTAGTGTTGATGCAATGATAAAATGTACCCAGTACACTACATAAAGTGCTAGTGTCATGATAAAATACATCCAGTACACTATGTAAAGAGGTATATATACACCCAATAGATATGGCTGAGATGTGTTCTCTCTGATCTGTCTAGTCTCAGACAGTGATATGGAAAGCAGGTGTAAAATGATGATGTGACTTGTGGTATCCCAAATAGAATAATGTAAACAACAAATACCACATGTGTGCACACAGCCATGGGGTTTACATGATTGGTTCAGAATCATGTGGTTCTGGTTTGGATCCCAACATGCAGCATCTCAGGCAAGTGTCTTCTACCAAAGTATCAGTTTAAACCAAACCTTTTAAGTGAAAGTGTATAGAGGAAACTGTGCAATAGCTTATTAGATGAATTTTATCTTTTTGGGGATTGCAGACTTAATCCAGTTTAGTTGAACCCTTTTGTGGCTGTATTTCTAATAAATGGAGAATTTTGAGGGATTTACTAGAATTATCATTTCATTACTAACTTA
Source organism: Eledone cirrhosa (assembly GCA_964016885.1). Lineage (NCBI taxonomy): Eukaryota > Metazoa > Mollusca > Cephalopoda > Octopoda > Eledonidae > Eledone > Eledone cirrhosa. The sequence continues at coordinate 80,732,528 of OZ024746.1, read as the reverse complement.
ACTCTATATATTACTCTATATTTACTATTGTATTTTCACGGTAAAGGCTTTACCTAACATAATTATCTCACATAATATCGAATCTATGAGATTTTGATATTATTTATTTTGAGAATGATACCTTAACAGCAGTATGAGTAGCTAGTTATGGCCGGTTTGAACAGAAGGAAGTGAGAAAATTCTGGCCATATACAGACGGTTTAAATAGGAACCTTTTGAAATGGGTGGCTTTGTTTCATAGTACCAGAACTGGTTTTAGCCAGGCTGGTATCAAAAGGATTAATTTAACGCAGTTTAGAATCCTGTACAGAATGAATACTTGATAACACAAATGAGAATTGATTTACTGAATTGAAAAAAAATATTAGATGAAAGTTATAACTCACACTTATACAAATTTAGCTGACCTCTAATGAGGTTACATCTCATTGGAGTTTCCTTACATGTTTTAATGATAGGGACTCCAATGATATCATGAAAAGCAATATGGATTAAAGAATCTTACTCGAGAACACAATGCTTCACCTGGTCCAGAATTGAATACACGGCTTTGTAATTGTGAGTTAAACACTAGCTACTAGGCCACACACTTTCATATTTGCTAAATTGGCAACAAGTCAATAATATTATGAAGGATATGCATATGATTTGAAAGAGTTAAATGAAATCCTTATTGATATAGAGCAGAGATATCTGCCATACATCATACTGTAAAGTTAATTCTTCAAAATGATTTGAAAGTCTGTATTATGTATTATGTATTATGTGTATTTATGAGAATTTCATAACTTTAACAGGTTGGTATTCAATAAGTGTTTCCAGATGTAAATATATTAAAATTATTGCCAAATACAGCAGCTGATATAATACAGATAATTAAAGATATTTAATTTAAACATATAGTTGTATATTTAAATTATCCTCATCAGCATAATTGTAAAATTTATATTTCTAGATAAACATTAGTTAAATTGATTTGCAATGCATTTCTCCATGCTTCTCAAACTCAGATTATCTTAACCATGATACCAAATATTCTCAACTTTAATCAATCAAATTAACTCCCAATCATCTTAGTTCACCCCTCTTTTAATATCTTTGACATTAATTCTCATGCATTCAATCTTTCCTTCCACATTAATTTTGAACATCCAACAAATCATACTTATCTCCATATTCTCCAATTATTGCAGATGTTCTATATTCTCTGCCAATATTTAACTGCCATATATCAACACACTTCTCACACAGACAGTCTATTCATTACAAAGTGGGAAACCCTTTCTGCTAATAGTAAGGGATTTTTAAATTCTGTAAAGTGGTTGGTATCAACCCTTTAGCATTTAAACCAGCCATATCTGGCCAGAAATCTCAAACCGGCTGTAACTGGCCACTCATACTGATGTTAAGGTATTGTTCTCAAAATAAATAATATCAAAATCGCATAGATTCGATATGATGTGAGATAATTATATAAAGTAAAGCCTTTACCATGAAAATATAACAGTAAATATAGAGTAATGTAAATGTTAAGATGGGCATCTAGATATCAAAACCTTGCCAAAATATGGAAACCATGAGAAAAATTTCATCTTTTGGATCATGATAACCTGCTTGGAGAACCAGACATAAAATGATGATGATGGTGATATCAGTCATAAAATGCTAGCCACTATGTTCTCGTTAATGCCCACACTGAATTATGTAGCTACTACCAGTGATTCATGTAAACAGATCTATTTGTATTATCAGCTGCACAAAAAATTCTGTTTCTCAATTTGCCATACATACCAATACACTTATTTATCTATTTCTGTACTAATTATGTAGGTATAATATAGACATAACACAAGTATTGAGTTCTTGTAACTTAAGCAAGGCGCTTCATTAATAATTCATGGAGGCACATGACTTAGTGGTTAGAGCATTGGCCTTGCTATCGAAAGGTTGTGAGTTCAATTCTCAGACCGGGTGATGTGTTGTTTCCTTGAGCAAGACACTTTATTTCACATTGCTCCAGTTTACTCAGCTGTAGAAATGAGATGATAGGGACTGGGGTCCCTATCATTCCACTGTAAAGTGGACGTGTAGGTGCCACGGCAAAAAAGCACCCAGCACTCCCTGTAAATGAGGTTGGTGTTAGGAAGGGCATCCAGCTGTAGAAATCAAGCCAGAATGAGTTCCCGTCCCACCCTTGCAAGCAGGGAAAAAGCGGACGTAAAATGAAATGATGATGATGATGAATGATAATGGTTTCTGATTTAGGTACAAGGCCACCAATTTTTTGGGGGGGAGGGGGGGGGATCGATTAAATTGATCCCAATGCGGGACTAGTACTTTATTTTATTGACCCCGTAAGGATGAAAGTCAAAGCTAATCTCGGCGGGATTTGAACTCAGAACATAAAGATCCGTAACTCTATAGCACAAAGCATATTGTCCGACACTCTACCAATACTGCCAATCCACCACCCTAATAATAATAATAATGTTACTACCTTTGGCACAAGGCTAGCAATTACCCCAGTGCATTACTGGTACAGAAGCTCTTCATCAGGAATAAGGAGAGAATAGGTAGAGGTATGAGTAGTGTGTGAAGGTTAGGAAAGGAAGTTAGGAAAAGGGGGTTGGGAGGAGAAAGATAGATAGGAAGAGGTAGGTGAAAGGTCCGGCTCTGGGGAGGGGGGGGGGGGGGGCAAAGTAGAGGGTACAAGGATGTGGTGGATGTGGTTATGTGTGTGTGCTGAAGGGAAGAAATTGGTAGTTGTGCATGGCTTCAGTCTGTGTGTGTGGACATATGGGTGTCTCTGAGTCTTATATAGTTGGTGTGTGCACACTGGTATGCGTGTTTGTGTGTGTATGCATGTTTGTCAGTTAGTTTTTAGTTTTTTTGTGTATGTGTGCGCGTGTGACTGTGCATGTGTGGATATATATATATATATATATATAACGAAGGAAATGTGGTAAGGAACCAGATGGACCATAACGCACCAAAGTACTCAATACTTAGGGTAGTAGAGTGGGTAATATGAACGAGTAGGACCCCGACAGCTGAGCTCAAGCTGTTTCAACGGCTAATTCTGGACTAAAATTAGTCCAGAATTAGCCGTCGAAACGGCTTGAGGTCAGCCGTCGGGGTCCTACTCGTTCATATATATATATATATATATACATATATATATATATATATATATATATATATATATATATATTAAAATAACAGATTAAAGTTTAAGCAAAGAATTGCTGCTTCCACCTTTAACGGAATATTTATATATATTTACACACACAGGCAGAGAATAAAACTGGACCCAGAACTGAACTAGTGTTTTATTTATCAACCCCCAGAAGGATAAAAAGTAAACTGATCTCACCAGGAATCTAACTCATGACACAGGAACCGGAACAAATGCTGCAAAGCATTCTATCCCTTGGTCTAATGGCTGCCACTTTACTGCCTTAATATATTGGTATTTGTCTTTTGAAAATGTAAGACAATAATGATAATAGTAAACTCCCTATTTTCATCAATTTGTTCAGAGAAGAATAGTTTATGCTTCAAAGGAAGAATACAATAATACAAAGGAGAATTTAAAGAAGGAGGAGAAGGGGGAAGAGGAGGAGCATGGGGTGGAGATCAAGTGTTTTGGTGATTATATTTACAAACAAACCTTTGTCTATTATAAAACAGCTAATATAAAGTACTAAGAAGGAAGAACAAAGAACTGTATGAATTAAGTTAAAATGATGGAGCCATATATGTAATGTTAATGGATGTAATTTATATGTGTGTGTATATATTTGTGTGTATGTGCATGTGTGTGCATGTGTGTGCATGTGTGTGAATGTCTATATGTTGAAGAAATATTTTATGGAAGTAGTATTGAACATAATTTCAATAATTAGATAAAGCTATTTACATTATAAACATTCTATGATGATCATCTCCAGTACCATCATATCATTATCGTTTTTTTTTGTTTTTTGTTTTTTTTTACAAGTATTTTCCATGCTAGCATGGTTTGAATGGTCATTACAAGTCGGTTTATACTCATAATTTAATGCCCACCACAGTCAGGTCAAATCCCACATCTCTCACTTATTGTTGTCTGTTCCATTCTTCACCAAGTTTGAATGGTCATTACAATCCAAGTCGGTTTATACTCATAATTTAATGCCCACCACAGTCAGGTCAAATCCCACATCTCTCACTTATTGTTGTCTGTTCCATTCTTCACCAAGTTTGAATGGTCATTACAATCCAAGTTAGTTTATATTCAGAGTTTAATGCCCACCACAGTCAGGTCAAATCCCACATCTCTCACTTATTGTTGTCTGTTCCATTCTTCACCAAGTTTGAATGGTCATTACAATCTAAGTTAGTTTATATTCAGAGTTTAATGCCCACCACAGTCAGGTCAAATCCCACATCTCTCACTTATATGTTGTATGTTTCATTCTTCGTTAAGTTTAATTATTTCAGACTTGCTTAATCAACCAGACCAAAGATAATAATGGCAATGAAATGAAATGATTACGTTGAGTTTAAAAACATTGAAAGCTAATTTTCTTTTAAATGAATATTTTAAAAGATAGTTATTTTCTATTAAATATAATTGGAAACACTAATTAACACAATACAAATGTAATGAGATAGAACAAAATTACATTCTCTTAGTTATCAGAATATTCATACATTTTTTTCTATACTTATATCAGTGGAAGATATATATCAGAATGTCTTTGCCTATTTTTTTTCTATACTAATATCAGTGGAAAATATTTATCAGGATAACTTTGTCTATTTTTTCTATACTTGTATCAGTAGAAAATATCTATTATCAGGATATCTTTGCCTATTTGTTAATGCTTATATCAGTGGAAAATATTTATCAAATATTTTTCACTGATATAAGCTATTTGTTTATACTTATATCAGTGGAGAACATCTATTAAAGCATTCCTTATATTGTATCCTTTCTAGCTTAACCCTACTTTTTTTATAATGCTCTAAAACAAATTTCTTTCCAATTTTTTCCCCTTTGTAACATTCATTTTGGGTTCTATTTACAATCATTTTATTAAATTTCACACTTATCCTTTCTTACACAATCTCCAAAACATCTGAGCCTTCTAAATCACAAGGAACATCTGAATGTTTACTTTAATGTATTTCATCTCATGAAGATAATCTATTTATTTGTGTATAATATGCACTTGTATATAATGTGCACTCCTTATTATGGGAAATGAAATGCTGGGAAAAATATCTTTCATATATAATACACACAGAATTTCCCTTAGGATGATTCCAAATGCTGCATTACAAATATACTAGATAGTATTGAAGATGACTTTTTTTTTTAGGAAAAGTTCAAGAGAACTGTGAGCAAGGATGACCAGGACATCCATTACATTTATCCCAGACACAGACAACAGTGATGCAGATCCCTTCATTTTAATTGTGAGTCACCAGTATTGGAAACATCATCATCATTTAATGACTGCTTTACCTGCTAGCAAAGTTTGCATAGGTGGTCAGCAAACTGGATTGGTGCACAAAGCAAATATTGATCCCACTGTGGGCCACAAGCCTCCATCACACTTACTTACATTCCTACATCCTACTAATTTCTCAGATGTGCCAGTGGCCTACAACTTGCCTACATGCAATTCTGTGCACCATCAAGTACATTTTATTGTGACACCATCACAAAGGAAGTAGTCATGTCTTTGTCACAGCTGAAGAGTCTTCTCAAACTTTTGAAATATGAACAGCTAAATTTCTTTTCTAAATAAGAACTGAGTGCATGCATTGAAAGTAAATATCAATTTTAATTGAATTTGGCAAATGGAAAATATAACAGAAACTGAAAATTATAATTATTTACTAAAATGTGGTTAATGTGATTACTTTATATATCTGCTTTGTTGTTGTTCTATTGAGAAAACATATGGAATGACCATTAACTGTAAACATGTGAAATATGTAGCAATACTTATACCAGTATGGATGGTGGATTGGCAGAATTGGTAAAGTGTCTAATGAAATGCAATTGCAGTATTTGTTCTGGCTCTATAGATTCTGAATTCAAATTCTATCAAGGACAACTTTGCCTTTGATCATTACGAGGTCAATAAAATGAAAGTATTGGTCAAGTGCTCTAGTTGATTTAATCAACTTTGTTAATCATCGAAATTTGCTGCCCTTGTGCATAAATTAGAAATCAATATTTGAACCAGCAACATAAAATTAACATACCCTTGTGTTGATGAATTACATAAATACACTCAGTACACTCTGTAAAGTAGTTGGTGATAGGGAGGGCATCCAGACATAGAAAACGTGTCAAACAAAGATTTGGGAGAACCATCAGCTGTGTCAATGACACAACGACCTCCCTAGTGTTGGTGATCTACAGGATAAATGTACCCCGTACACTTTAAAAGTAGTTGGTGATAGAGAGGGCATCCAGACTTAGAAAATCTTCCAGACAGAGTCAGGAGGACATTTCAGCTGTGTGAAACACCCCTAGCTCTGGTGGCACAATAAAATTCACTTGTAAACGAGATTCAGGCCGCCTCATCCATCTGAGAAACCAGTAGTCCCACTTGAGCACTTGGTCTGTGAAGATATGTCCAACACTTGCTAGCAGGGAAAATGGACATTAAATGATGATGATTAATGTATACTTGTGAAATATGATTAACATTTAATATATTGTGACTATCATAGAAAAATATAACATTATTATATGAATTTAAACTTTGTTACACATCAGTTGGCTAAGACAATAAATATAACTTATCCTTTTGTTGTTATGATTATGACCATTCACTTTAGTACCATGTATAATGCACACCTCTAACTTTAGGTTTAAATATTTGGGAGAAAAAATGTATACTATACTTGACTAAATACTTTTTTATTTTTATATAAATACTTTTTATTTTTATATAAATACTTTTTTTATTTTTCCTTGGGCCTTCACCACTTTTGTTTTAGCTCTATTTATTAGATTCCTTTATATGGACCTTATAACTGGTCCAATGTCTGGACAGCAGTAAGACACAAAGAGAATCCCTTCCTTATAAACGACAGTAATTCAACTAGATATACAAGGGTCAACTGAAAAGTTCATAGGCTGACCAAGTTACTCTCATGACGTTTATTTTTCAGCATAGGCCCTGGAAACAAACAATACAGTTATTTATAAGAAGAGTCGAAATTAATGTATGCAAGATTTCACAGCTCTTGCTTCACTCCTTCATAGTTAGCTTATGAGCTTTTCAGCCTACCCTCATAATGTAGTGAATGAATGCACTACCACTGGCACCATCACTAAACAATTTCTTGCTGTTTGCTACACTGAAATTGGTGTGTTTACTATCAATCAGCCTGAAACAATACATATCTTACATCATTGGGATATTAAGATCCTTCAAAAGTATTTACAATATATAGGGTTAAACAATTTCTTGTGAATATTAACTGTGGAGGTCTTAGATTTTTTTTCAGGTTTTCTGATAACCAGCCATTAAAATTTTTCAAACTGAATGTGATATTAAATCTCGTCTCCTCACATAAGAATTTGTTCTGTATAAATCAATAAGCTGAAATATGTTAGAAAACATACTATGTCCTTAAGCAAGACATAATTCTATTTGTTTCAATCAATTGAACTGAAAAAAATATTATTCACTTGTCACAGTGTGACTAGTACAATATCATCCAACAGTAAAAGGCTTCATAGTATGTTTCTGTGAAAAATCAATACAAAAAATAAAACGTTGCAGAATGGTTGTGTGGTTAAGAAGTTCTTTTTGTAACCCTAAGGTTACAGGTTTGATTCCACTGCACAGAAACTTGGAAAAGTGTCTTCTGCTATAGATTTGAGTTGACAAATACCTTGTGAGTGGAATTTAGTACATGCAAACTATATAGAAGCCTGGTGTGTGTGTGTGTGGGGGGGGGGGGGGCTGTATATATGCATGTATTTTATTCATCAATATATATCTGTGAAAGATATCTTTGTGAGAAAACTGAAAAAACCAGTGCTTTAAAGACAAAGTCCCCTGAGGTATTAATTCTTTAACAAATTATAGGCACTCGCAGTTACTTTTACCATTAGGGACGCAGTGAAGCAGTGATTGATCTGTTGGAAACTTGTAATCAATCATTAATGTTCACTGATTGTGATACAAAATATAAAATAAAATAGTAAGAACATATTTAGTTAATCAATATTTCAAATTGACATACTGTATATATTCTATTATATTTCTCTAGAAACAATATAGGCAGCAAATTAGAATAGTTGTTAGAATGTAAGAACAAAATGTCTTGTGCGATATATATTGCCTCCCTGCACATCAGATTAAAATCCTGCTGAGGTCAATGTTGTACTCCCTCTACCCTTTCAGAGGTTGAAATATAAAGTACCAGTCCAGGGTAGTAGATCGACAGAATTGTTAGAGCATTACATGAGATACCTTATGGTATCTGTTCTGGATGTATGTCTTGAGTTCTGAGGTGGTAAATTTAATCTGTAGCTAGTTTAATACTATCATTAAGACCCTTTAATAGAGTTCACTCAATTGCAAGCACTCAAGTCAGGTCTCAAATATAAGGGTAACTTCCCTTCTTCCTTCAAAAGTCTTGGAGGCTCTGGAAAAATAAAGAGTCTTGAGTGCTGCCTTTCCCACTCTGACTGAGTACTAAAAAGGAAAGAAAAATTATCTTCTTTCATGCAGGGTCAGGTTAAATCCTTTTCAGGACCTAAACACTTAAAAGATTGTGGTGTCCTCCTTCGACACACCCATATGTAAAGTCTGCAAAAAAAAATTTGGTGTGTGGGGGGGACAAATATATTCAATTTTAATAAAACGGTACCCCTCTTCCCATGGTGCCCTAAGCATGTGCTTATTTTGCTTAATGGTTAATTCAGCCCTGCCTTCATGAAGAGTATACATACTTTATTCTGTTTCACAAGAATTCATAGCTATTTTCTGCAAATTCAAGATATGCTATCATTTGTTATAAACCTTATTCTTAGTAGCAGTGAGAAGCTGGGCGTTGGCCTAAATAAGTCTGTTCAACAGGAAGAAAGTAACTTGCTCCAATACATCTTCGACTTGCTAATTCTTATAACAAGGCAGCTGCCAGTTAGTTCAGTATATAAAGTATCATACAGTTATTGCTTACTATTCTAAGATGCTTCATTATTTTATCTGGAACATTCACACAGATTGCCACGTGTAACAGAAGGAAGTACGTGGGATGAAGAGGTGAAGAAGTGGAATTATAGTGGTACAATTGACATTTACTTTTCCTCAATCTATTTGAAATTGCCTTTATATAAAATACAAAAAAAAACAAAAAAAAAACAAGATAAAACCAACATAGTTCAACAATCATCAGTACTTTAACTCTATGAGTAACTACCAAGTTAACAATACAATACTAGAAATTATTATTTTTATTATTATGATGCGTTGAACAACATGCTTTGCAGCATAGAGTTAAGGCCCTTTGCGTTCTGGGTTCAAATCCCGCCACGGTTAGCTTTGCTTTTCATCCTTACAGGGTCGATAAGATATAGCACCAGTAATGCACTGGGGTCAATTTAATCGACTTTTCCCTCCCCAAATTGTTAACCTTGTGCCTAAAGTAGAATCGGTAGAGGGTTGGGCGCCATGCTTTGAAGCATAGAGTTACCTCCCTTTATGATCTGAGTTCCAATCCCGCCGAGGTTAACTTTGCCTTTCATCCTTACGGGGTCGATAAAATAAAGTACCAGTAATGCACTGGGATAATTGCTGGCCTTGTGCCAAAAGTAGAAACAATTATTATTTGGAGGTTCTCCTGTACCAGGGAGACCATTCATCTGGCAGTATCGGTAGAGGGTCAGACACCATGCTTTCCAGCATAGTTACGTCCCTTTACGATCTGAGTTCAAATCCCGAGGTTGACTCTGCCTTTCATCCTTACAGGGTCGATAAAATAAAGTACCAGTAATGCACTGGGATAATTGCTGGCCTTGTGCCAAAAGTAGAAACAATTATCATGTATACCCTGTATACTTAAGCTTGTTTTTCTCATCCGATTTTTATGTAATCTCCTACACTTTATTGAACTTGTCTTTGCAAGGTCCCCCTTACCTTGTACCCTTGTGGCAAATAATCTTTCTACTTTTGGCACAAGGCCAGAAATTAATCTACGGCATTACTGGTACTTTATTTTATCGACCCCAAGGATGAAAGGCAAAGTTAACCTCGGTGGGATTTGAATTTAGACCTTAAAGGGTCGTAACTCTCTGCTGCAAAACATGGCATCTGACCCTAATAATAATAATAATTGTTTCTACTTTAGGCACAAGGCCAGCAATTTTTGGGAAAGGAAAAATCGATTAAATCGACCCCAGTGCATTACTGGTACTTTATTTTATCAACCCCGTAAGGATGAAAGGTAAAGCTAACTTTGGCGGGATTTGAACTCAGAACGTAAAGGGCCATAGCTCTATACCGTAAAGCATGTTGTCCGACGCTCTACCAATTCTGCCAAACCTAATAATTGTTTCTACTTTAGGCACAAGGCCAGCAATTACCCAGTGCATTACTGGTACTTTATTTTATCGACCCCGTAAGGATGAAAGGCAAAGTTAACCTCGGCAGGATTTGAACTCAGACCATAAAGGGCCATAACTCTTTGCTGCAAAGCATGGCGTCAGACTGCCAATCCTAATAATTGTTTCTACTTTAGGCACAAGGCCAGCAATTACCCAGTGCATTACTGGTACTTTATTTTATCGACCCCGTAAGGATGAAAGGCAAAGTCAACCTCGGCGGGATTTGAGCCAATCCTAATAATAGCGATTTCTTTTATTACCTTCTTTCTATTTAGCATTTCTTTTGTTCCACTACAGGTATATATCAAACTATAAATCAAACTCTTTCCTGCAGCCTTATATATCTAACACCTTTTATTATGGTTCTTGCTGTGCCAAACAAACAAGTTCTCTGTAGAATCAGGAAACTAACTGCGATATTCAAAATCTTCAACCAACCACTCAAACATTTAGCCCCTATCCCTAAGGCTCCTATAATAATTGGGATGATAGCAACTTTGTGGCAATTGCAAATTCTCTGCATTTTGTATTTCAGGTTTTGGTACTTTTCTATTTTCTTGTATTCTTTGTTTGTCACGCTATTATGAAATGGAGAAGCAACATCGAATTATTATTATTAACAATTTCACTTCTATGACTCATTCTAAAGCAACTAAAGTACAATTAGCAACCAACCACTTAACAAAAATACACCACACCTTTTCCAATACATTTTTATTTCATAGCTACTTGTTGTATTTGTTGTTTTGTTTTCTATTCTTGCTGCGTATATGTGTATGTATATATATATATATACACACATATATATATATATACACACATATATATATATATATATAGACACATATATATATATATATCATCACCATCATCATCATCAACGTTTAACGTCCGTGTTCCACGCTTGCATGGGTTTGGACGGGGGTATTCCCACTTGAGGCAAGAGTGATTGTCTTGCTCGCATAGGACTGTCTGGCAGGTTTTCTACAGTTGGATGCCCTTCCTAACACCAACCACATTTACAGTGTATATGTATATATGTGTGTATATATATATATATATACACACACATATATACATATATAAGTGATAATGATTATATATGTATATATATACACATATATATATATATAAGTGATAATGATTATATATATATATATATATATATATATATATATATATATATATATATATAGTGATAATGATTATATATATATAGATATATATATATAGTGATAATGATTATATATATATAGATATATATATATAGTGATAATGATTATATATATAGATATATATATATAGTGATAATGATTATATATATATATATATATATATATAGTGATAATGATTATATATATATACATATATATATAGTGATAATGATTATATATATATATATATACATATATATATATAAGTGATAATGATTATATATACATATATATATATAAGTGATAATGATTATATATATATATATGTATATATATATAAAGTGATAATGATTATATATATATACATATATATATACATATATATATATAAGTGATAATGATTATATATGTATATATATACACATATATATATAAGTGATAATGATTATATATATATATATATATAAAGTGATAATGATTATATATATATACATATATATATATACATATATATATATAAGTGATAATGTTTATGTGTTTGTAAGTATAGTCTCGTTATGTGTATTTAATAGATAAACACTCAGGGAGTGTTTATCTGTGAAGATAGGTTTCCTACTGTAAATTACCTGAAATATTTTTTATGTGGTAATTTAAGGTAATAAATAAGTCAATAGTCATTTGATGCTAAAGATAAAAGGTGAAAACATAAAAAAATGTAAAATTAAATCAAAAATTAAACAAGGAGTCATTATTTCTCTTTCCGTGTCTTTTTCTCCATTTCACATTGTTTCGCTTTGTCTTCTCCATTTCTTACTCTCCCTCTAACACCATTTCTCTCTCTCTCTCTCCATTTCTTACTCTCCCTCTAACACCATTTCTCTCTCTCTCTCCATTTCTTACTCTCCCTCTAACACCATTTCTCTCTCTCTCTCTCTCCATTTCTTACTCTCCCTCTAACACCATTTCTCTCTCTCTCCATTTCTTACTCTCCCTCTAACACCATTTCTTTCTCTCTCTCTCCATTTCTTACTCTCCCTCTAACACCATTTCTCTCTCTCTCTCTCCATTTCTTACTCTCCCTCTAACACCATTTCGCTCTCTCTCTCCATTTCCCTTTTCACCTTGCCCTCTACCATATCTCTCTTTCCCTCTCCTCTTTCTACCAGTTTATCTATCTGTATCTCCACCCACCTCTCTCACACACACACACACCTACCATGTCCAGTATGTCACACTGTACCCTGTATGATTCACCACTGCATGTCAATGTGTGAATCATTGCATGTTACAACACCACTGCATATCAGTGTGCAGTGTGATCCCCAGCTAGCAGGAAGCTTGGTATACCTGAAACAATAGGTCTGTGCTTTGAGCCTAGGTCATTTAGCCAACCACCTGTTTATCACATGTCTAATTGGTCACAGTTCACCTGTGGCTACACAATACTCTATAACAGCACACACACACATAGGCACATGGATACACACACAGCCACACTCTCACACACACATACATGGGTACACAAATACACACAGACAAACAAACACACACACACACACACACACACACGCGCACGCACACACACACACGCACACACACATACACACACAGCAATTGCCACAAATTTTCATCCAATTGTAATAACTTCCTTCATTTACAACACTGATGCTTTGAAAATATAAAGAAAATGAAATTTACAGCTCATATATGTAGGTTTAGCTGGCCTCCTACATGGTTGCATCTCATAGGTGGTTTCTAAGGTGGTTTAATGATAGGGGCCCCAGACACCATCATGAAAGATGACATGAAATGAAGAATCTTGCTCAAGAACACAATGCATTACTCAGTTCATTAATCGAATCTTTACCCTTATAATTGTGAGACCAACATCCTAACCACTAGCCAGGCACTTTCATTGATGCCATATGAAAAAATATAAACATCACAACCCCAATTTTCGCATATCCCTTAAAGTCAATATGGTTAACCATCCACTGTTAGATACAAAAGTAAACAGAACTGGGGAGAGAATACAAGTTAGGTTAATTGGCATGGGCCCATGATTTTGAGGGGCCTTTTCCCTCAAAGTTCTAGTTCTTTTATTCTGTTCTATTACTTGTAAGTGTTAATAAATCATGTAGAGTACATGTATGTACCTAATAGAGGTGTATATGAAAACACAAAATATTTTGAAAATAAACTATCAGAGTGCTGAATAAAGTGTGTGTGTGTGTATGTGTGCATGTGTGTGCGTGTGTGTATGTGGTGTGGTGTGGTGTGGTGTGGTGTGGTGTGATGTAGTGTGGCGCGATGTGGTGTGGTGTGGTGTGTGTGGTATAGTATGGTGTAGTGTGTGTGTGTTCTGGAACTTAGTAAATCAACCACAAAAAAAAAACTGATTGATAAAGAATGTACCAAACTTGAAAAGTTAAGAACTGGGAATGATATGATTGACTACACCAAGACAGTATCTCAGTACAGTTGTTGGCTTTAGTAGTTTGATAACTGAAGCCAGTGAAAGAATAAAAGAATAGGTGATTACGGCTACTATAAAAGCTGATTCTGGTCTGATCAACTGACAAGGACCTTTCAATGGGCGGTACACCATCTCCTAAGAGGGGCAGAACAAGGTAAGTATATAGTCCCACCTAGTTTGATGTTTTAGTCCCACCTAGTTTGATGGTTTATATATATACATACACACACACACATATATATATATATACATACATACATACATATACATACATATATATATACATACATACACATATACATACACACACACACACACATATACTCTTTTACTCTTTTACTTGTTCCAGCCATCCACTGAGACCATGCTGGGGCACCATATATATCATATTTTTTCCTTGTGAATGAAATAGCTTATTGGGACGTGTTTAGGGGGATTTTTTTTAATAAATAAATTAAATGTGATTTTTTTACTTCATGAAACCAATGGAAATTAGGCTGCAGGCTTAGAAGATATATAATAAAGTGTTGTTGTTTGATGGTGATGATAGTGATGGTGATGATGATGGCAGTGGTGATGATAGTTGTTATTATGGTGTTGATAAAGATGATGATGATAAAAATGATAATGTTAAAAGCAGAATTGGTAGTGAAAAGATGATAATAAGAATAGTGGTGAATATGGGATAGTGGCTGTGATGATGTTGAATGAAATGGGATAATAGATGATGATTGTGATGATACTGATAAATATATGATGTTAATGGTGGCGCTAGTGGTTGCAGAAAATGGAACAGAAAGGATACAATCTATACATTGTGTTATGTTAATAAAAGACAGGTCTGTTAGAAATAGCAATTACACATTTTTTTTTCTTTTTAGTTTCTGTCAGTTTAGGTGGCAAATTGATGGAGTTATTGGAGTGTTAGACAGAATGCCTGGCACTCAGTTCAAATCACATCAAGATCAACTTTGTCTCTCATTCTTTCAGGGTTGATAAAAAATAAAGTACCAATCCAGGGTGATGGATTAGCAGAACTGTTAAAGCTTCAAACAAAATACCTGGCAGTATTTGTTCCAGCTCTTTACATTTTGAGTCCAAATTCCAGTGTAGCCTACTTAGATTGTCACTTGGTTTAATACCACCATCTGTGCCATTACATGCATTTAGTGCAGTCCACTTTGTCAGAAGTATTTGCGCCAGGCTTCTAGTTTAGGGATACCTTCCTCGCTCCTTTCTATGAGTCTCAGAGGTCCTGCAATGCTCATTATCCTTTTTCATGGAATCACTATATATGCCTAGTTCTGAAGGGTTAAGCAATTTTTCTTATCTGCTGCAAATTGTTGTTATTTAGCCCAAGGTAAGCTTTGATCAAACAGACCTATGGTCAAAGGTATTACAGCTGTGACATTTCATATTGGATCATGGGCACTGTAATTCTCTTTGTGAGTAAACAATAATTGGGAAAGTATTTATTTCATATAAGGGTGACTACAAACATAGGAGCAGAAGTGTTGGTCACTCCGTCAACTGAGGAGGACAAAGTGCCCCTTTTTCCCTTTTCACTCACACAATCCTCATACTGCTGCTAATGGCATGTAAATCTCCACTTGGGGATCAAGATGGATTTTAGTAGATTTAAGTCCAAACTATCCATTTCTACACAATTTTGTTGTAGCAGATATAATGAGCCTATTCTGTGTGAAGATTGTTTTTAATTTTTCATGAAATTGTTATTGATTTTAAAAATAAAAGATTATCTGACAGTGGTACAAATATTTCACTTCAAGTTTTCAATTCTGAATTCAACCTGTCAGGTCTTTCTTTAATGCCACCTCCTAAATATTCAAATTTTCTTCATCATTTTCCAAAATTGTTAACACCTACATTTGATTCCACTGTCAAGCACAATATACAACGCAATACTGAGACACACTGCTCACCAGTTTTTGTTAAATCTCATTGCCTTGCTCCAGTTAAGCTTGCATCTGCAAAAGAGGAATTCCTTTGCATGGAAGGAATGGGGAATATTAAGATTTATCCAACTTGGAATTAAAAGGTTTGAACTGAAATGTTTTAATGAAACGAAATGAGATTGCTACAAAGGTATTGAAGTGTTACTGAAACTGAAGAAGATGTATTCTGTATGTTTGAGAAGTACCAGGATTTATAGAGACATGGTTGATGAACATGGAGCAGTAGAGAAGACTGGAAGAAACAAAAATGAGATAAGGGTGTACAGAAAATCGAGCAAAATTGAAAATCTTGTCATGGAACCCAACAAGGCTAAGTCCGGCTCTAGAAGGAAAATGGTCTTAAAATACTTCTTGTGTTGTTGTTGTAATTAAGATGTTGAAATACAGCCTTAAAGTTCAAATCTACCACAAAATATTTTATGTTGTAACTCTAGATAAGTCACTTTATTCTATATCATCTCAGTTCACCTGGTAAAGTTACTTGCAGGGAGTGCTTTTATGTGATTGCTTTATCTCATAGAAATAGCCTTTAAATCTTCTTTATATCACACCCTACTGTTTTCAAAAAATAGGCTGGGAAATGTAATCCCAAATACACTATATCTGAGAAAAATGTGGAATGTCATAGCTGTAATATCTTTGATCATACCTCTGTTTGACTGACCTAGAGCTAAACAACAAACTTAAATTACACCCTGGTTCCATGAAACCCTATAGTTTGCGAAACGATAAATGTTCACAGTAAAGGAAGATACTTGCTTACAGTAAAGGAAGATATGTATTTATAGTAAAGGAAGATAAGTGTTTACAGTAAATTGAGATAAGTATTTACATTAAATTGAGATAAATGATTACACTAAAGGAAGATAAATGTTTATAGTAAATAAATGTTTATAGTAAAGGAATATTACTGTTTGCAATAAAGGAAGATAAGTGAAAATATAATCTTTGTTTGAATTAAAAATAAATATACAGACATTGCATGCCGGTTTTTAGAATAGGTACAGCATATCTCATAAAAAAATTAGGTACAGAATATTACATTTAAAAAAAATGGTAGTAAAAACAATGATGACAGCGATAACAGTGACTACAATGATAAATAACAAAACTATAATTATCCAAAAACTAACTGACCTAAGCATTGGTTACAGAAGGAGTTAAAAATATGAAATTGGATATTATAGTTGATAACGGTGTGTTGAAAGTATTTGTAAAGCATTAAAAGATTTATATAGCAGAATCAATAAATTATTCAATCAGAAAACTTCATGTCCATTAACTGATCATACAAAGTTTATATTTGGTACAAACTGCACTGAAAGACTGAAAATGTCTCTTCTGGAAATGTAAATAGGACTTTTGTAAAGTAAAAACAAAAACACTGATTAAAAATAGATTAACTGTATTAATTATCACTTCTATACTATTTTTGTTTTCTTGTAATATTGTGAAAATGGGCATATTTATATTTGCAATTGATAGTTGATATAAGGTCTTAACAAATATCTGATTTCCAGTTGATACAAACTTTGGAGAAATTTATTGATCTTTGGATTGACAGATTTTACCATTGGATCAATGGACAGTGAACTAGCAGAAATGTTAGAACTTCAGATGAAGAGGTAGAAATATTAATCAAAACTTACCACAATGGGTGGCAATGAGTCGTTAGAATGTGGGATGGAGTGCTTTGTGGTATTTGTTCCAGCTATCTGGGGTCTGAGTTCAAATTCCACCAAATTTAACTTTGCCCTTCATCCTTTTGAGATTGATAAATAAAATACCAGTTCAAAACGGGGATCAATTCTTCTGATATGATTCTTCCTCATTTCTCTCTTGTTCCCTATCAATTTCTCTGAATTGAAGAGGAATAGGCTCCACTGGGTTTCAATGCCCAAGACACGATAATTCCCCTACAATTCCATTGGGAATTAAGGGCCCATGGACCTCACTTCCAGAAAGTATTTTCAGAAATCCTTATCGCTGGCTCTATCAGACTAAGTGACTAATTGACTCCACATGTTCTAGAAGTGGCTAGAACAGAAATAGGAAGTTTGTTTACACACAGCCTACTTCACCCACTGCTTCCACTAAAAGAAGATTAGCACTCACATGTTGCCACTGACCTTGTCTCTTATCCTCTAAGTTCTGGCAACCAACACACTGCTCCTTATTATCTGAGTTCAAATCGCAATAAGATCAATTTTGCCCTACACCCCTCTGGGGCTGATAAATAAAATACCAGTATAGAGTGGTGAGCTGGCAGAATTGTTAGAGTGTTGGATGAGAAACTTTATGGTATTTCTTCTGGCTGTTTGTTTTCTGAGTTCAAATACGACCAGAGTCAATTTGAGTGGTAGATTTAATCTATTACCCAGTTTAGCCACAGCATGCCAACTTCTATAACACAACTGACACCCAAAGAAAAAAATGTATTTCATAGCAATTATAGTATTCTAAATTTTGACATAAATATGTTTCATAGCTATATTTTAAAATTACACTCACCAAAATGCAGAGTCAGGCGATATTTTCAGCTTTCTTTGCTGCAAACTCATTAACTATGTCTGAGTGTATTCAGAGCAGATAAAACAGTCGGGGTATCATTAGATGTCAACCTTATTCTAGCTGATGAACCCTTGCTCTTTCATATGTATGTCAAAGAACCCAACTCTGAACTGGGAAATATCAGTCATCAAGATATGTATAATATAATAATCAATGAGAAAACTTAGTTTTTCATATGTGGAAACATTGTTTAGGCTGTTCTTCTGTTTGAAGAACAGTAAAGGTGACAGATCAGATTAAACAGGCAGGAACATATCAATAAGGTTGATTGATGAATCCTAGGGAGCCTTTGTTTTTTTTTTTGTTTTTTTGTTTTGTTTTTTGGGTTTATTTTTTGCTGAGGCACTTGTATCTGCTGTTATTAGTGGAGTGTATGATTGAAGTATCAATGTGGGTTCGAAATATTTGAAAGCCTTGTTGCCTGGCCATGGGTTGATAGGGCTCAGTAAACAGGATAAAAAATGATAATGAGTCTCAACTGAAACTTTTGCCTTAGGATCATTTTTGACTTCTTTGTGTCAAGCTTCTATCACTTCATAATCATTTTTCCTCAGAACTTTCTGTACTTGTTATGGAAATTACTAACAATGGTTTTCTTGAAAATCTTATGAAGCTATGCTCTGTATAAAAACTGACTGCTCTCCAGTCTGCTCAGTATGATCCAGTTAGTGGTCATTTGTATCTGTATATAAAATTGAGTGACCATGCAAGTTTGTATCTGCCTACTGTACGAAGCTAAATGATACGCTTGATTTTAAACGCTTCAATATTTCCTATGGGTCTTTTTATCGCTTTTGTTTATAAGTACCATGTTGATATCGCTAACTCATTTTTCTAAAGAAACATCAATAAAAAAAAAAGGAAAAATATTTAAATATTTATTGTAGAAAGCATTTATTATAAGATAATTACAGTAATTTGCACTTTAAATATATCAAAGGAAAATATACTTTAGATAAAATAAAAATTAATAGAATAATAATATCATCATTTAAAATCCATTTTTCCTACTAGATATGTATCAAACATTAATCAATCAATGAAAATTAATAAACCAAAAATTGAGGATTAGACTTGAAACAGATTACTAATAAAAGGAACATTTAACAGGCAATAAATTAATTCATTCTAAATATGTATACATTATTTAAACTATTTTATACGATCTTAAACTGCTTTAATTAAGAATGGAATAAGAAATTTCAAAACATCTTTGTCAACATTTATTTCATGTTTGTATATTTATTCATTTATGTATTTATTCACTTGTTTTAATGTTAGGCTTTGATAAGATCTTCGATGAGTCTTTCTGGCTCTGTAGTACATTGTGTTTACACATGATTCACATTAAACTACATAATATTAGGAATATACTCCATCAAATATCCAGTTGACTTTGAATAACATAAGAAATATATTTTAATAACATAAGAATAAAGAGGCCATTATCATCAACCAGAAAAGATACAGATAAATATTAGATTGACTATTATAATGACTCCACGCATGCCTATTTCAGACATGTAAACAAGTAAGAACACATTGAGTATTCATTTTGATTTTGAACTGTTTCCATTTCACATTTGAAAAGAGGGTATTAGCCCTGAAATATTGTGTTGAAATATATTAGGTAAATCATTGCTTTGTTTTAATATATTTGTCATCCTTTGCCTTTATATATTTCTACTGCATTGTACCAACTTTTTGAAACTTATCAGTCATTTATTACATATTTCACAATACTTTGTATTAACTATACTACATTTATTATATTTAAATGAATAATGATTGTGAAATGTAGATTACAATTTAAAATAATATTGCCACAAATATATATCAATAAAAAGAAAGGACCTGATAGTCAGATCAACTCAAGGAAACTTGAAAATTCCCCAAACCACTGTTAAAGTTACCAGGTAATATACAGCTGTTGTACACCACATGGCAGCTTTTTTAAGTTACCACCATGAAGCCCTTATGTGTCTTTAGTAGATTCCACTCAGTTGCAAGCATACAAGCCAAGTTTTCAGTTCAAGGCACTGAAAAGGGTCATAGCTACTGCTCTTCCTTCCCTGACTAAGGAATCAAAAAAGAATTTCATACAGATGTACACACACACACAGCATGGTGGAATTGTTAAGGAGTTTGTTTTGCAATCATTAGGTTCCAGGTTCAATCCCACTACATGGAGGCTTTGACAAGTGTCATTTGTCATAAGTTCAAGTCAATCCATGCCTTATGAGTGAAATTGGATAAACAAAAATTGATGGGCAGCCCTGTGTGTGTGTGTATAATATAATTATTTTGGACATGAGTCTACATGTTAGAACACATATCTGAGGAGCTTACAGAGTCAAGAACGAACATAATTTGATCATTCCTCGAGCTGATAGGCAGTGAAACATATGTAATTCTAGCTGAGGAACCCAGCTTTGCCAAGGTTAACAAATGATAAGAGAAGACCAGCAGAAGAGAAAACGTCTGTATTGAATGCATTGTCTTGTTTACAGTGTGTGTATTATGTGTGTGTGCTTGTGTATATATATATGTGTGTGTGTGTGTGTGTATATATGTGTATTTATTATTATTATATATATATATATATATATATACATACATATATTAGTTCTCCAAGCACTCTTACCTGTCTGGGCTTTGAAATGATAATGAAAACATCAAAGCAAGCTTATCTGAAAGTTGAGAAAGAATAATTTCATGCAAGACTATGCGATATTTTACAAAGTAGTATGTACGTATTTGGGAGTAATACCTAACCTGAAGATATCTAAAATATGTTACAGTGTTCATTATATGATCTAAATTTCCTCTAGAATATTCCAGCATAAACAGTATCTTGAATTAGCAGCTACTAACTACAAGAGATTGTTTTGAGGAGGATACTGCTAAGTGGATATTTTATTTTAGATATTCATCAGTTATCTAATAAAATATATATTTATAGATGTTTGTTTTAGACTCCTAACAAACTGTAAGGTTGGTTTGTATTAGGAATGTTAACTGACAACAGAATAGTGTTTTTAAATGAGCTAAGGGTGGGGAGAGAGGGGATTAAGACGAAAGAAAGGAGTAATGTAAAAAATAGTTATTTGTGAAAACAGAAGAGTTCAGATGATGAATGATAAAAGAGAAAAAGACAAGGGGGGTCCACTAAATAAATCTATTTTATATCAAGTAAACAGGTAGGAAAAACGAAATAAAAAGATGAGAGACTACTGTCAAAACATTAAAAAAGTGAAACAAAAAATGAAAGAATTAATGTCTATTTTGCCAAATCATTTCCAGTTGTTTAAATGTGGAATTTTTTCAAAAAATAATTTCTATACTATATAAGAAAAACAACTTCCATACCTATTAAACTACAGAAGTGATGAAGTAGAAGATGAATTACTGTCTGTTAATTTCAATTTTAGCAACAAGTTATAGCTTGGAAGAAAGATACATAATAATTATTTAGGAAAAAAATAGCTTATAGAAGCTATCGCCTCTAGATACATTGGACCAACATTAATCATATGATATTAAATAGAGAAAATCAAGTGCAAAGCAAAGTATGGATAGGTTTTGGAAGAAACTAAGAGGATTGACTGTAAAATGACATCACTTGTGAGAATGATGCTTTCATATTAATTTTCTGCTGTATCTTCAGGCAGGCCAAGAAATCATCATTCCAGATGAGAAAACTATGATTTTTCTATCAGTAGACTAATTTAAAATTTGCAATAGAAAATAAGTAGTTGGAAATCAAAATAATATCTTTAGACAGAAAATAAAACTCTTTATAATGGTAAAATAAAAGCAGGTAACATTAGTGTAGCACAAAAGATTTTAATTGAAGTGGATATGTTAAGATAAAGTTGGCTATATTTAGGCATGATTCAATAAGATATGAACCTTTTATTTTCTTGGTGCATGAAAGGAAGACTATGACCTAAAGCTATAGATCAAAATGGCAGGTTGATTCTGTTATACAGCTCCAGAAGCTGGAGAAGACTGAGTTCTCATGCTTGTATAAGTACATAGGAACAAAATATATGAATAATTGTTTTGTGTGTTCCAGCTTTTAGTATAAGTAAACTGTATCTATACATATTGTAAGAGGCAGCTAAAAGGGTTGGTGTCAGAAATGGCATAAAACTGCCTCAAAATGTCCTCTCCATCCCATACCAGCATGAGAATCCAAATGTAAATATGATAATTGTTTCTACTTTAGGCACAAGGCCAGCAATTACCCAGTACATTACTGGTACTTTATTTTATCGACCCCGTAAGGATGAAAGGCAAAGTTAACCTCGGCGGGATTTGAACTCAGACTGTAAAGGGACGTAACTATGCTAGAAAGCATGGCGTCCAACCCTCTACCGATACTGCCAATTCCCCGCCCAATTCCCTAAATGTAAATATGATAATGATAATGGAGAAGGAGGAGGAGGAGGAGGAATTACTAAGAATGCTAAAAGGAGTCAACCAAATCTAAAAGGGACACATCATCCACAATCTATTACCACTTCCTTTGGAGTAACCAAGTCATTAATTCTGAAGTAATATTACATTAACTTGAATGAAATGAGGCAAAATTTCCAATTTCTTAACATCCTTTTATAATTTAACAGAAAATATATCATCATCATCATTTCATTTTACGTCTGATTTTCCCGGGAACTGATTCTGGCTTGATTTCTACAGCTGGATGCCCTTCCTAACACCAACCTCATTTACAGGGAGTGCTGGGTGCTTTTTTTGCCGTGGGACCTACACGACCACTTTGCAGTGGAATGATAGGGACCTCAGTCCCTATCATCTCATTTCTACAGCTGAGTAAACTGGAGCAATGTGAAATAAAGTGGTGTCTTGCTCAAGAAAACAACACATCACCCGGTCTCACAACCTTTCGATTGCAAGGCCAATGCTCTAACCACTAAGCCATGTGCCTCCATATATATAAAGTTTTTTTTTTAATTGAATGTTTATAGAATATCTTTACTAATGGACAGCTGTTCAATCTTCATCAGTTCTGACAATGTGTAAGTAGCTGAAGATTTCACAAACACGTGTACTCCTAACTTAGTTTTCAGAGAGATTCAGTGTGACATGGTTGACCCTTTAAACCAGAGGTTCTGAAAGTGGGTGCTACTGCCCGGGGGGGGGGGGGGGCATTAGGGACTAAAGGGGGTGGTAGAGATGATATAGTAGTATATTAAATATCAAATGATACATATTATACATAAATATAATAAAATGAAAAATATATAATATTTATTCATACATAGTACATATTTATTATATATAAATTAACGATTTTATTTATTATATATTATTTACAATTTACGTGTCGACGGGTTTCTCTAGAAATAGGGGTGTGGGCGCTGAGGGTGTTACATGGCCGTGAGGAGGGGTTTGAGAACCTCTTCTTTAAACGACTCATTTTTGCCAGTTGAATGGACTGGAATGGTCTTGCTCAAGGACACAATGCACTGCCTAATTCCAGAATTGAACTCAATGCCTTATGATTGTGAGCCAAATATTTTAAACACTAAGCTATGTTCCCTCACTAAACCTTGGAGTACACCAGAGTTAATAAAATGTTGGTTGGAGAGGGATTAATTGAGATAATCTACATTGACAGTCTTATAGGAACTCTCCAGTCTAAGAAATACATAAGTTACATGTGTAATTCCTATGAAGATAATTTAACTAAAAAAACACAACTGAAGGACTTACTGATCTTATATGCACCAACATATTTTCACCAAAATTTACTTTTCATGGTTTCAGTAGCTTTTATTTATTTATTTATTTATTTGCTAGACACCCTTCCTTTCAACAACCATTTTACAGCATGGACTGATTGCATTTTATCACACCTCATACTACTAACACTAGTAAGATTGCTTTTCAGGACTTCTCTACTCTGTGTCAGTTTCTATTCCATGTGACTGCTCTCTTAGATGGATTGCCATCAATATGGCTTTTGGAGTCCATGTCTACTAAATATATCAAAGGAAAATTATTATTATTTGTGAGTGGCCTGCTACTACAATTATTTTATTCACCTATGTACTCACTTACCTGACTGGCTTAGACAGTAATGGTGAGAGAGGTTGCATATAAGGCTTCAATAATCTATAATATTCCTTTGATTATAGGATTAATTCTAATCCCATTTAAATCATAATACAAACAAGTTTATCAAAAAGATAAACCTTACTGAGAATCTTTCTAATAATGATAAGGCTCCCTCTAATACAGACACACACACACACGCCCGCGCGTGCGCACACACACACCTCTACACCCTCTCTTTCTTTGCTTTAGTAATAATCAGAAAGTTGTTTGAAAATTTGATTTCTCAACTCGAAACTACACACACACACACACACACACACACACACACACACACACACACACACACATATATATATATATATATATATATCATCCTCGTCATCATCATTTAATGTCTATTTTTTCACACTTGCATGTCTTAGATGGGTTGTCACACTATGAGACAAGCCAGGTTAGTTGCTCCACGTTTTGATCTCATATGGATCTGTATTAGTTTCTACAGCTGGATGACCTTCCTAATGCCAACCACGTTACAGTGTAGACAGAATGTTTTTTATCGTGGCATCAAAACAATCATCTAACAGACTGAACTGGGTGCTTTCTTTTCATGTCACCACACTACAGAGTAGGCTGGGTGCTTTTTGTTGAGTCATCAGCATGACCGGCTTACAGGGTGGACTAGTTTCTGTTTTTCTCATGTTACCAACACAACCAACAACCACCTTACAGAATGGACCAAGTGCTTTTGTTGTTGAGGCATCATATCAGCATACAGGGTGGATTTAATGCTTTTTGTCATGGCAACGGCATTGTGGGAGATCAGACGTAGAGTGTGTCCAGCTTCATGCTTGTATGCATATGTTGGACAGGAAAGATATTTGACATGGATGAAATGCATGGAATATTTAGCTGGTGAAGGTAAACATTTACTGACAGCTTGAACAAATCTGTCAATGGAAATAGGACAAGAAAGAGCAACCTCATCTGGAACACTGGCAACAGGAAGGACTGGAGAGCCATGATTGCCAACATCTGGAACAGACCTGGTACCTGATGATGATATTTATATAAAATCCTTCCAAAAATTTCTTAAAAGAACCTTTGTTATGTCATGCTTCAAACACCAACTTAATAATGGGAAACTTAGTTATATTACTACTTTTGATTATTTTCAAAATAATTTGAAAATCATAAACAGTGTCTTTCATTAGAAATATTGTAATGAAAGGGTTAAACCACTTTACAAACAATCTGACACCACTTCATTGCTCTTCTATTACAAGTTTAGCAATTTCCTAAATTTCTTAGGGTCAACTAAGCTATTCTTGAATTAAAAACTTTCTTGTGAAGATGCATGGCCTAATGGTTAGGGTGTTAGACTCACAATTATAGGGTTCAATTCCTGGAATGGACTTTGTTCAGGAGCAAAACACTTCATTTCATGCTGCTTTTCATAGTAGGACTATGAATTAAAATGCCCTATCATTAAAACACCCTAGAAACCTCCCAAGTGACACAACCTCATAGGAGGCTAGCTAAAATTTGATTTGATTTCATTTTTTTTTTCAACCTTTCTCCTACCTTTGAATTCCCTGACCTAGTTGTATATTATGTGGCATCATTTCCTGCCTTTTACTTAAATTACACATACTTGATAATGTTTTGTTATTTAACATCTGTTTGAATCTGGAAAAACGGGCATTTAAATTCAAACAAATAGCAATACATTAAAATAGTTTTATTAATATAGTTACCTACATATAGAATACATTATTTCTACTATAAAAATATATAATGTCATATTATTTCAATATTCGAGCAGATTTTATTGAATCAACCTTGCATATAATACACACACACACCAAATTGTTTGCCTGACTGATATGTTTTAAATATATACCATTATATACATTAATCTTCAAACAAAACTAAAATTATTCTTTGGCATGGAGAGGAGGGGTTGATAAACTATATTCCTTTATTCAAGAATACATTTATAATTTCAAAATAGATCACAGAATGTAAAGTGTTATAGATAAATATTGCTGTTACCTGTTTGTATAATGTTTTTCACTAGTTCAATGGTTCAGGAAGATAAAAAAATATTATCTAAATATTTCAGAAACAAACTTCTACTAGTGTTCTATATTAATAATCTATGAAAATGTTTTTTTCTCTCATCAAAAACATATTTGTAGTTTACATAGTAGGTGTATGTTTACATGCCTGCACATTTGTTAACATCTACAAGCAGGTTAAAACAGGACTAATGATGAATAAAAATAAATAAATTATTTACACTTTAATTATTAAACTAATGTTTAAACTGAAAAAAAAATAATGTCCAGTTATTTTGTATATGTACTTTTTTTTTCAGTGAAATCAATAATGCAATCAATCAAAAAGAGATCCCAATATTCTACTTAATCTAGGTCTGCCTCCCCAGTCCTACAAAAAATGTAGTAAGGTAGTTGGTGATAAGAAGGGCAACCCGCTGTAGAAACCATGCTGAAAGTGTCAAGAAGACATGATGTCAAGGGCATGATAACCTCTTTAGTGTTGGTGATCATCATGATAAACAGATCCATTACACTCTGTAAAGTGGTTGGTGATACGAAAGGTATCCAGCCATAGAAAATCTAAACAAAAGGTTGGGAAGTCTCTTCAGCTGTGTCAAAGACCTGACAACTTCCTTAAAGTTAGTGCCATGATAAAATGCACTTGATAGAGCACAGGATCATATATTGAATCCCTGGCACACCTTGAGATCAGTGGCTCTGCTTCTGTACTGACCAGTCTATGACAACATATCCAACCCTTACTAGGAGAGTAAATGGATGCTAAAAGAAGATGATAAATATATGTGTGGTTCATATCTCATGAGTGGAACTGCTATTCTTGTTTACACTTAGTGTTTATAATGTTTAATATTAACTCTTAACATCCTGTACCACATTAAACCACATTAGCAAGACATTCTTAAAAAGTACAAAACAGCTCAATGACTGCATCACATTAAATATAAATGTTCTTACTTTCGCTTCCTGCAAATTTTCATAATGATTTGTCAACTATAAAGATGCTATAAACATTTCAATAAACAAACCTGTTTTTTTAATATTTTCTACTAAATCATTTCAAGATGTTAAGATATATTTTAGCAGTATATAAGATAAATATTAGCACTTAATTTATTCATAATATGATTCATATGGTTATTTCGCATTGAATCAAAGTGGGTTAGACAACTACTCCTCACTTAACAAGGATGTATATAGTACGTAGATGTTGAATACTTTTTTCTGGGTTCATTCTCTCTTATATACACGTATAGATACCAGTTCCAAACACAAAAGAACCAAACTCCCACTGTCACTGCCTCCGTCTTCCCATTCTCCCCATCTCTCACTATTATGAACAAATGGGCTCCCACGTGCTGGCTGCCCTGTGGCCCCAGTGGACAGAATAGAGAAAACATTTCCCCAGAAGATTCTACTGACATGGTCATAAAGTGAACTGATCAGTAAATTAACTCTTCACTTAACAATCCGGTTCCATTCCACCAATATAGTCATAAAGAGATTTGGTCAGCAAACATATATAGATAAATCAGAAATGATAATTAATACCTTATTTTAATTGTTCTCTTATATTTTGTTTTATATAAGGAATACTCTAGAATAGGGGCATGCAACAGGTGGCCTGTGTGCCACAATCTAGCCCACCAGACCAGTTAGAGTGGCCCGCGATGACCGTTTTTAATTTTTACCTTGTAGGCTTATTTAGAATTTTTTTCGTAACCATAATACAATTTTCTGTTAGTTGGCCTACACTAAAGGGCTTCACTGATAGGGTTATGTGTGTTATAATTTCCCAGTTGACCTATACTAAAGGGCTTCACTGATAGGGTTATGTGTGTTATAATTTCCCAGTTGACCTACACTAAAGGGCTTCACTGATAGGGTTATGTGTGTTATAATTTCCCAGTTGACCTATACTAAAGGGCTTCACCGATAGGATTATGTGTGTTATAATTTCCCAGTTGACCTATACTAAAGGGCTTCACTGATAGGGTTATGTGTGTTATAATTTCCCAGTTCCATGTTATGGAAAGGAGTTGTGGTGAATCTTTGGAATAGTGCTCAATAAATATTAATGACCCTAATAGTTGTTCCAGTGTTCAAAAGTGGTCCGCCAATGGAATATGTTGCACACCCCCTACTCTAGAAGATGATAACAGTCACTAAGGATATTAATATTTTCATTGTTTATTTCAATACATCCCAGTCTGGTATCCTCAAAAGTCGTTAGGAGTCCACAAACTGAATTCATAATTTTAAAAAGCTACAGTGTAAAATCTATAATATATAAACTTGCTTAAAATCTATAATATATAAACTTGCTTAAAATAAACATAAGTTTAAGCTATTTACAAATCTGCTGGTATATTCTTTTTCTTTTTTTTCTTCTTTAGATGCATTTTTCAATTCTCTGTCATTCATAATCAACATTATCCCAAACCTTCGTTGC
>OZ024746.1:80533110-80695610 GCA_964016885.1 Eledone cirrhosa | reverse complement strand
CATTTTGAAAATAATCAAGTATTTGAAGGAATTTAGTAAAATAACAAACTTTCTCATTATTCATCTGGTGTTTAGAATATGTTATATTCTAAAAACAAACATTCTTACATAAAATTATGATGTAAGTTATTTAACTATATACAGTTTAAAACAGTTTTCTATCATAGGGTTGTAGGGCAGTTTCATATCAAATGGGTTCACCGCTCACCCAATCAACCAGCCATGTATATTTGACTAAGCTGTCTTCACTTAAACCACTGCTACCATTCCATGGTTGAATAAATACTTTACATTTAGCTGACCCTCTTTGTCTTGAAAATATATTTCTCAGGTAAAAAAAACATTTTTTTTCTGACCTTTCTTACCTCCTAGAGCTTCTAAAAGTTCAAAGAAAAATCAATAGATTTCTGGGGGTTTTTTTTTCATTTTTTATCATGCTTCAGGTATGAGAAGTATGGCTTTGACCTTTTGATAAACAAAACTAAACTAACCTATTAAAAAAAATCTTTTTGATTCAGTAAAAAGTTCTCTCCTTATATATTCTTTTGAATACTGATGAAGGTGGCCATTATCATCATCATCACCACAACTACAATTACTACAATCATCATTCCCATCATTATTTCCACCACTACCACCACCACCGCCATTATTATCCCCACCACCATCATCATTACCAATACCACCTTTATCACCACCACTACCACAATCATCAGTTATCACCACCACTACCACAATCATCAGTTATCACCACCACTACCACAATCATCAGTTATCACCACCACTACCACAATCATCAGTTATCACCACCACTACCACAATCATCAGTTATCACCACCACTACCACAATCATCAGTTATCACCACCACTACCATCATCATCACCAATACCACCATTATCACCACCACTACCACAATCATCAGTTATCACCACCACTACCATCATCATCACCAATACCACCATTATCACCACCACTACCACAATCATCAGTTATCACCACCACTACCATCATCATCACCAATACCACCATTATCACCACCACTACCACAATCATCAGTTATCACCACCACTACCATCATCATCACCAATACCACCATTATCACCACCACTACTTCAAACATCAGTTATCACCACCACCACCACTACCATCATTCCCTGCACCATTATCACCACCACTACCACTAATGCCATCATTATAATCAATGTATTTAGTGAGAAATAAATTAAATTACAATAAATACTAGAATATTCTCTCCTACGCATAGTTTAAGTACTTCAATACACACAGACACACAGACTCACCTATCATAACTCAATTCTGTTCACAGTTGTTATATAGCCCCAGGTCAACTCTGAATGAGAAAACTTTTCATCAAAAACATTCCAATCGTGACAACCAGCTCCGTTTTTTTTTTGTTTTATTTTTTTGTTTTTTTTTTCAAGTATTGTATACCCAGGACTACATTAACTAATATGCTGTGTTTTTTAAAGATGGCAGAGTACAACTTAAGGTTGGATTTCACTGCTATTTCTAGCTACTTGATCGACCATGAGGAGACTCGTGATAATACAAGCAGGTTCACAATGTTGTTTCAATTCTGTCTGAAAAGTTTTATTTAATAAATAAATAAAATGGACCTCCATCAGTATCAACGATGAAGTGTTCCAGTTGTTTGATCAACAGAGCCACCTGTTTGTACAATTGATGCACAGGTGGTTGGGCATTCCACAGATACATGTATCCTTAATGTAATCCTCAGGGAGATCCAGCATAACATGATGTGACAAGGCTGATCATTTTAATTACAGATACAATCAATCCAAACAGTTTCCATCCACCCAATTTCACTCTTAACCCTTTAGCATTTAAACCAGCCGTATCCAGCCAGAATTCTCTCACCTCTTTCTGTTCAAACTGGCTGTAAATAGCCACTCATGCTGATGTTAAGGTATTGTTCTCAAAATAAATAGTATCAAAATCTCATAGATTTGATATTATGTGAGATAATTATGTGAGGTAAAGCCTTTCCCATGAAAATATAATAGTAAATATAGAGTAATGTAAATGCTAAAGGGTTAAGGCATATAATAAATGGCATTTGCCCAAAATACCTCACAGTGGGACTGAACCTAGAATCTCATAATTGAGAAGCAAAGTTCTTAACCATTTGGCCATGCTGCATTGACAGTTGCACTTAACATTGTTAATATCTTGGAAATAGTTTGGCCATCACAATTTCCCATTTACCTTGCCTTATAAAAGTGTGGCTTTATGTTATGTGAAAAGTTATTATGCAAGCCTATGACACATAAACAGTACTACAAACAACATACAGTTAATTCATTATACAATACATCTATTTACACATACATTGCCTATATAGCATCACAACAGAATTCGTTTATCAGAATTTTATCAGTGTTTGCTTTATTTAGATTCCACAACAATGATCACATTTGAAAATAGGTAAGCCAACCATCAGAGAAAACTGTTATATACTAGATATATTTGTAGCAAGGAAACAGTGCTATCTTTCATGTCAACACAATTACTTTCACTCAAACAACAAAGATAATATATATATTTTTTATATTATTTTATTATTTAAAAGTTATTTTCAATATGATTCAAGAATTTAAGATAAAATCAAACACTTTAGTTGAAAAAAATGTGTTAGCGTTAAAATTCCAAATTAAAATGGTATCTGAATCAGTATTTAGTCTGGCTTAAAATTTCCTTGCTTCCTCAATGTCTCAAGAAGAAATTGTAACTGAATAAAAACACAGCGATGGTCATTGCTGCTCCAGTAATATAAGCTGCACCTCCCCCTCCCCTACCCCACTCCACCCCAACCCCAGTGAAAAAAAATGGAGAAAGCATTGTCCCCAGAGGATAGAGAAAGATGTATTGAAATAGCTATTCCAACTCACAGGTAGGGCTCACTCTTCTGCCCTGATAGCACTGACTAAAAAGATGGTATTGAGACCAAGAACACCAGGATTCTCTACTAGAAGCTTGGTCAGAGATCAACAAGATAATATTCTTAGTACCTATAGGGTTTACTAAGATTTTACAGTTATTTGGGATTTTTTTTCCGGACTATTTTCTTACTGTAAATTGTTTTGAACTGTTTCTGCTTCACCTTTCAAAAAGGAGTAACAGCCTTGAAATATGTTGAAATATACTGGGTAAAACATTACTTTGTTTTGTCATCATTTGCCTTTTATATATTTTTACTGCATTGTACCAGTTCTTTGAAACTTATTGGCCTTTTATTACCAACAAAATGTTTTTAGTAGAGAAGTAGATATTGAAAAATAAAGCCTATAGCTAGCATGTATGTTCCGTTAGACAATGTTATGTCAATCAATATCAATATCAGATTTTAATGAAGTAAACTGTTCTATCACTACAGTGAAATGAAGGCACTACCTCACTCCAATTTACTTTTCATTGGTGCACCCTCAGATTTAGAAAATAAAATTTTATTTTTAAAAATTACTTGTGAAAGAGTGCCCACCCAGAATATTCTAAAGCCTCTCGAGAAACAAAACTTAACAATGGGCTTGAACTCAACATGCTAGAAATAGCAACAAAATCACTTTTACCAACTCACATCCTACTGTCTTAAAAAAATGAAAGACGTATTGAACAATGTAGTCTTAAATCAGCAGTGCCCAGCATGGGTTCCATGAATTAAATTCAAAATTTCAAGTACTTTATTAAAAACATAATCTGCACACATTATCGAGTATCCATTCTTCTCTAGGCTTTGTGAATAACAAACTGGGAGAAAGTAATTATAGTGGGCGGCATGGTCTTAGAAAAATTCATTTAAGTAAATGGGGTAATGATAAGGCTGGGAACTACTGTCCTAAATACATTGTCTGTAAATGAAAAGACGAGATGGCCACAGCTGGAACATAGGTTTAACACTCTAGAATTTAAACCGGCCATATACAGCCAGAATTCTCTCACCTCCTTCGAATGGGAAGAGGGTAATTCTGTCAGGGAGTGGGGAGCTTGCCGTCTCCACAGTCAAGGTCAGCTGGCTCCAGTTGTGACAAGAAGTTGGCTACGTCTAGACTCCTTTTCATTATGTCGTTTGAAATATTCTTAAATCCAATTCAATAAATGAGTATTTCTATAAGTGTGTTTCACAAAGTACAATACTAATAGAATATATTTGAATTGTCTTAGATTGCCGAAAACACAAATTTAATTATATGGAAAGAATACTCAATCATCGCCACCCTCAATGATATGAGCCTAGACCATGTTGGAG
Source organism: Eledone cirrhosa (assembly GCA_964016885.1). Lineage (NCBI taxonomy): Eukaryota > Metazoa > Mollusca > Cephalopoda > Octopoda > Eledonidae > Eledone > Eledone cirrhosa. The sequence goes on along the minus strand of OZ024746.1, from coordinate 80,691,324 downwards.
AACACTCTCTGGTGTGCAGAACCCCATGAGCAAACTGCCTCCTGGTCCAAGTGGACAGAATAGAGAAAGCCTTACCTCGGAGGACAGCGAGGGAAATGCATTGAAATATCCATTCCAAACATTGGGACTCATTCATGCGGGTGTCTAACTCTGCTCCGATAGCATTGAGAAGGGAGGTGGCATAAGAAATAGATATATACATCTTATACGTGAAGAGTGATTTTTCTGTGATGGGTGAGTTATCTAGAGTTAAATATTTATTCTCAACTGTAGTTACAAACTTAATATAAAGAGTTTTATAACAAATCATTTAAGAAATATAATTATACAGAATACAGTAACAAACAAACAAACACTACATTACCATCTTAAAAAACGATGGTCAAATCTTAGTTTAGTGTGATAAAAAAGATGAACAAAAATGCAAAAGAGATAAAAGTTAAAAGCCTGAAGTAAGGAAAGTAAAATACAAAAGAATTGAAAGTAAATTCCATGTTATTTCTTTTTTTTAAAATCTATATCTGATTATTTAGATGTACATGTATATTTTCGGGGTTTGTAGATAAACACAAAAGCAAAATAAATAAATATAGTAGTAGAATGTTCTGAGTTGTATATTTGAAGGAAATTACAATTAATCATGCACTGGGTATGACCACAATCTTCGATAAAGTTCAATACAATATAATATGTATATATATATATATATATGAATCACTACCTTCTTACGGACAACTGACACTGCACACCAGGTCTGAACTCAGAAGAGCCGAACTCCCACTGTCATCGCCTCCATCTCTCTCACCCTCCCCATCTCTCTGTATTATGAGCAAATGGGGTCCCACATGATGGCCGCCCCACGGCCCCGGTGGACAGAATGGAGAAGGCATTTCCCAGGAGGCTGGTAAGAGAGATGCGCTGGAAGAGCCATTCCATCTCACAAGGCTCACACCTGCAGCTAGCCAGCTCAGCCCCTATGGTGGTAAGTAGGGAGATAGCCCTAGGGCCAAGGACACCAGAAGTCTCCACTGCTAGGGGCTCAACTGCAAACCTGTCGGATAGTGACCGATACTTGGAGAGTTTACCCTCCTCAGCCTGAAGTGCAGCAAACCTGGGTTAGTCGCAGTCTGCACCAGGTTGCGGCTGGAGAATGTGTCAGTGCAAGTGGCATCCCATATGAGGGGTTTACCACCGTGGAATGGGAAGATGGTCATACTGCCTGGCCTTTTACCATCCCCTCAATCCAGCCCCACCAGCTCAAGCTGAGAGGGGAAGCCTGCAGCATCCAAACCATGCTGTATGACCTCTTCATTGAGGGCAGCATGGCATGGAAGGTGGCCAGCACTGTAGTGACAGGAAAGTGGGTGGAGCCTAAAAGAGTCCACGGTGGATCCGTAATAATATTTGTGTGGCAAGTACATTATAAGCTGTGCCTTGCGCAGAGGCGGTACCATAGCATTGCACATATGCAAGCTTGCATGCTTTGTACATGCCCAGACAATGGGTGATGCATTCTTAAGAACTTCATATGAATATGGGTTAATTACTCCTATCTAATGTAATGTTATTAATTCAATAACTTCTTTTTTTCAAGTGAATAGGCACAGGTCTAACAGGACAAATTATATTTTCAGTCGAAGACATTAAAGCAACTGATGCTTTGAAATTTCTAATTTCTAATTATCGGTCTTCCATACAAACTAAAACAAAAAGATCTACCAATATCAAGTAGATTGCATCCAATCAACAGAAAATTGTAGGGCCTTTAGCAACTAGAAGCTGATGAGTACGAGGATTGTTATTTTTATGAGGGCGGTGGATTAGCATTATCAGTAGATCGCCAAACACTATGCTTTGTGACATAGAGTTACGTTCTGAGTTCAAATCCTACCGAAGTTAGTTTTGCTTTCATGCTTAGGTGGTCGATAAAATAAAATACCTGTAATATGCAGAGGTCGATTTAATCAACCACAAAATTGTTGACTTTGTGCCTAAATCAGAAATTATTTTTAATTTAGGCACAAAGCCAATGAGTTGGAGGAGGAGAAAGTCAATTGTATTGAACCAGTATTTGACTGGTACTATTTTATCAACACTGGAAGAATGCAGGCAAAGTTAATATTGGACCAATTTGAACTCAAAATGTAAAGACTTTGAAGGGATTTAGACAAACAACTAACCTTCCCATTATTAAACTGATGTTTGGAAGATAACATAGGATTTTATATGAAATTATGGAAAGTTTTTAAATGAATATAAACACTTTAAAACAAATAGTTTTGTCTCATATACCCAGAGGCAGTATCAAGAAGTTTAGTATCAAAAGGGTTAAATGATATAACTCAAAGGAACATCAAAGAAAAGATAGTTTGAATTAGAATTCCATGCCCACCTGCCTTACAAATGTACACTATATATATATATATATATATCTTTCAATTGAAGAAAGGTGATTGATTAAAAGATCTGACGACTTATTCTTTAACAGATGTGAAGCACTCCAAGGGTTTTGTTCATCGGGAGTTTTATTACAATAAATAAGAGAGACGGTTTTATTTGTACACCCCTATTATATTTGTTATATGTATTTCGAAGATGTAAATGTAAGGTAGGCACAAATATGTTTGTCTGAAGAGAACGTGTAAGGGAGTTATTATATAACTACCTTACATCTTCGAAATACGTATAACGAATAAAATAGGGATGTATAAATAAAACTGTCTCTCTTATATATATATATATTTGCAAGCAGGGAAAAAACGGACATAAAATGAAATGAAATGATGATATATAAATAAATACCTTTAAACATACTTTCCTCCTTATTTTCTTTTCTCTCTTTTTTTTTTAGCAGGTATTTTCCTCCTTTTTTTTATAGACATGAAATTACTTGAGACTAATTGACTCATGTCACATACAAAGATAGCTACCATTTTCTACAATACTTTTAGTAGATATCATTCATTTGAAGGTGTATACATCTTAGACAGTTATAAGAAAGTTGGCATTTCTTACCAAGATTGAAGTTTAGTATAGTAATAATCCAAGTAATAGCACAGTTGAATGAGATATTTTACCTCTAGAGGTTTTATTGAACTGCCTAGTTCATCCATGTTAGTTTTGATAAACAGTATGTTCATGTGACCACTAGGTTGAGTCACATGGTACAGTATATGTAAAATAACAACAGATAAGTTATTGGTACAACAAGGCTTTTGCATTTCATTCATCTGGGAGTTAACAAGGTAAATACCAGTAACACACTAGAATCAATTCAATCAAACATACCCTCCTCAAACATATGTGACCTTGTATTATTATCAAAAATTATTATTATTTATAATTAAGGGTGGAATATTAGCATTGGAATAAATGCTTTGGAGTATTTCTTCTCTCTCATTATGGACTGAGTTCAAATCCCACCGAAGTTATTTTTACCTTTCATCCTTCCTGGGTCAATAAAATATAGTACCAGTCAAATACTGGGGTAAATATAATCAACTTTCCCTTTGCCCAAAATTTCTGGCCTTCTGCCTAAATTAGTAATTATTATTACTAACAATTTTTAGGGCAATGGATTGGGAGTATTGGTAGAGCATCAGACAACATGCTTTACGACAAATAGTTATGTCACTCTATGTTCTGAGTTTAAATCCTGCTGAGGTTAACTTTACCTTTCATCCTTACAGGGTCAGTAAAATAAAGTTCCAATAATACACCAGCATTGATTTAATTGACTTTCACCTCCCTAAAAATTGTTGGCCCTCTGCCTAAATCAGAGACAGTTACTACTAACAATTTCATTTAATGTCTAATTTGGTTGGCAAAAAATCACAGTGACATTGCTCCAAACGTAAATTTTAAAACTGTTAGTTGATTTGTTGATTCATTGATAGTGACCACAACAGTTATTGATTATTAAATGGGGTTTCTTCGAAGTTTGTGTTGTATTTGTGCAGCAGAAAAAAAATCTATATGGGCAAATGGTTTTCAGAATTAATTACAAGTCGCAAAGATAGCTTCTTCAATGCAATGTTCAATGCATTGTTCAGTAAGCATGGTTGAATTGTTGGTTCATAGATTGTTAGAGTGGATGCACTATTTGAATAAAAATTTATCGGGTGGATGATTTTTTGATTGAAAGTCACAGTGCAGTATATATATATATTTTACAAATACATAATTGGTTATATAATATCATCATAATCACCACCACCACCATTATCATCATCTTCATTGTTTTATGTCAGTTATTCATGTTTGCTTAGGTTAGGCAGGTTGTCACAGGTCTGAAACAAGGCATGTTAAAAAACCACATCTTGCTCATACATTTCATACTTTGGCTAAATGCCCTTCTTTTACAGAGTATACCAGGTGGATGTTATCCTAGCACCAGCACTACCAGTTTATAAAGTGGGCATGGTGCATTTAATCATGGTAACAGACCTATCACTTTGTAAAATGGACTGGATATATTTTATCATGACACCAGCACTACTACTTACACAGTGCACAGAGTCCAATCCCTCTCTCTCTCTCAAAAACAATGTAAATGATCTGGACAACATTTTTGCAGGGAAATGAATGATGGATTTTATCAATCATACAAGGAAAAAAGGTGAAGTTGACTTTGGCATGATTTGAACTCTAAACAGAAAGGATCATAACTAAAATCTACAAGGCTTCTTGTCTGGTTTTCTAACAATTCTGCCAATATGAATGATATTTTATTGGGATTCTGAAATGAACAAAAATAAATAGAAAGTAGAAATAAACAAAGACGCAATATTTTATTTTAATATATTTATTATATTTTCTGATAGAATCTAAACAAGATTAGATATTGTTTTCTATTATGCAAGCAACAAACATTTCATTCAGTTCATTCTGGTGAATATGTATTTTTTTCAATTTAATTTTTTTTTTACCATTTCTCTTTGAATAATCATATTTCTTCCATTGTGGGTATTGGCCGTTTGTTCTATTCAGTATCAATCCACCATTGTAGCAAGTTAAATACGAGCTGTTTCCAACTAGAAGTATCAAACAAAATAACATGATAAATAAATAAATAAATATAAAAATCCTGAAACAGTAACAAAAACAAAAACATACTTGTATATAGAAGTCTTTCAAATAAACCGGATGTGACGTCACTAATCAAAACCATCGGAAAATTCCTGGAAATATAAATCGACTTAACAAAAAGGAGAAGAAAGAATCGAATTCTTTTCTTGCTAGCCTAATCGAATGTAATCTAATTTTGGGAAAATAAAATTATAGAGATTTTCAAAAACCTTTTCCTTTCTTTTTTTTTTTTTTGGTTTGTTTCTAAATCCTTTTAATTCAACAAATTGCTGAAAAGTAGATTTAAGATTAAACTATCTATATATCTATCTATCTCTCCTCTCTCTCTCTCTATATATATATATGTGTGTGTGGCAAACAGAAATAACAAAGCAAATGACACAGTACAATAAAGAAATATATCATTAGTTTTTACACTTGATATAGTAGGAAAAGAGTCTTAATGTTTCGGACACTAGTCCTTCATCAGAAAATAGAATGAAAAATGAAAGATGAAATAGAAAGATTGAGACGCTAGACAGTGGCAGAAACAGAAAAGAATTTTAGGGGAAAATAACAGGTCCATTCGTGTTATCATCTCTTGGTAAACTGTTGATGCTGGGGTTTTATGTAAGATAAACTTGTTTTAAAAGGTGGTGATTAAGCATGTCTATCTGAAAGGGGAAAAAAACATTTTGTACATTGAGCTGTACACGTACATATATAAATTGATGGAAGCTACGAAGTAGGTAGACCCAGAAAGACATGAGACGAGGTGATAAAAGCTGACCTTGCACACTTGAACCTCTCTAAGACAATGACACAGGGTCAAGATCTTTGGTGCTATGCAGTAATGCAGAAGTCCCGCCTTCCCTTGCGCATGGACTTAAACTTATACTCAGTAGGCACCTCTTAATCCAATATACACCCTACACCCCTTACACCTCCCTCCTACTTCCGCCCACACCCCCCTTACTCTTTAAAGTTATGTTGGTACCAGAAAACATCTAGCCCACACTATAAAGTGGTCGTGTAGGTGTCACAACAAAAAGTACTCAGTCCACACTGTAAAGTGGTCGTGTAGGAGACACGGCAAAAAGCACCCAGCACACTCTGTAAAAGTGGTTGGCATTAGGAAGAGCATCCAGCCATAGAAAACCAGCCAGAAACAGTTCTATATGAGCGAGACATGGTGACCCGACCAAACTTGCCTCAAAGGAGACAAACCTGTCTAACCCATGCTAGTGTGGAAGATAGGACGTTAAATGATGATGATGATGATGATGATGATGATGATATATATATATATCACTATCATTAGAAAATGTGTTTCAAATACCATAGTATTCAAACATTAATACTGAATAAACATGCAATACTGGTGGATAAAATGTAGAAATTTATTTTCTAAGTAAGAAAGTGGCAGTGACTTTGAAGTTTCTGCTTGGTTACTTTATCTAGCTGCCCTGGATCATAATCATCAACATCTTCATCCACTTTTCCATGCTTACATAGATTGAACTGGTCCTCTCCAAAACAGCACCTCACCATTTGTTGTGTTCCTTTGTGAAGTTCAGCATGTCTGTGGAGATCTTCCTTGGTCTTCCTCTTCTGCAACTTCCACGTTTCACATAGTATTCCTGGTACTTCTTTACCCAACTATCCATATTTGCACACTTTACAGGTCTATGCCAGTGCAGTTTTCTCTTTTGCACACTACATTCGATTCTTCTTATAGCTAGAGTTTTATTTTTCCCCAATATACATCCAGCAAAACATACACATTTTATTTATTTCCTACCTTTACACATCCCTGCATTCAATGTCAATTTCTAACTATCATGCAACATTACACTTTGTAGACAAGCATTATAATAATCTACCTTTCAACATGGAGAGAGAATCCTTTTGTTGTCAGCTCCCTGTAGTAGCTACCTGAACTTTTTACACCCTGTTCTTATACTATGCTTTCATAGAACCTTCCTCAGACCTATCAACTCTCTCCATCCGACGGTGAGAGCTCCCACCCACTTTGGAGTGAGTGAGAGATGTCTTCTCTTTCATTATGTCAAATCTCCCCATTTTGCCTTATTTCTCCCTGTTTGGGGGCACTTTTTTTCATGGTACTCCCCGTTTGGGTTTTTAAAGGTTGGCAGGTCTGCTCCCTTGACTAAAGGTGCACTTTCTAATGTATATCAGCTACTCAGTTTCAATTATCAACTGTAACTACTTTTCTTCATTAACTTTACTTGCCCTTGGAAGAGAATAAGTATTAATCAATATTGTTAATTTTTTAAAAAATATATTCTGAAGAATTTATTATTCAAGTAAAAAGAAATCATAATTTCTGGATGCTAGCAAGAGTTATCTCCCTTTCTCACATTTTTTTATCCTTTCGTGTTTAGAATTTTCTGTTCTAAATATGTTTTTATTATGTCAGTTAAATTATCTTTATCTGTGGAAGCAGCATGGCTGAATGGTTAAGAAATTCATTTCGCAATCATTAGGTCTAGGTTTCGATCCTTCTGCGTGGTATCTTGGGAAAGTGTCATTTACCACATTCTCAGGTTGACCCATGTCTTCATCATCTTCGTTTAACGTCCATCTTCCACGCTAGCATGGGTTAGACGGGAGTTGTCCCACTTGAGGCAAGGCTGGTCGGGTGACCGTGTGTCGCTCATATAGGACTATCTGGCAGGTTTTCTACGGCTGGATGCCCTTCCTAACACCAACCACATTTACAGTGTGGAACTGGGAACTTTTTACCGTGTTACCTACATGGCCACATTACAGCGTGAACTGTGTTTTTTGTCATGACACCTACACGATCTCGATGTCATTATCTCATTTATTTGGACTGGATGTTGTGGTACTAACTTTACAGAGATAGGGTGGTGTTGGTGGGAGTGGGAGGATAGTGTAGGGGTAGTATATTTGGTTAAGAGGTGCCTACTGTGGGTGGAATTAGGTAAATGGAAACTGTTTCGAAGCCCATCAAATGGACTGTACCTGTAATCCACACTGAATCTCCCTGAGAATCACGTTACGGGTACATGAGTCTGTAGAATGCTCAACCACTTGTATAGTAATTTTACGAGTAGGCTGTTTTGTTGATTAAACAATGGGGACACTTATCACAGAAGCTGGCAGAGGTCAATTCCATTACATTTTCTTTATCTGATATGTCTGCTAATCATATCCAGTTTCAAGCACAGTGATTACGATTTATTTGTTTTTCTGTTATCACTATACTGATAAAGTAAGTTTCCTTTCTTTTGTAAATATTTTCAGAACGTTTTAAATGATCTACAGTATTGGCTCCCAGTTGTAGATGATATCTGTATATGGAATGTAAGAGTCTAAATATCACTGACTTATATGATAACGACAGACAATGTAACTCTATATGAATGTTTTCGTTGTTATATGAAGACTGGGCAGGTAAAGAGGAGGAATTAAGATAGCTGAGATAATGAAGTAGTAAACTAAATACATTACATAATTACTATAGTACCAATACAGTGTGCATTCATCATTTACCACCACCACCATCCCTTATCATCATCACCACCACCTTAACTACAACCACTATCATCATAATCATCATCGTCATCATCATCATAGAGCATTTCTCCAAATGTTTTTTTTTTCCATTGTTTACCTCCTCTGCTCTAGTCTTTCTTTGTCTTCCTTTTCCACGGTATTCTTCTAGATAGAACTCCTGGTACTTCTTCACCCCAAAATCATTATCTATATGCATTACATATCCACACCTCTGCAATCTTCTTTCCAACATGCAACATTTGATACGTTATATGCCCAGTTTTTCTCTCAGCTCATTCATACTGCATCATTCATGTACATTAACATTGCACGATGATGATGATGATGATATATTTATTTAGGTTTGTTGGTTCACCACTGGATAGAACTGGATTGAAATGGTCATAGTATAATAAACCTTTTAAGGAATTACACCAGTCCAGCCTCCTGTTATTTTATAATATATATATATATATATATATATATATATATATATATATAGAGAGAGAGAGAGAGAGAGAGAGAGAGAGCGAGAGAGCGAGAGAGAGAGAGAGAAATAGTTCTGCAACAAATTAACAAACTATACCGAAGGATTCTTCAACTTGTGTATGGTTATAGCAAGAACAGAAATATTTATAAATACTTGTTGTGGAACTAACTCTATACTGAACTTGTCCTTTAGACTGAGTGCTCTACCACCTTTCGATATAACCTCCCAGTCTTTCACTTATATATATATATATATATATATATATATATATATATATATATATATATATATATATATATATATGTATGTATGTATGTATATATATAAAAGTAGATCAAAATAAAACTGTTTCAATTATATTGAACCATAAATAACTCAAATGCATTATACAGGCTAAAAACTATATCTATACAGAGCTTCATTTATACAAATTATATTTAGGTATTGTATATTAAGATTAAGAACATAGCAAGCAAAAAATATATTCAAGGAAATATATAAATAGATAGGTAGATAGGTAGGTAGGTAAGTAGATAGATAGATAGTGAAAAGTTATTGCCCAATGGCTGAGGTCAAGCTGTTTCAATTGCAAATGGTTGGTGTTAGGAAGGGCATCCAGCTGTAGAAATCAAGCCAGAATCAGTTCCCGTCCCACCCTTGCAAGCAGGGAAAAGCGGATGTAAAATGATGATGATGATGATGATGATGATGATGATGATAACTGAATTATTTGTATATTTTCAGCTATTTCCAGATGCTGTTTTTAAGCAGTAAGGAAATGAGGGGTAAGTGGAGAAAAGAGTTTAGTTGGAGATAGAGGGGGAGAGTTACAGAATGAACTATTTGTGTGTGTGTGTGGGGGGGGGGGGCTTTGTCCTATACCCTCATTGTCGCGAAGAGTCTGTTACAATGTCAGTATCTGTGTTTGGAGCCACGTTTTATGATTTATTTACCCACTCTTAACTGTGCATGTGTAGTTGTATATGTGTGTGTGTATGTGTGTGTAGCTGTGTGTGTATGTGTATGTATGCATGTAAACTGACAAGGTGGTGCCTAGGTGTCCTTCATATGGTCAGTGTTTCAGCTAAAGGCTACTTCTTAAAACTTTAGATACCAACCAACCCAAAACCACATCTGGTTCCAAGACACAAACCCCCACCATTTTTAAGAGTTCCTATTCAAATCAAAAATCTTTCAATATAATTTAATATAAGAACCTTTTGTTACATTATCTTAGAAATACTATCTTAATGAAGTAGTTAATTATTATAGTAAATCTTTCCACATTCGTCATTACTTAAATCAAATACAATCATCATCATCATCCTCATCATCATTTTTACATCTGCTTTTCCCTGCTTGCAAGGGTGAGACGGGAACTGATTCTGGCTCGATTTCTACAGCTGGATGCCCTTCCTAACACCAACCTCATTTACAGTGAGTGCTGGGTGCTTTTTATCCATGGCACCTCCACGACCACTTTGCAGTGGAATGATAGGGGCTCCAGTCCCTATCATCTCATTTCTACAGTTGAGTAAACTGGAGCAATGTGAAATAAAGTGTCTTGCTCAAGGAAACAGCACATCACCCGGTCTGAGAATTGAACTTACAACCTTTCGATTGCAAGGCCAACGTTCTAACCACTAAGACATGTTCCTCCATGTATTTGATTTATAAATATGGTAATAAAAGGGTTAAAATATAAATAAGTATGTGGTGAAATCGAAAAAGCTTTGAGGGATGGCAAAATGCCTTTTAAAATTTATTACAGTTCTTTACTTTCTGAGTTAAAGTCCTGTTGGGGTCAAGTATGACTTTCATTGTTTTGGTAGAACAATAAGAATGACAAACAGGATACCCAGCAGTTTATATTCTGAGTTCAAATCCCACTTTAGCCTACCAGTCACCATAGAAGGAACTGAACCCCCATCCTGTACACACCCATGGATTAATTAATGTTATTCAACCACTTGAGAACAGATAATACATGATGATGATGATAATGATGTTCATCATCATCATCATGGTCACCATCATCATCATGTACCTAGACACACACTCATTTGCATACTGGTACTCATGAGACTAAATCCATATGTGTATGTAATAATAAATATATTAAAGATTTTAGTTTCACCCCTTTCTGTTCCAAGTTCTAATCCTGATGGAATTTACTAACGCACCCAGTATACTCTGTAAAGTGGTTAGTATTAGGAATTTTCCAACCTGTCTAGTCTCGGACTCTGACAACATCTTCAACACATATGAAAGTAAAATTATAATTAAGGTGATTATGATGATGAGAAAAATCTTATGCAGTAACTACATGATTTAAGATTGATGAATAGAGAATTAATATAATCATGTGGTAGTTAGTAATAAACATTTCAAATATAATCATGAGGCCAGCAATTCTGGGGTGAGTGGAAAGTCGATTAAAATAATTACAGTACTTAAGTCATTTTTTTTATTTATCTATTTATTTTTACTTTAGAAGAATGAAAGACAAAGTTGGCCTGTGCAGGATTTGAACTTGGAACGTAAAGAACCAATGAAAATATCACAAGGCATTTTGTCTGACTCTTGTATGATTCTACCCACCTACCACCCTTAATAGTTAGTAACAATTGTTTCTACTGTTGGCACAAGGCCAGCAATTACCCGAGTGCATCACTGGAGCTTTATTTAATCAACCCCATAATGATGAAAGGCAAAGTTAACCTCGGTCGGATTTGAACTCAGAACGTAAAGGACCATAACTCTAGGCTCAATATAATCCAAGTAAAACCCATAGTGCTGTTGCTACACACAAATAAGGAAATTTAAATTCTAAAGGATTTAATTTATTCATTTATTATTTGTTTCTCATCTTTGAACATGTAAATAAAGAAACTGTGTTCATCAGATGTAGAGAAACTGTAGACTTTTACATGTCTGACTTACTTCAAGGAGTTACATCTCTTAGTTACTGCTGGAACTGGTGCACTAATGTGCATGCTTCAGTACTCAGTTACAGAAGAGAGATAGATGTTAAAGTTAAATTCGCTATCTTAAAATCTGTGTTCATGCCTACCTTTACCTATTGTCATGAATCTTGGGTAATGACAGAAAGACTCACCAATGCAACAGTTGTTTCCAGACAGTTTGGTATTGAAAGGGTTAATATATCAAGTCGTTTTTAGTTCAGGGAACTATCATTTGTCCTTTTTTATTTATGGTTCCCAATTTTAAAAAAAAGTGAGTAAAAAAAACAAAAATAAATAGGAGACTTAAAGCTTATTAACAGAAAATTCCTGTCTTATCTACCTCATAATGTCAGACTGAAAGAGTTGAAATAACCAGAAAATAGCCAAATTTGTCGCTTTGTGTTCTTTTTGCCCTCAAAATGAAGGGCAGAGTGTATGATGTATGTATACAAACAGCAATGTTGCATGGTGGAGACCTGGGCACTGTGTGCAGGAGACCTGCGAAGATTGGAAAGAAATGAAGCTTCCATGCTACGAAGGACGTGTAATAGTAATATACACGAATGGCAAAGGATAAATGAACTTAGAGAGAAATTCGGCATAAAAGGAATCAGTTGCAGTGTACAGAAGAAGAGATTATGTTAGCTAGTACAGAATTGAAATCTTGCTGCATCAGCATCTCTCTTAATGTCGATAAAATAAATATCAGTAATATTACTTATTTCAATTGATACAATCAGTCCCCTTTACAGAAACAATCTTGTATTTATTTATAAAATCAATATTAATTAACGAGGGATTATAAAAAAATAATTCACCTGAATACAATGTAAAATATTTTCATCAAGCTGCCTGTTAAAAGGGAGATAAATCTTATAAATCTTAGAAGAGTAATGTCCCTTGAAAACGAACTTTCGTCGAAGCTTAAAAATTGAAAGACTTGTTAAGGAATCAGACTACTCACCTTGTTACGGTAAAATTATGTTCTGTGTTCAAATCCCGCCCAATTCACCTCTGCTTTTTATCCTTTGTATGTCAGGTTCATTTTTCTGCTTAAATATTCCCATATGGGTAACAGATATAATTATGTCCATTGCACATAATTCAGACGAGAATACAAATTTCCGATCTAGAAAATGAAGACGTTAGTTTAAAAAATCGGAGGTTAATGTTTGGAAGGATAATGAATGTTGTAGTTGTGGTGATAAGATGGGAAGATTTTGCTGAGAGTGTATTATATGCTGTAAAACACCATGGTATAGACGCAGACATGGCTGTGTAGCAAATAAGTTCCCTTTGCCACCACATGGTTGACGGCTGAGAGAAAATAGTAGTCAATACCGAAGTAGAGTTTAAATATTAATTTTATTAAGGCTAAATAGTCAGTCTTGTTACTCTGGAGTTATCTCTAGGGGAAAGTCCAGAATAACGCGACTCACTATTTAGCCTAAATAAAATGAATATATATATATATATGTGTGTGTGTGTGTGTGAGAAAGATTCTCCAACAGAGGACCAGCTGTACAAGTCACCTGTAGTATAGTAAGTAAAAGTACCGCAGATGCCTTCTTCTTAGCGAGGCAGGAAAAGTAGGAAAAGTACCTAGCTAACGGTGAACTCCTCTACTTGGCTTTAATGAAGCTGGAGAAAGCTTTTGACAGAGTCTCCCATTCCATTATCTGGTGGGCTCTTAAAAAACTGAGTCGATGAGTGGCTTGTGAGGGCAGTACAAGCCATGTATAGAGGAACAGCCAGCAAGGTCAGAATTAACAATAACTATAGGAAAGAATTTAGCATGTAGGTTAGTGTTCATCGGGACTCAGTTCTTAGCCCTCTCCTATTTATAAAAGCCCACAGGATACAACCTCCTTAAAATGCCCAGAGGGCTCTGTAAAAGCAGTAGAGAGTTTCTGTTACCTGGGTGACCAAATTAGCCGTGCAAGAGGATGTTCCAAAAACACTGTGGCCAGAGTGAGAACGGGTGGGAGAAAGTTTGGAGAGTTACAACCACCGCTAACTACTGAAGGTTTTTCCCTCAAAATGAAGGGCAGAGTGTATGATGTATGTATACAAACAGCAATGTTGCATGGTGGAGACCTGGGCACTGTGTGCAGGAGACCTGCGAAGATTGGAAAGAAATGAAGCTTCCATGCTACGAAGGACGTGTAATAGTAATATACATGAATGGCAAAGGATAAATGAACTTAGAGAGAAATTAGGCATAAAAGGAATCAGTTGCAGTGTACAGAAGAAGAGATTATGTTGGTATGGACATTTGATGCTGATGAAGGATGACAGTTGTATAAAAAGGTGCGGAGCACTCAAACTTGGTGGAAGCTATGGAGTAGGAAAGCCTAGGTAGATTTAGGATGATGTGATAAAAGCTAACCTTGCACAATTTCACCTCATAAAGGCAATGCCACGGGATCGTGATCTCTGGAATTATACAGTAATACAAAAGACCCGCCTTCCCATATGCATGGGCTGAGGCATGCATCTAGTATGCGCCATCTTCCCTTCCATCACCCTCCCATACATCTCCCACATCCTAACACCCCTCCCACGTCTTAACATCCTAACACCCCATCCCTAGATGCACCTCCCCCACCCAAGTCCCCAATTCATACTGTAAAGGGGTCGTACATGTGTCATGACAAAAAGCACCCAGCCAACACTGTAAAGTGGTCAGCCCAGCCCACACAATAAAGTGGTCATGTAGGTGTCACAAAAAAAAGCACCCAGTCCACACTGTAAGGTGGTCGTGTATGTGTCGCAAAAGAAAAAGTGCCCAGTCTACACAGTAAGGTGGTCGTGTATGTGTCGTAAAAGAAAAAGTGCCCAGTCCACACTGTAAGGTGGTCGTGTATGTGTCGCAAAAGAAAAAGTGCCCAGTCCACACTGTAAGGTGGTCGTGTATGTGTCGCAAAAGAAAAAGTGCCCAGTCCACACAGTAAGGTGGTCGTGTATGTGTCGCAAAAGAAAAAGTGCCCAGTCCACACAGTAAGGTGGTCGTGTATGTGTCGTAAAAGAAAAAGTGCCCAGTCCACACTGTAAGGTGGTCGTGTATGTGTCGCAAAAGAAAAAGTGCCCAGTCCACACTGTAAGGTGGTCGTGTATGTGTCGCAAAAGAAAAAGTGCCCAGTCCACACTGTAAGGTGGTCGTGTATGTGTCGCAAAAGAAAAAGTGCCCAGTCCACACTGTAAGGTGGTCGTGTATGTGTCGCAAAAGAAAAAGTGCCCAGTCCACACTGTAAGGTGGTCGTGTATGTGTCGCAAAAAAAAAAGTGCTCAGTCCACACTGTAAAGTTGTCATGTAGGTGTCATGATAAAAAGCACCCAGTACACGCAGTAAATGTGGTTGGCGTTAGGAAGGGCATCGAGCCATAGAATCCAACAGGACATCTAACCCATGTTAACATGGAAAATGGACATTAAACAGTAATGATGATGATGTTGATGATGATGATATATATATATCATCACCATTTTACACCTATTTTCTATTCTCGAATGGGTTAAATGTGCATGTGTGTATGTGTGTATGTGAGTGTCTGTAAATCTATGTTTACATTTGCATGTGTCAGTATTTATGTCCCATGTATCATAATTAGTGGTATGACAAAAACGAAATTGATAAAATAAGTACCAGATGTGAAAAAATAAATATTGGAGATCAATATGATCAATTAACCCAAGGCAATTTCCCAGCCTGACCACAGTGTAATGACCTCAAGCAGTTAAAGAGTAAAAGAATAAACAGGTAGAAGAGAAAGGTGAAATTATATCAACACACAATAGATTACACCAGCGATCATATAAAAATTACAGTTTAACCTTTTTGATACCAAACTGATTGAAACTTAGCATGGTTCTATGATACAAAACTGTTTATTTTAAAACGTTTATATTTATTCTAAAATCTTCCATCATAATTTTATGAGAACCTTTGTTAATGCCAGTTTAATCTTTAACATGCTGAATTTTTTTATGAATTGCTTCCCTTGACACTGCATTATGTATTAAGGGGAGATTACTCTATTGTTGTCATAATGTGCTTAGAGTGCCCAGAAGGTTGATAACGATATTTTTATTAATGATTTTATACACCAAAAAGCTATGGTGTTGGAAGGATGCTTCAGTCATGTCAAGGACTTCACAACCGCTTTAGTGTTGGTGCCATGATAAAATGAACCCAGTAAACTCTGTAAAGTGGTTGGCATCAGGAAGGGTATCTAATCATAGAAACCATGCAAAAAAGGATTGGGCAGATTCTCCAATAATGTCAAGGATATGGCAACCTCATTTGTGCTAGGACCAGAATAAAATTCACTTGTTACACTTTGTAATGTGGTTTAAGAAGAGCATCCAGCTATAGAAACCAAGCCAAAACTGGAATATATGTAAGCAAGACATGGCTCCCAGCTGGTCAAGGAGGACAGTAGCTTTGATTAAATACTTTCTTGGTCTGTAATGATCTCTCCAACCCATGCCAGCATGGAAAATTGAACATATGATGATGATTGAAGATCAACAAAATAAGGTTCAGTAATTTAATTAGGGGGTCAAATCATTCAACTATAATTATGTTCTTTTTAATACATCTGGAAATTTTCCTTATGCCTCACATTAAAAATAGACAACAAAATCCTTATTCAAACTTGGTGTTAGCTTAATTAGTTGAATGAAAGAGATACCAAGTTCCTGTATCTTATATTATAACCTACTGCAGGTATCATATTATAATACTTGTACAAGACTATAAAATAAAGTACCAGTCAAGTACTGGGATTAATTTAATCGACTTTGTCTTTCTCCCAAATTTACTGACCTTGTGCCTAAATTAGAAATCAATATTAGTATAAGACTAGATACCAATTCACAAAGTCCATTAATCAATATGTGCAACATATTCTTATTCCTATCTGTTTGTGGAGACAGGTGGATAGTAAAGTACCAAAATTTAAACTAGAATAAAATGCACATAGATTTAAAAATCATTATTGACAAAATATTTCGATTTACTATAAGGAGAGACAAAATGAGCTAAATTTCCATTGTAATTTTAAATGCTGAGATACAGTATTGACACCACCTCTCATAAATATAGAATCCATATTTTCTCACTATCCAATTCTTTCTTTTACCATTAAAAGTTTTACTATAATAGGCAGACATGAAGATAAGCTGTTGTTGTCTTAACAGCTGTTTGTTTCTCAGGGAAGTTAGTTTGATAAGTACTTTGACATATAAAAGCCAGTAACACTTATACTGTTCCAGAGATTGAGCAGTTTTCTGCAGTTTTTCTTTTGTTGTCTTTGATAGTTGCTCTTTTGGCTACAGTCAAATATCAGAGTTGAAGTGGCCAAGTGGCTCAGTTGATGTATGTCTTTATGTATGTATGCTCATGGGTTTCAAGTTCTTATCTGGGGAAAGACAAGGATGTTAACCACTTTGAACCCACTGGCCTGCCATCCTAGTATTCTGTTCTGCCACACACTTCAGTTTACTACTGTTACTTACACTGCTGTCTGCACAAATCTGCAATTGTTTATTTTGTTGATTTAGTCTGAGTTCTTCAGTAAGGTATTCAGTAAGTTTGTATATTTATTACCTTTTTTTCAGGTATAATTGACAAATATCTTTTTCAGTGATTCTCAGGTGGAGGGTCAGGGTTTTTGATTGCACATAAGTCAAAGATCAGAGTTCAAGGGTTTAAGTAAAGCTGTCTCAATCTAACATAAGTGCAAATTAGGCAGCCAAGTGAATACTGAATCTATGGTCAAGTATGAAGCAAATATGTAAGCAAACCAACTTTTTTTACCACACAGCCATACTACATATCTCAGTACTATAATATTAAATATTTTTATATTCAAATGGCATTAGGATGAGCATTCAACTGTAGAAAGCATGCCAGAATGGAACATATGAGCAAAACACAGTCATCTGACCTGTCTAGCCTCAGAATGTGACAACTATCTAACCCAAGCAAGCATGGAAAATAGATGTAAAACATTAATGGTGATGATATATGAGAGTGAAGTAGATGACAGAATTGGTAGCACAATAGACAAAATCCCTTTTAGGATTTATTGAAGTTTTTTGATATTCCAAACTTAATTTTGCCTTTCATCCTTTTTGGATGGATAATATTAGTACCAGTAAAAAATCAGGGAATTTATCAATTATCTACACCCATCACTCCAGAACTTGTTGCATTGTAAAACAATATGACATCATATGTACACAATCTGTAAGGTGGTCATACTGGTGACATGATAAAAACCATCCAGTCCACTGTAAGGTTATCATGCTAGTGACACAACAAAAACCATTCAGTCCATCCTGTAAGGTGGTCATGTTAGTCACACGAGAAAAAAACTCAGTCCACTCTGTAAGATAGTTATGCTAGTGACACAACAAAAAACCCCCAGATGAGGTAGTCTCAGATAGAATACCATTACTTATAAGTCTGCTTAGCTCTGATAACAATATTTTGACTTCTACTACACACAATTAAAAATCAACATTTGTCTATATAGCAAATCATTGGCTTAAAAGAAATGGTATCAATAAATAAAGGAAGGAAGACAGAATTAACAAACTGGGGAATGTATGTATATGAAATGCAGTCCTCTGGTTTGTCCAAGTACTTGGTAGAATGTGGGAACATATCTAAAATGCAGACCCTTGGCTTATCTAAGAAATCAGCAGCTCTGCCTGAATACTGACTTGGTCTGTGATGACCCATCCAATACTTGCTATTGGGGAAAATAGATTTTAAATGATGATGATGTATATATATATATATATATATTTAGACATTGTGTTGGCAGAAGTGTCTTTCAAACACTATAGTTAACTAGACTTGATGGTGTGCAAAATCTGATTTATTTTCTATTTCTAGCACATCGAGCAACCACATTTTTGAGCAAGGTAATATTTAAGTCTACATTTGTTTATGTTGTGTCCCAAGGCAAGAACACTTAATACTTCTTGCTTGAGGCTTTTATAATAACTATGTGAAGAAATCAATATTTATTGTGTTAAGTAAGTATTATAGAATTAGGCTTCAAGCAAGTTGAATAAGCAGCCTGGCTGTGACTTCCAACGGAAGCCAATTTCACTTCAGTGACATAACCAATGTTTGTCAGATAGGTATGCATGTCACAGCATCCCATATTTCTCAAATCATAAGAAATTATTTTTTGGTGGATTTGGAGATGTTTAAAATCATGCTGAGATTAACTTTGCCCCTTTTCCTTTAGAGGGGTTAGTTTATGAAATCAACGATTTCCCAACAAGTCACTGACAACCAACAGGATATAGGCATAGGAATGGCTGTGTGGTTAAGGAGTTCATTTCACAATCATATTGTTTCAGACTCACTCCCATTACACAGCCTCTTAGGCAAGTGTCTTGACTACAGCCACATGTAGAGTACAATTTGGTAAACCGCAACTGAAGAAGCTTGTTATATATATTTATTTTCCATGCTTGTATGTATTAGACAAGTTGTCACATTATGAGGCAAGTCAGGTCAGGTGACCAGATCTTGCTTATACAGATCTGTATTTTGGCTTGGTTTCTACAGCTGGATGCCCTTCCTAATACCAATCATGTTACAGCATGAACTGGATAATTTTTATTGACACCAAAACAACCATCTAACAGGACAGACTGGGTGGTTTTTATCATGTCACTAGCATAACTACCTTACAGGGTGGAGAGAGTTATTTTTTCTCGTGTGACCTACATTACCACCTTACAGGATGGACTGAATGGTTTTGTTGGGTCACTAGCACAACCATTTTACAGTGGACTGGATGTTTTTTATCGCGTCACCAGCATGACCACCTTGCAGGGTAGACTGGGTATATACTATATTTATGGACACAGCATGGCCGTAGGGTTAAGAGGTTCACTTTACAATCATTTAGTTCCAGGTTCATTCCCATTGCACGGCATCTTGGTCAAGTAACATTTACCAAGCTTTATGAGTGAAATTGAATAGACAAGGACTGTTTGGAAGTGGGCCAGATCGACTACTGTGTAACACTGAATATTCCTGAAAATTGTTAAGAGGACAATTGTCTGTGGAATGCTCAGCCACTTATATGACTTCATGAGTAGACTATTCCATTGATCAATCAACTGGAACACTTGTTGAAACTGATGGAATTCCATACTACTTTTATATGTATGCCTCTATGTCTGTATTTTGGTTCCACAACGAATCGACAAGGTATTGGGGTTGAGATGATTAACCCTTTCGCATTTAAACCAGCCGTATCCAGCCAGAATTCTCTCACATCTTTCAGTTTAACCCTTTAGCATTTACATTGTTCTATATATACTATTATATTTACTAATGTATTTTCACAGTAAAGACTTTACCTCACATAATATCAAATCTATGAGATTGATATTATTTATTTCGAGAACAATACCTTAACATCAGTGTGAGTGGCCAGTTACAGCTGGTTTGAACAGAAAGAGGTGAGAGAATTCTGGCTGGATATGGTCGGTTTGAATGCTAAAGTGTTAAACCAGCTGCTCATACTGACATTAAGGTATTGTTCTCAAAATAAATAATATCAAAATCTCATAGATTCGATATTATGTAAGGTAAAGCCTTTACCATGAAAATATAATAGTAAATATAGAGTAATGTAAATGCTAAAGGGTTAACTAAATCTCTTCAAGGCCCTGCACGACCAGTCTGACTGAAACCAAGAAAAGAATAAAAGATATAAAATACAACAGAAATACAATTCAGTGATCTGAAACTTTATTACAGTCTGACAGTCTGTACAATTGGAATAATTTTCATTTTTACTTTTTATATATATATTCCTTTCCATTTTTTTTTTTGTTTTGGGTTTTTCCAAATTATTTTTTTCCCTGTCTTTTTTTTTTTTTTAATTTTTTAAATTTTTGATACAATTGATTTACACATAGCAGTAGCTGCTACTACTGCTACTACTAGCCTGCTTATCAGTGGTCCTGTCCCTTCCACAGAGATACCCTGGGAGGCGAGACGGAGGACGGCTAGGAAAAAAGAGAGAGCAGAACATGGCTGCTACAGATAATTTACTGTCTTTTGGTTGGTTGGTTGGTTGGCTGACATGACTGGTGCACTGTATGAGTGAGTTGTTGAAGTGGGCCAATAAAAAATAAAAATTTCAATGAATCCAACCCCTCCCCCTCCCCTTCCCGAGCCCACCCCACCCAGCCCAGCCCCACTTCTTGTAGGAAGAAAATGGATGATGATGATGAAGAAGTAGAATAAGAAGGGTTGGTTGATGATGAGATGTACAAATTGTGAAGGAGAAATGAATGTAAAGTGCATGTGATGATGACAGCAGAAACTGAAAGTGGTCAGTTGAAATGATGTGCTATGAAATATATCAATAGTTGTGACTATCCACCATCTCTCTATTGACTTAATCCTTAAAGCAATTAACATCAAAACACCCTTGTAACAAAAGCCTCACCTTACATTTAGAAGGCTGAAGAGTTAGGAGTTTGGCAGAAAGCTTGGCTTTTCATAAAGTGGGCAGCTACACCAATTCATTCTAAATAGACCTGCACACACAGACTTGAACATGCAACACACGTTCACACAGGTTTAGAAAAATAAAATAAGAAATGCAGGCTATAAGAGATAATCCTGCCTGTATGTATGTATGTATGTATGTATATGTGTGTGTGTGTGTGTGTGTGTGTGTGTGTGTGTGTGTGTGTGTGTGTGTGTGTGTGTGTGAAGGAGGAGGAAAAGGAGGAGGTGTACACAAATATGTTCCACATTGATTATATGTCACTACCCTTGAGAACAATGAAATAAGAGATGTATAATGTGAAGATAGGAATCAAAGAATAACTGGAAATGTCAGATGAAAACATTTAAGGTGTGTGTGTATGAGAGAGAAAGAGAGAGAGAGTGGAATAATTTACTAGAACATAATTGATATGCATGCACAAATTCAAAGTTATGAACCTAAGTATACATACATATGTACATATATACATACACACATATTACATACATACATTTACTTGGAGTTTATGAAGAGAGTTGAAAGGAAGATTTCTTATATAATAGACAGGACACCATGACAGCTGTATACATACTCTTTACAGAGGTATAAGAGGAAAAAATAAACGAACACTAGAATAATTCTAAGCACCTATGTGTGTGTGAGAGAGAGAAAGACAGAGTTATACACACCACCACTGAAATGGCTGCAGGGACATTCCAAAAGGAAATGTTTGGAATTTTATTGGTCCATAAAAAAAGTATTTTTTATATGTTAATTCAACATTTGGCAGAGGTAGATAATGAAAAGTTTTCAGTGTGTGTGTGTGAAGCTATTCTTATGAAGTCACTAAGCTGGTTTAGTTAAACATTTATTTAGTTTTGCTTTGTTTTTAAAGCAAATATAGTTTGATTAACTTACTAGTTGTTCATACCAAGTGAAATTTCTGGCCTTTCGTTTTCAACCCACTGTTAGTTTTGTGGTATTATCACAAAGCTAGCCAAATATCTTACTGAAAACAGGCTTTAACAGTCCAATATGACAGTAAAGTCATAGCTCAGTATTATCACTAGAGCTGAAAGAGGTTATTAAATGATGGTCCATAAAAGAAAAAAATAATTAATTTCCATGACACCTTTATGAAGGATGTAATTAATGGTATTGTTTTACATGGATATTTTTACCTAGGAGAAATACTTGTGTAGAGGAGTGTATAAAGTAATTAAGCTAAAGCGTATTCTTCCCATCTATTAAACCTGTCAGTATAGATACAAACACCTCAAGATTTGTATAGAAAGGGAAAGAAAGAGAGAAATGAAATTGAATAGCATTATTTCTACACCTCTCTCAATAACATAATTGAAAGGAAATTAAAGTATTTGCTTATATTGAGAAACTCTTTTCCCAAGATAGAATAATTTTGTTATGTTATAGAAATCCATTATAGTTAATGTTTAGAAGGTATTAACTTCAAGTAATTATTTACCCAAATGTCAACAGATGTGCAGTGATCCATGAAGATAAACAAATGGTTTAAATTTACAAAAATAACGAAAAAAAATCTAAACATTTTATACATATGCGAGGTATATATAAACAGATGACTTCCCCCCCCTACAAAAAAAAATCAAAAAAAAAAAAAAAAAATCAGACAATCCTTACGCCATGGAATTTGCAGCACACACCTATGTAGTTTTAGCTGGTCTCCTACAATGTATCTAAGTTTCTCCAGTGTTTTAATAAGAGCCTCAGTCCTTTGAAGTGTCATGAAATGAAGTGTTTTGCTGAAGAATAAACCATGCCACCCAGTCTAGGAATCGAACCCATGACCTTATGAACCAGAGTACGATACTCTAACCACTAAGTATGCAAAAATTCGAAAGAATGGTGAAAAAAGTGAAAGTTCAAGATTGAATCCTCTGGTATGTGAACTAAATAATTTGACAAATTTGAAAAAAATTCTAGATTTCTTTAAACTCTTATTCCACTTGCATTCTTACAAGCTGCACTTCATTTTTTATTTATACTGAGATACTATAACTTCTATGTGGACAGAAAAAGAAAAACTCAACAGAAATATTTAGGGCAATATGCATCTGTGGCATGTTTATAAAAGAAAATATTTATTTTTAGAATGTTCTAATGTTGTTACATAATAATAGCTATGATAAAGCTATATTACCATAGCAAAAACAGATAAATTTTAATTTATTTTACTGTCAATGATTCTATTGAAATAGTTCTGGTCCTATTAAACAAAATCACCCATTTTAATGGCTCCTAGTTAAATTAAAATCTTTCAACATCATTTTCTTATGAGAACCACATGTTAAGTTACTATCTTAATAATGAAATAATTTTAGTAAATCCCCAAAATTCTTAATTGAAATAGAGTGTATTTCACTGGGAATATAGTCGCAAAAGGGTTAACTAAATCAATGAAATATTTTGAAAGAAACTCAGAATAGGATTGAGAAAAGATAATGCCTAATATCTAAAGAGAAATGAGAGTTGCCAAGAGAGAGGAGTTGGATATAGGGGAAGAAAGAGAAATAAAAAAAAAAAGTGGGGATGTGGAGGTGGTGGGAAATATATCACATTTCTTTACAATTCAGAAAATGAATTAAGGAAAAGGAAAAAAAAAAAAATGAGAGGAGAGGGTGATGACAATGATGATGATGAGTTGAAAAAAAAAAAAAAAAAAATTAAAACTCATTGCTGTGCATTCTGAAAATGTTGAAAATATGAAAATACTGAAATTGTTCACTATACATATATTAAAACAGCAAGACTAGTCTGTCTTACAGCAGCTGGCTTCAAGGGAAATAAAAGTGTGTGTGAAATGAAATTTACAGCTGATTCCGATGCAGGTTTAGATGGTCTCCTATGAGGTTGCATCTCACAGGAGGTTTCTTGGGTGATTTAATGATAGGGTCCCCAGTCCTATCATGAAAAGCAACATGAAATGAAGTATCTTGCTCAAGAACACAACATGCCACCCAGTCCAGGAATCGAACCAATGACATTATGACCCTGAGTCCAACATCCTAACCCCTAGGCCACGTGTGTGTTTGTAAACAGTACAATAAGAATGAGATGACTATGTCCCAGGTGAGGTGTCCAATGGAGAAGTGTGCATGTGCATGTGTGTATATATATGTTTACACACACACACACATATATATATATATATATATATATATATATACATACATATATATATACACACACATATATATATATATATACATACATACATACATATATATACACACGTGTGTGTGCGTGTGTCTTCTACAACTCCCTTCTTAAAAGTATTATTATGCTGCCTGGTATTCCCCGAGGAGCGAAGGAGGAAAACGTGACAAATGATTTAAGATTATTTTTTCGTATGTGTGTTGGTGGGGGGAGTTAATAAATTACAAAAGAAAAAAAAAATAATGGGGCGTTTAATGGAAGAGAGTGGGATGGGTTGAGAAAATGTGTATATGAGTGAGTGAATTAGAGAGTGTCTGAGCATGAAGTTAAATTTAAAAAAAAAAAAAAAGAGGAGGGGGGGGGTAAAGGCTCTTAGCTCCTGATGGGGTCGTATGGGCGCCATTTTGACTTTTTAAACCTGAAGGAGCCCATCCCTCTCCAGGTCAGAACACAGCCGATTTCTTCCAGAGAAAGAGAGAAAGCGATAAAAAAAAACATAGAAGAAGAATCGACCCCAGTACTGGACTAGTACTTTATTTATCAACTTCGAAAAGTTGAAAGGCAAAGTTAACCTCGGCGGGTTATGAACTTAGAACGCGATGAACCAGAACTAATACCGAGGCATTTTTTAAAAATCTGATGGCCTAGTAACTCTTGTCAATTCACCACCTCATTTGAAGTTAAATATGAATACGTAACATACGCTTTTTACCAAACAAAATAAAATATTTCTTTATAAACCACAACTTTCAAAGACCTCTTTCAAAAACGAAGCAGTTTCAATCGAATTATGTGTATGTGTGAGGGAGTGAATATTGTGAACATATACAAATGAAATAAGGTGTAACAATTTTTGTCCCAGTCCAAGCAGTTGCCAACCTCACATGCAGAGGTAGTTTCTCTTTTCACTTTGTAGTAAAATTTCTCAAATGTTCATAACACATCTGTGATGTTGATTTGTAAGTGTGTGTTGTGTTGATGGAACCCAGCTATGGATTACTGTAAGTGTATGTATGTTGATGGACCCAGCTTCTATAACTGTAAAAGTTAATGTAGATGTGTTGTTTTATGTTGGTAGAGCCCATCTACTGTACCTATGTGTAATGTAAGTGTAGATGTGTTGTGCTAATGGAACCCAGCTAGAGATTAATGTAAGTGTAGATGTGTTGTACTGGTGGAACCCAGCTAGAGATTAATGTAAGTGTAGATGTGTTGTACTGGTGGAACCCAGCCAGAGGTTACTGTAAGTATAGATGTGTTGTACTGGTGGAACCCAGCCAGAGGTTACTGTAAGTGTAGATGTGTTGTACTGGTGGAACCCAGCCAGAGGTTACTGTAAGTGTAGATGTGTTGTACTGGTGGAACCCAGCCAGAGGTTACTGTAAGTGTAGATGTGTTGTACTGGTGGAACCCAGCCAGAGGTTACTGTAAGTGCAGATGTGTTGTACTGGTGGAACCCAGCCAGAGGTTAATGTAAGTGTAGATGTGTTGCTGTATTGGCAAATATTTAAATGAACAAGTTTGTTTTTCATTTTGTTTTAAATATAATTTGATTTAATTGTTCTTTTATTCTTTTTATTAAAAAAAACTTTCTTTAGGGATCTCATCAAACAAATGGTAAATATTTGAAATCAAGAGATCTTCAGGAGTTGTCTGTTGTTGTTGTTAAAATTTGTCTTGAAGAATTCAAATACAAAATTGCTTGCTTTGTTTTTGAGTTTTGTTTCTTCAAAGTGTTTTTTTTTTTTGTTAAATTTTAATTTGGTTGATAAATTCTTTTTTGTTTGTGTCAATTTTTTACAAACATAACTAAGATATTAAACAGTTTTGTCTGAGTGTGTGTGTACTTTTTTTTTTACATACAGAATGGGAAACGAAGTTGGAGGTGGTGGCAACAACAGAAATGTGAATGTTATTTCTCCAAACCAGTTTCATAGCTGTTATGATGCACACGCACACACACACACTCACACATACATATATATCATTGTGAACAATAAACCATAACAACAACAACAGTATCATCATCATCATCAACAGCTCATTCACATCACTGAAACAGCAGAGACTCATTGGCTCTTGCTATTTAACTATTGAAGAATTATTGGTCTGCCTGTTTCGGTCACCTCTTAGTGTTGATGTGTTGTAACTTGTCCATGCCAAACTATTGTTTATTTAAAACAACTGAGTTTTTTTGTTTGTTTGTTTTTTCTTTTAAAAAAAAAAAACAAGTTTGACAACTACAAAGATTTTGTTTTTCTTTGGCTTTTTTTTTTAAAGTCAAGAGACAAAATTCTTTTTGTTGTTTTGTTATTTTTTGCATTCTTTAAAAAAATGTGTGTGGTTTATTATAATTCTATTTTTTTTATTATTATTTAATTTTTATTTTTTAGAACATTACTTCATACAGTGTGGCTTTTTTGTCTCCTGATCCTGTGACAATGTATTTGTCATCTGTGGAAATATCACAACTAAGGACAGATGAGGATTCTTTTGACTGAAAGAAAAACAAAAGAAATGCATGAGAAACATTATAACAACTGTTAACAAGTAAATCAAGTCTACATCTAATCTTTTCTTCTTCTTAGTCTCATAAAACTAGACATATTAAATAGCAGAGACATAGTGTCCACTGGTTTATAGTGTCAGAACAATTACATATTATAAATCTCACCTCTCACAATTTCTTTTTTTTTTTTTTTTTTTTTTGTAGAATTACAGATGTTACAATGGTTGTATGAAAAATATATATTTTATTTTATAATTGCGGGTTAAGAAGTTTATTTTGCAACCAATTGGTTTTCTCAGATTGAGTTCCACTGCATGTCACTTTGTACAAGTTCTATCTACTATAGAGTTGAGCTGATCAATGCTTTGAGAATCATCATCCTTTAATGTCTGTTTTCCCTGCTAGCAAGGGCTGGACAGATCTACATAGACCAAGTCAGTACTGACCTCCTAGACAGTGAAATGGTGTGCAGAGGAGAAGTATCTTTTGACACAAACTGGAGGGTCCCCTCTAACCCCTTGTTTGGCAAGCTTTCTATGGCCAGATGCCCTTTCTAACACCAACCACTTTACAGCATGTACTGGGTGCTTTTATTGTGTAGATCACCAACACTAGGGAAGTTGGTATAACTTGGTAAACAGAAACTATAAAGACAACTGTCATGTGTATGTTTAATTCTACATGTGTTGTCATGCTGACACCTGAAACAACTGGACCAGTTTATGTCCTGGTTCAACAGGTGACACCCAGTGGAATAAGCACCATGCTTTAAAACAATATAAGTTGGCATCTAGAAAGATATCGGGCTACATAAAAAGGTCTCATCTAATCTATGACAGCATGGAAAAGCAGATATATTCTTTTTTTCTTTTGATTCCAGCTTCTTAAAGAAAATTTATCAATATTTGTTAACATAAGAAAAACCAAAAATATTTCAGCAAAAATAAAGAAAATTGAACCATTTTACCTGGAATATGCTGGCACCAAATGGTGTTCTCCAAGCATTCAGCAGATTATCTTTGCCAGTGCTTACAAACCATTTACCACAGTAAGCGAACTTGAGAGATAATACACAACTCTCATGTAAATGGAGTTGATACTTATCGGCTTTGGTATGATGCAAGACTTCAACATTACTACTTTCCATACTGGAGAATAGAAAAATAACAATAATTATGTTAACAATTTTATATTTACACGAATATTGATAATTATGATTTCTTACTAATAAAAGCAACAATTTTATAAATCTGTGGCTCAAGGCCACAGATTTATAAAAGAAAGTTTGGTCTCAGTATGCTACTGACTCTTTAACGACTAATGACAAAATTGACCTTGGTGTGATTTGAACTCACAGTAAAGGGAACAAAAATAAATACTGCAAGTCATACAATCCGACACTAGCAATTATTCCACAATAATAATAATAATAATAATAATAGTAATTAAATCAGAAAACAGTAAAATCTTATGGGAGTTTGCAATAAAGACAGACATGGTGTTAGAGCACAATAAGCCAGACATGACTGTTGTGGACAGAAGACAGAGATGTGGATATATAATAGATCCCTCATGGTCATTTGACTTACGAGTGAAGAAACAAGTATGAGATAGCATGGTGGTAGAAATTGAAAAAGGTGCAAGTCATACCAGTAGTGATAGTAGATGCCGTGGGAACAGTAACCTTTAAATTTGATTAGTGTATAAAGGAAATGAAAACTGAGTGCCCTATAGCATTTCTCCAGAAATGCTGCCTATTAGGACCAGCAGAAATCCCCAGGAGAGTTATGGGAAGTTGGAGACAATATATAGGTTTTCAACACCATGAGAAAACAATCCTATAATCGTTTCTGATTTAGGCACAAGGCCAACAATTTTTTTTAGGGGAGGAGGGGGGGGGGGGGAGCGGGAAGTCAATTAAATCAACCTTAGTACGTTACTGGTACTTTATGTTATCGACCCTGTAAGGATGAAAGGTACAGCTAAATTCAGTGGGATTTGAACTCAAAACAAACAGCTGTAACTATGTTGCAAAGCATGTTGTCTGATGCTCTACCAGTACTGCCAATGAGGGGAGGGGAAAGCCAATTAAATCAAACCCAGTATATTTAAGTGGTACTTTATTTTAGTGACCCCAGAAGGATGAAAGGCAAAATTGCCAATGGCAGGATTTGAACTCAGAATTTAAAGAGCCAGAACAAATACTGCAATGGCATTTTATCCGGCAATAATAATAACTATAATAATAAAGCTGACTTTAAAATATTGGCAGTGTCTAAACTGATTCTGAAATTAGATTCCATTGATTGATCTTGTTTGGCAACATCCTTTCTGTGTAAAGTCACAGTTCAGTGACCCTAAGACAACAAGCTGAATATGTTCAACATTCACTTAGGAAGTTCTTTTCTCATTCAAACTCACCACAACCACCTATCACTCAGCAGGCATTCAAATCTATTTCCAACATCAAACCATCAAAGCAGAAATGTTATTCAATGTTTTATTAGTCAAATACACCACTAACTTGTTATTAGGACTAATTTCTAATTTTTTAAAAAACAATTCATCATCCTTTTACGTCTATTTCAATGATAGAAGGGGCATCATTATTTTTATTCTAAGTCACTTCCTCCTAAATGTGTTTCTATGGCTAGATGTATTTCTTAACACCATTCACTTTCCAGAGTGTACTGGGTACAATTTATTGTAATACCACCACAAGTGAGTTTGTTATATTATTGGTCTTTGCTATCTGGTGTCTTTGTTCATTCAAGGTAAATGTGATTGAGAGGGTTAATAAAATAGCTTTGCATGAGGTCCACAAGGTTAACCCATTGGAAAATTGCCTTAAAATGCTTGCTACTTCATATCCACTAAATCATCATAAACATGATGACACATTGGATATTTGTGAGATGTGGTAAATGAATAGTTAAGACATTAGAATTCTGAAGTTTGATGTTTCAACTTTGACCACTGCTCTGATACTGCATTATATCACCCATTTTCCAAATGTTAGACAGGCTGTCAAATTATGAGGTTAGACAAGCAAAGTGACCATGTCTTGCTCAAATGCTCTATTTTGGAGCTAGTTTTCTATGCCCTTCCTCAATGCCAACTGCCATACAGAGTAGGTGCTTTTTGTCATGGGACCACATTCCAAAGTAAACTTGTGTGCTTTTTTGTTGTGGCACCAGTATGACCACTTTACAGGGTGAGCTGGGTGCTTTTTAAAGCAGATTATTTAGTTTGTCTCGAAGATACTTCTATGCCATTGTTTGAGACATTTCAGATAGAGTGTGTGCCATGCTGGAGGCACTACAATCACACAAATATTGTCAGCTATATTGATCTCAATGCATGTCCTTGGAAGAATGAAAGAAAATTGATCAGGACAGAATTTGTTTGATGTCCTGCTAATTCCGCTGTTCATTGCCTTATTACACACATAATCCATTGCTTAAATAAAAAATTCAACAGTCTAGGCAGAGAGCTAAGGGTGTAAAGGATAACCAACATAACTTTTTTAAAAAATATTTACAGCAATACACTTCCACTCAATTCAAAAATAATGATTTGAATAAAAAGGTACTAATTGATTATGTGCAAATTTTTTTCCTTTTAATTAAAAATAATTACTAGCGATCAATAAATTGAACTTATTTCTTTTTAAAATAGAACTTATATTATGAAACTTCAATTATAAACGTACCCAACGGCAAGCCATTCACCAGTTGGACAATAACCAAGGGAGAAAATCTGAGAAGTAAAATCGTGTTGCTGCAGTTGTCGTCCCTGATAAAAAAATAAAAATAAAAATAAAAATATTTTATGCATATTTTTTTTTTTTTTTTCAATGAACAATATTTGTATGAAATAGAATTAAATATTAAATTTATTATTAAGATAAGTTTGATCATATATATTTCTATGTATTGAATGTAACGATGGCATTAAATAAATAATAACAAATATCAGTTGAATGATATAACAATACAACATGATATTAAATTTAGAAAAATGTATTAAGAAAATGCCTTGCAGTGAATAAACAAATAAAAAAAATAGTGTAGAGAAAGAGGTAAACTTACTTCTCGGAGATCCCAAGATCTAACTGTATTATCCAGACCACCAGTCCAAAGCTTTGTACCATCAGGAGAAATATCAATACAACTGGCCCCATCTGTATGTCCTTGAAACTGCCTATATAATGCAATAGAATTTATTGTTAACACTGTGTCTATCACTTATTTTGTAAATTGACAATAGTAAAAGAAACAAAACATTTTTATAAATAATTTAGCCAATTCTGTTTATATCTATGTTAATAAGAACCATTCATCTTTTAAGCTGGTTTTTCATATGAGAACATTTATCAAGTTGACTCATATATTTTAGAACACTATTTTAAGAATTATGGAGTGAAAAGATTAAAATCAATCACACATCTCTCCAGTAAATATGACTGCTGGCATTCTTTTACATATATTCTTCACATCATATTGCTATAAGTGTGTGGAGTGGTGATGAGAGGTGGAGCAAGCCTCTAATGAATCTTGTCTGCTAATTCATGTTAATCAATAAATTGCATATTTTGATAAAATTTTAACAGCTGTCAGAGGAAAATAAAAACAAAGAGAGGAAACAACAACAAGAAAATGACTGACCTCACTAAAGTCTGATTATGCAAATCCCAAACAGCTATGTTTCCATCACTGCAACAGCTAAAGCAAACTTTAGAGTCAGGACTAATTGCAAGTGCATAACATGCAGGTGCACTTGATGTTAACTCTGCTTTGATACGTGGCGTTGGCTAAGTAAGATGAAAAAAAGAAAGGAAAGGAACTTATTAAAATGAAATGAAAATCAAACAAGAATGGAGATATAAACATGGCATCAGTAAACTTTCTCTGGCAACAGGCCTTTTGAACCAGAAAACTAAAATAGCTTAACCCTTTAGCATTTACATTACTCTATATTTATTATTGTATTTTCACAGTAAATGCTTTACCTCACATAATCTCAAATCTATGAAATTTTGATTTCATTTATTTTCAGAACAATATCAGTATGAGCAGCTCGTTATGGCCGGTTTGAACAGAAAGAGGTGAGAGAATTCTGGGCGGATATGGCCAGTTTAAATGCTAAATGATTAAACACATGTAGGCAAGACCCTATCGTTAGAGAATTTGCTTTGCAACCATGTGATTTGGGGTTCAGTGCCACTGCATAGCTTCAGGTTGACCAAAATCTTCTCAGCCAAATTTGATAGAAATTACAGTAACTCATCCTACATACAATGGAATGAATAGTATCAACTTTGAGGCACTGAAACTATAACAATTTCCAGAGGTTGATTGATGAGAAGGGACTGTCTTGTTTTTCCAATGTCTTTGTCCTGTGTCCTATTTTGGATACATACATCATATTCATCATTTTACGCCCGCTTTTCCCTGCTTGCAAAGGTGGGACATATTTATTTATTTATATATATATATATATATATATACTGTAAGATGACTAACAAGTTTGGCATCAAGAAGGGCTATAAAACATTATCTTAAAACAACCCATGCCTACAGGGAAAAGTCAATGTAAGAATGATGATATCTTTCAACTTTAATGTAACAATATGTTATTGTTACATTTGAGCAGAGTTGACTGGAGGTTACTCAACAATCAATATAAACATCTCAAACCCATCTACAGGTTAAAAAAATATAGTCTTTTATGAGCCTAAAGGAGTATTTGGTTTTGTGTGGTGTTAAGCAACTGAAAGTACAAAATTCACCTTTGGCTGAGACAGCAGTCTGTTGCAAAGTAAATCCCCAACTGCTGGTGGCGGTACACATTTTTTCAAATGAATTGACTGCAGAAACGTGAAATGAA
Organism: Eledone cirrhosa; assembly: GCA_964016885.1. Taxonomy (NCBI): domain Eukaryota; kingdom Metazoa; phylum Mollusca; class Cephalopoda; order Octopoda; family Eledonidae; genus Eledone; species Eledone cirrhosa. The sequence continues at coordinate 80,658,123 of OZ024746.1, read as the reverse complement.
GTGCCTTGCTCAAGGACACGACATACCATCCAGTTCATGTATCAAACCCACAACCTTACTATTAAGACCAACACTAACAACATCACACAGTCTAAGGGTAGAAAGGAAATAACACGTAAATATCCTTAATTCTTTTGTGACCATATTTCAATTAATTAATGAAAAATTTTGAGGGATTTACTAAAATTATTATTTCATTACTAAGAAAGTAACTTAACATATAGTTCTTATATAAAATTACACTGTAAGAGTTTAGTTTAAATAGGAACCCTTTAAAATGGGTGTTTTGTTTCATGGAACCAGAGCTGGTTTTGGCCAGGTTGGTATCAAAAGGGTTACAGCAAATATAAAAAAAGAAGCTCAAATGAAAAAGAAACTCACAGCTGCTAGATCCCATATTGACAAAGTACTGGCTTCTCCACCTACAATCAATGTTCGACCGTCTTGTAGCAGTTTGATGGACCTGATATAATTATCTCGTTGCTATAATGTGGAGAATAACAAATAAAAAAAGAATATATATATATATATATAGAAAGGGGGAGAAACGAAGAATAAAACAGAAACATAAAATAAAAATTATTAACTAAAATATATGAATTTTAATATGAAAATTAATTTATTCATTTTCTGACAACACAGCTACAGTGTTTCAGCAAAGCGACTATTTGCTAAGGCTCTTCAAAGCAGTAATTGTAATATGTTATCCTCACGAGTTACTTTAAATATTAAACTTCAAAGGCAAAGAGCAATAAGCTCAACTTTCACTCAGAAGTGATTTTTAATATAATTTACCCCTTCATATTATTAATGCAATATGATTGCTATTAGTTTGGAATATCAGAAAATAAAATTACCAAACAATCAAGTTGTGAAATTGGGTTCTTATTTCCTGACTGACCGATATCCCATACTTTAACACAGCCCTGAAAGAAGAAAAAACAAAGTGAAAACATAGACCTTTAATCTTTGACTAATAAAGTTTGACTGAATAATCTACAACTAAACACAAATACAAACATATCTTATATGATGATTAAAATTCAAGTTAGTTGTTTAAACTTGAAAATGATTTTTGGTTATCAAAAAAGAAAAACCACCACGAATGTTTCAAACAATTTTGAAAATCATCTAACATTTTAAGGAATTTAATAAAATAATGTTTCCAGTAGCAACAAAAATTTAATATTACAATGGAAAATTTTAAAAGAAGTAGGAACACTTAAGGATTGGCAGTTTTCTATCATAAAACCAGGTGCAGTTTCAGGTGGTTCGGTATCAAAAAGATTAATCACGAAAAATTTGATAAATCCTTAAATGTCTGCTTGTAGTGAATTTATGTTTTAAGCTGACGATTTGCTCAATTGTTACTCCACACTCCTTTGCTTTTGTTTGTTCTTTGAGACAACAAAATCATCGAAGTAGCACAAACAATCTATCCAAGGTATAAACAATCTCTCTAGTCTTAATGGTAGGATAAAACAAGCCCAGTCCATTATGTAAAGTGATTCATGACAGAAAGAGCATTCAAAGGTAAACACCATGCTAAAAATAACTGACATGTACAGCACACAATAATTGACAATTTTATTTTATTGTGTGGATCGATCGCATGATAATGAACCACCACACCTAACCCATGCAAGCATGGAAAAAGTGGTTATGATAAGAAGGAGCATTTTCATTAATAAAAGAACATCTTTAGTCTTTAAGATTGCTACAATAATTTCTACATGTTTACATAATATAACTAAAACAAACTAACTAAAATACAATAATTGTTTCTACTTTTGGCACAAGGCCAGCAATTACCCAGTACATTACTGGTACTTTATTTTATCGACCCCGTAAGGATGAAAGGCAAAGTTAACCTCGGCGGGATTTGAACTCAGAACTAAAATACAATAATGATAATAACTTAACCCTTTTGTGACATTTCTAAAGAATACACCCTATTTCAATTAATTATTGAAGAATTTTGAGGGGTTTACTAAAGTTAATTATTTCATTACATAAGGTTTTTATACAAAATTATGTTGGGGATTTTAATTTTAAAAGAAGCCCTTTAAAATGGGTAGTTTTGTTTAAAAAAACCAGAGGTTGTGTTAGTTGGGTTGGTATGAAAAGGGTTAATAATTCTCAAAGCTTACCTTTCCTCCAGTATACACATGCCTAGTGGGGTTGCTGATAGTCACAGCACACACAACCTCTCCATGATTTAAGGTGTTGATTTGTCGAGCATGTCTAGGGATTCCTGGCCCTATCAATGCATCAGGGGGAAATGGAACAGGTTGCATTTGTCCATCAGCATTCACATGATATGAGTAAGCACTAAATGGAAAAATACAGAGAATAAATATAAGTATGGTAAAAATAACATGGTTACATATTTAGGAGAAAGAATATAGTCAATTAGATTCACCCCAGTGTTTAACCTTTTAACATTGAAACTGGCCATATCCAGCAAGAATTCTCTCACCTCTTTCTGTTCAAACCGACTGTAACTCGCCACTTATACTGATGTTAAGATATTGTTCTCAAAATAAATAATATCAAAATCTCATAGATTCCATATTATGTGAAATAATTATGTGAGGTAAAGCCTTTACCACGAAAAAACAATAGTATATACAGAGTAATGTAAATGCTAAAGGTACAACTATAGTGAACACATGTAGCCTAATATTTAGGGTGTTGAATCCATGATCAAAAGTTCATCAGTTCGTTTCTGGGACCTGGTGGTGAGTTGTGTTCTTGAGCAAGGCACTTCATTTCATGCTGCTTCATACATGATAGGAGTTGAGTTCTCTATCATTAACACCTGAGGAATCTCCCTATGACATGCAGCCTCGTAGGAGGCCAGTTAAGCCTACGTAGGCACAAGATGTAACAACAACAGTACTTAAAAAGTGCATATTTTAACTTTGGGAGTATGACAAGCATTCCAGCTGTGACTATCCCATCTTTCATTCAGACTTAATGTTATGTAAGACATTATTTAATGCGTCCTTCCTTTAACAAAAAAAAACAAAACACGATGGTAAGGTGTGGCCTAAAAATGATTTGTCACAACTGGAAACTCAGATAGTTTTTCTATGGTCTGTGTTCTTTCCATCAAAAGTAGACTGGTTTAAGAAAAATTTGACAGGTATTCTTATAAAGTCAAACAACCACATAGAGGCTCTCTCATTGGTGTGTAAGGGAAAAAAAATGTCACTGTCAAAACTGGCGGTTCATTCAGATAAGTTTTCCCTTGGTCATTTATTTATATGATCTATTGGGAGTAAATAAATATTTGTGTGAAACTATTTGCTTTTGTTCGTTGAACTCAATCTGTTTCCTAAATAAATTCTTAACATCAACATTTTTAAACTTACAAAGGTAAGAGGAACGTAGGAGGAAGAGGAGGAAATATTTACTTACGGTTTCCCACTTTGAAATCCACCAAAAGATGGCATTCTTATATGGCCATGTGGATCAAATCCCCCCTGGAAAAACAAAACAAAAAAAAAACAAATATAAATAAATTAAATAATTACATGACTTTGAGCAAGGAAAAAATACAAATTTATAAATGTTTATGTGGGCGTTTGATTTTCTAATATAGGTACCCCACATCCCAGTATGTCGTAAGACATGACTAACAGGGTTGGCGTCGGGAAGGGAATCAGACAAAATAACATTGCTTTAAAGTCCTGTCCCCACCCATAAAAGAGAGGATGTAAAAAAAAAAAGACAATAATGATAACTACATGTATGAAAACTGAATCATCATCATCATCATTTAGCATTTGCTTTCTCCATGCTAGCATGGGTTAGACAAATCAGTATTTAATTGGACTGCTGTCATTCCAGGCAAGCTGGATCTCATGTCACACACATGTTCAGGTTATAACATGGATACTTCAGCTAGGTGCCCTTCCTATCACCAACTATTTTAGAGAGTATACTAGGTGCATTATATCATAGCACCAAATAACACGAGATAGATATATACAGAGAAGGTGGTGGGTGGCAATGATAATATTAATTTCAGTCATGATTTTGTATAATATAAAGCAATATACCTCAGGTCCACAATTCTAGTTGATATATTTTTCTAACCGATAAACCATGTCAATAGAAATAAAATAGTCTTTTCAAAAAGATTGAATTTGTTCTAAACTCAAGAATAAGAAAAGAAATGTACTGATGATAATCAACCAACCCATGAAAGAATTCTTTTAATGTGTGTGAGCCATTGATCGAAGAATTCCTGTCTGAAATTCATTGCTTTTATGAGAGTTTTATATGTAAAACTACAACACAAATATAGATTGTTACTAGTTAAAATGTTTGGGCAAATTAATTGGCAACATGTTCACTAACCTCAGTACAGAGAAAAGAAAGGTTTCTATAGTCATTCCTCAAATTAAGGATTTGAATAATGTTTAAGGGCTATACTGTTAGTTAAAAGGAGAAAGAAAGAAAACAAAGAGAGGTAGGGGGGGGGGGGGGTGAAAGAAAAAGAAAGAGACAAAAAGAGAAATATCCTCAACCCCCTCACCCCATCGATTGAATGTTGTACAAATCAGTGAACTGAAAACTACATTGATTGGATTCTTGCCTAATCGTCAGAATAAAGATATGGCGAAACTTAACTAAATTAGCGAGAAGAGAAAGGTGGAAAAGGAAGTTGGATGAGAAAAGCGATTATTATACAGTTGGAATATCCTGGTAGGCACAACAAGTAATATTGAATTACAAGCCACATGACAGGATGTGGCAAGAGAGAGATTGGATATTGCCAAATTCAATTATACCGTAGATCAAAGGCCATTAACATCCATTAGAATATTGTTATTTTGGCCAGAGCAAAAACAGAAATAGCAATGTGCTGAATATATAGTAGTTATATGAAAGCAGAGATGATAGACGATACCTTGGCTATGATTGAGTACACCACAACAACTGATATGACATGGTTAGAAAGACACTTTGCACATTTAAACATTGCCAACACTATCAACTTGGCACATAGAAAAAAAAAACAAAAAAAAACATTACCACCACCATCACCCTAACCCAGGCCCACACTAGAAAATGACAAAGCTCAATATTTTCAAACTTAAGTCCACAAAACAGTAAATACAGTAAAAATTATACTACTGACTAAATTGTTTCAATCCATTGGGAAATTAACTCAAGTAAACAAATAGTTCTTGTTTAATAGCTCTTCTGGGATGAAAGGACAAGTTGACCCTAGTAAGATTCAAAATTAGAATCAGTAAAACAAAACTTTATACTGAGAAGACTATGCTATTTAAAATAAATAATCTGTGTTGGCACAGGCATGGCTGTATGATTAAGAGGTTTGTTTCACAACACTGTGGTCCTAAGTTTGAACCCAATGACCAATGCCTTGTCAGTAAAACTTAATAGACAGGAATTATGCAGAGCCTGTTGTGTACATATGTGTGTGTGTCTTTAAATGTCTTCACATTGACAACTATTAAACCACCAGTGCTGTTCATGATCCACAGGTTAGTGGTTTAACAGAAAAAGATCAGTGGATTAAGTACCATACTTAAAAATAAGGGTTGGCCTCAGGAAGAGCATCAGATTGTCTCGTCCAATCTATGCCAGCTTGGAAAAGCAAGCATAAAAACTATATTAATGATTTTGAATCATTATACTTGGTCATGCAGAGATTTTATCTAATTACAAAAGCAGCAATAAAGGGTTTTACATACCCCATATTTGAATATATATTGATATATTCAAGAATCTGAACAGTTGAAATATTTCACACTACATTTTAAATAAGAATGGTTTAGCATTCAAAAAACAAACCATAAAGTTATTTAAGTACTTTAGCACAGACAAATGATGCTTGCTGACTCCATTCTTAAAGTATGCAGGAGGTCAGCTAAAGTCTTAATTTATTAGCTTGTAATTGTTTATCCACCATTGAAAACAAAATATTTAAATTAAGATATTTTGATTAGATCTTTCATCATAAAATACAGCATAAAAGATGATGGCTTCGCAATAGTATGAAGTGTAGTTAAGTGAAAAAAAAAAAAGGAATAAATACTGTTAGATATAGTGGAATATTTATTAAAAGTAAGGTCTGCATGAGTCAGTACTCTAACATTTCTACCTGTCCACAAGAGAGGTGGATTAACAGAATTGTTAGAACATCAGATGAGATTCCCTATAGTATTTGTTCCAGCTCAGGTTCAAAAACCACTGTGGCATACTTAACTGTATTAACTAGTCCTTGGGTGCGTTTAGCAGAGTCCACTCTGTTGCTGGTACTCTGGTTATATTTCTAGTTTTAGGATACCAACATCCCACCTATCCACCCACCCACCCTTTAGCCCACCTTGATTAAATGTTTTTAAAAAAAAATTTTTTTTTAAATAAAAGACTTACCATTGGTCCTCTGGAATAACTATTGGATGATATACTATTGTGAAGCATGTTATTACTGTAAGCTCCAGGGCTGAGTTCAGCTGAAATTGCGTGACTAGCATGTGGCATGAAGGGGTACGCGCCTGAAACATATGGAAATTCTACACATAAAAAGGTCATCATGCTGATACTTAGTCTGGGGAGAGGAGAGTTCACAAAACAACATCGACTTTTGCAAATAATCATTTTGTAAATACTCACTTAAAGGAGGTGCTTTTGCTATAGGTTTTAGCCCACTGGAAGGGCCTGGTGTGACACTGCCGGAACTGGTAGGGGTTATTGACTTTGATACAGGTGTTCCAGATTTGTCATTCTGAAAAGAAAAAATAAATAAAGAAAAACTAAATTTAGACCATACACAAATGCAGCTTTAGCTGGTCTCCTACAAGTTTACATCTGATAGGAGGCTTCTTGTGTTTTAATTATCGGGGGGACATAAATCCTATGATGAAAAGTAATGTAACCTTTCTGCATAGTCTTATATAAAAACCATGGTTAAGTTGCTATTTTTGTAATGAGATAATAATTTTAGTATGTAATTAGAAAGGGTTATGATGATGCCATTTAATGCCATTGTATTTAAGATACCCTCGGTCATGGCACCAGGACAACTCTTAGCTATTTTCTATACATGCAAAGTAAGGATTTTGCATAATAAATACAACAATTTAACTTAAATTTCTCTCATACAACACATTCATGTTATAAACACAGGTATATCCGTAAAGTGGTAATGCTGGTGTCAGAACAGAATTCATTCAATCCACTTTGTAAAGTGGCAGTGCTGGTGCCAAAATAAATTTCATCCAGTCTACTGCTGGTGCCACGACAAAATGCACCGAGTACACACTGTGAAGTGGTTAGTGTTAGGGCAGGCCTCCAGCCATACAAACCATGCCAAAATGGAATGTATGAGTAAGACATGGTCATCTGACTTATCTGGTTTCAGAACGTGACAATCCGCCCAACCCATGCCAGGACATAAAACAGTGATGACGATGATGAAGATGATGATGATGATGATGATGATGATGATATCTCTGCACATACAATTACAGATATTATGGCGACACGTGTGTATGTATATATGTATATGACAAGCGCAACACACACACACACACAGTGTAATTCTAAGAGGTCCATAATATACTATCATACCTCTTTATGTTTCGAAGATGAAGCTGTGCTTGCATGTGATGATGAATCGCTCCGTGGACTACTCCTGTCGTCTTTTTTATGAGCATCTTTCATAACTTTTTCTCTCGGTGATAAATCTCCATTTACAGGCGATGTATCCTGGGATAGGGAAAAGGATAATAGTTTTGTTATATTTTGTCATTCATCCCTAGACACACAAAGAATGACAAAAAAAAAAAAAAAAGCCCTTTTTTTTTTTTTTTTTTTTTCATCAAGGAGATTAACAGCTTTCCATTCAACAGATATCTTTTTGTTTTATATATAATTAATTTATCCTGGTTAGGGCTGTGGTGGTATTGAGCAGACCAAGTTGAACCTAGTTTGTAATGGTTCAATCCACATTCCTACTTTTATCCAGCAAAACCTACAGAGACTACCTATTACTTATCTTTGTAAACTATTCAATTTTACTACAGCTGGGACTCTGTATGGACTGCAATCTATCTTCACTCACCATCCTGTGTTGGGTTCCAGTTGGTTCCAATGTCAAGTATTCCAGTTGTTTGACCAACAGAACAGAACTGCTCATGAAAATGTGCATGTAGCAGAGCATTCCACAAACACATGTACCCGTAACATAATTTTCAGACACAGTGTGCAACAAGACTGGCCGTTTTGGATCACTGGTACAACACACATTTTTTACAGTTGAGTGAACTGGAGCAGACAACATGCTACCATTGAAGCTGACACAATGTGCTGCCAGAAATTGAACTCCGGTTTTAAGATTGTGAGCCAAACACCCTAATCACCAAGCCACATACCTGCTATATCTCAGAACAAATTATTGAATGAAAAAATAGAATAGAATCCTGAACCAGCTGTTGAATGTGGTGTATTGCTTTTAAGTATAATTTCAAATCTCAACAGATGTCATATGGCAAATTCTTAAGCCATTCAATTCTTAGGCTTATATCTTACAAAAAGGACAGTAGAAAGCAGGAGTAAAAAAAAAATTTCATTAGAAAACCCTGGAATAAAATTCCATTTTTTTTTTCTGTCCTAGTAACTTCACAGATGTCCATTTAGATTGGTGAAATTCAAGAAAAATGAGAGTTAACAGTTAACTTATGTTACAACCTAAAGATCTTCATTATTAAGTAAAGCCAAGAGGTATAAAGATACAAGTAAATTTGATAATGCCAACTGATTAATCAGCTAACTTCTCAAATTAACCCTTTTGATATCAAACCACCCAAAATGGCCTCTGATTCTATGAAACAAAGTCACTCATTTTAAAGGGTTCCTATACAAATCAGAACCTTCCAGCATAATTTGATATAAGACCTTTTTGCTATCTTAGTAATGAAATAATTTTATTAAACCTTTGCAAATTCTTCATTAATTCAAATACAGTGTATTTAACTAAAAATATGGCATGGAAAGGGTTAAACTAATTTGCTTCACTAGTTAGGGGTAAAAGTTATTGGTGGCATAACTTACAGAGTGACAAGTAAATTCTAACTAAAAACACAAATCAACCAATCAGACTCCAACATTACTGGAAAAAACTGGTTTTATGAATTCAACAAAAAGCTTATAAATACAGCTCAATACAAAAAATAATCCATCTATATTTTTTTTTTACCTTTTACACAGTTAGATAATTAAATATGGCTATTATTATTTTTTTTTATGTGATAAATTTACATTTAACTTTGCTCCAATGTAAAAACGGTAAAGATTAATTTTAATAAGAATTATTGGCTACAGAAGAAGACTTATGTTGTATTGTATATAATTTCATTGACACTGGGAGAAGGATGGTGTAATACTCACTTCTGCTACATCAACTACGAGATCTTGGTCACTCTTCTCGCCATCACTATCCTAACCAAGATAGAAATGAAGGTAAATTTTTTTTATTAATTTTAACATCAAGAAACTATAAGTACAAATATAGTTAAACAGTTATAAAGAGGTTGCAAAGAAAAACAAACAGAACCTCCGAAACTAAATAAATAGGATCAAAAAGACAATAATTATAGAATATTTTTTTAGCAATGAGGTATACTCATAAAAATACAGATGCATTCCAATGAAACAAAGATGTCACATATGGTATGGATATTGTGTAATATTACTGTATTTTTCAAGGTATAAGAGGTGTGAGTGCTTAATTTAAAAAAAAAAAAAAACGTTTAGAAGGATCTAACTCTTTTGAATCCAAACAGTCTCTGGTTCTATAATATAAAGCTGTTTTTTTTTAAACTCTCTTGATAGCAACCTAGCTAAAACTACCTGTGATTTTATAAACAAAACCATCTATTTTAAACAGTTCCTATTTAAATCAAAATCTTCCAACATTTTTGTATAAGAACTATATGTTAAGTTACTACCTTAGTAATGAAATAATTTTAGTAAACCCTTCCATGAAAAGATTAAAGTGTTTAAATATATCTAAAAATATTCCATGATTTCATGCAAGAATCTTATGGTCAAAACATCAGTTTAATAATGAGAAAGTTTCCAAATCAACTGGCAATGTCTTTCATTAGAAATATGGTAACGAAAGGGTTAAGATTTATATTTGGTGTAGAGAACATAGAAAAATTTTGACATCAAATTTTGGGAATAAAAAGGTGCAGATTATACATCGAAATATATGGTGTATGTGTGTATGTGTGCGTGTATAGATAAGTAAAAACTTATATAGGTGTAAGTTTTTTAACTATCGCAGGAAATTAAGAAAATGAAATATTCTGTCAATTTCCGGTCTCTGCCTCTCACACACACTCACTCAAATGATATTCTAAAGTACCTCAGGACATATGTGTAGTTCATATAGTCACTTACATTGGGTTTCTCTTCTGCTCTTCGCTTTTTTGAGCTGTCATTCACTTCAGGGGACCTACTTCGATGTCTATACTTGTCACGATCAGCTGGGGATGCGGATGCTCTCTAGAGAAAAGAGAAAAAATACTATTAGAGATGAGATAATGCTGATGAGGATATATAGCATTTGCTAGATTGCATGCTGAGGGTCATTTAACTTAAAAACCACTTCACTTGTAGAATAATAATGCCCAAGCAAAAAAGAAAAAAAAAAAAAATCAATAAAAACAAAAGAAAAACTATACATAGAGACAAAAAATATAAGCAACAAGAGCGAAGAAGATCCAATTCAGTTTCAGACATCACAGCAGAAATTGAGTAGAAAAACAAGTATAGAATATAGAAAATAAAGCAAAACTTGTTATTCATAACTGCTTTTATATTCCATTATTATTATTATTATTATTATTATTGATGTTTTCGTTAAGTGTGGTGGATTTGGCCAAATCATTAGAGCATTAGACAAAATATTGTGTGGTATTTTGTTTTAGCTCTTTACATTCTGATTTCAAATCCCACCGAGGGGTCCAGTATACTACTAATGCACAGGGGTCGATTTAATTGACTTTTCCCTCCCCTAAAATTGCTGGCCTTGTGTCTAAAGTACAAATAATTATTATCATAATTATTATTATGCCGAGGTTAGCTTTGCCTTTCATCCTTACGGAGTCGATAAAATAAAGTACCACTAATGCACTGGGGGTTGATTTAATTGACTTGCCTCTCCCCAAAAATTGCTGGCCTTGTGCCTAAATCAGAAACTATTACTATTATTATTATGAGGGGGAAAACAAATTTTTTTTTAAATTTTTAAATTGCACATTACTTAAAGATTTAATGTTTTATTGAGAAAGAAGTAGAAGTTGTATTCTGATAATAATTAGTAATAATGTAGCTAGGGAGTTTAGCAACATTTTGAAAAATACAAATACTTCAATTCATTTTACAAAATGCAAAGATTTCAACTATATATATATATATATATATATATATATATATATATATATATATATATATATATGAATAAATAAATGAATGAAAATTAAAATAAAAGTGAAACTGTTGTGTTGGTAAATTTTTCCAATAACTTGTTCACTTCGTTTCACTTGGTGGTGGGGGTGCGGGGGGTGGGATGAAGAGGGTGGGGGTGCGGGGGGTGGGATGAAGAGGGTGGGGGTAGTAATAAAATAAAGTTAGAAGGGAGAGAGAGATGAATGTTATCAACATTATGTTATTCAAATACCAACATATAGAAATAAACCATGCTTGTAGATTGAGATTTTTATTTTTTTAGTAGCTTAAGAATATTTCCAAATGGAGAATGGGTGATGGTGATCAGAGGAGAGAGGGGGGAGGGTGTTACAGAGAATCATGATTTTAAATCCTGGGATACACTGATTTCTCATTCCCACATACATATGCACCCTCTCCCTCATCCACTTCTGGTTCTGAGTGGGCTTTATTATTATCATTATTATTATTATTATTATTTACCATCATCATTGTCATCATCAATAAATGGAGTAAGGAACAATAAGAAAGTCTAGAATAGCCAAGAGGTTTAAAACAGGAAATTATTGAGAACTAAATGGATGGTGAGAGAAAAAGGAGAGGAGGGGTGGGTGTGCTGAGAGAAACTACCACCACCACCATACTTCTCTATCTCGCTCTCTCAATTCCCTTCACCAAAAACCATTTTCTCCAGAGATTAACATTCTTTGCTCCAAGCAATATGATGATAAATCAATATCTTAAGGGAAAGGGAAAATAAAAAATATGAAGGTGAGAGGGTGGATGTGATAGTGAGACTTAAATAGAATGTAAATTGGAGGAAGGAGACCCAATAGTTTTTCAGTTTGAGAATGAGAAGATGGTGAAGAAGATGAAGAAAAAGAAGAAGAGTGAGATCCTGAAATGATTGGAAGTAAAAACAAAACAAAAAATGTATTTGTTCAGCTGGCTACAGCTTTTGTGTGAAAAAGGACAAGGGGAGAGAGAGAGAGAGAGAGAGAGAGAGAAAGAGAGCGCGAGAGAGAGAGAAAGAGAGAGCGAGAGATAGAGAAATAGAGAAAGAGAGAGCGAGAGATAGAGAAAGAGAGAGCGAGAGATAGAGAAAGAGAGAGCGAGATAGAGAGAGAGAAAGAGAGAGCGAGATAGAGAGAGCGAGATAGAGAGAAAGAGAGAGCGAGAAAGAGAGAGCAAGAGAGAAAGAGAGAGCGAGAAAGAGAGAGCAAGAGAGAAAAAGAGAGCAAGAGATAGAGAGAAAGAGAGGGCAAGAGAGGGCAAGAGAGGGCAAGAGAGGGCAAGAGAGAGCAAGAGAGAGAGAAAGAGAGCAAGAGAGAGCAAGCAAGAGAGAGAGAAAGAGAGAGCAAGAAAGAGAGAGAGCAAGAGAGCAAGAAAGAGAGAGAGCAAGAGAGCAAGAGCAAGAGAGCGAGAGAGAAAGAAAGAGAGAGAGCAAGAGAGCGAGAGAGAAAGAGAGAGAGAGAAAGAGAGAGAGAGAAAGAGACCTTCAACAAAAACACTCAGCTGCAACATTAAAAAAATTAAAAGGAAAACAAGAAAAAAAACTCCAACTCCTTAACAGGCAACTCCTACTTCAGCCTATCTTCTTCCCCATCTCTTACCCCTATTCTTATAGACTAACCTTATCTCTTGACCTCCTTTGGTAGAAAAAGTAAATGATGAGAGAGAGAGAGAGAGAGACAGGAATCACTAATAGTGAAAATGTTTTCATCACTAATAAAGAGCTTGTGGTGATTGGGAACAGGAGGGTGTATGGTATGGTGCAGTGTAGGGTTGGTAGGTGTATGGTGCGGTGTAGAGTTGGTAGGTGGCTGGCTAGTAGGGACCATCTGTAATGTATTTTGTATGTAAAAATGAAATTGAGGGAAAGGGAAATTTAAAAAAAAAAAAATTAGGAATTCATAAAATATAAAAACAATATTTTTTTTTCCGTTTTACAATAATAATAATAATAATAATAATAATAATAATGTGTCATTTTGAAGTCAACATATTGAATGAAAGACTGATTGATTTTTAAGAAATATTTTTTTATCTTCTAAAGCTAACAAATATACTGAGATGGAATTGAAATGTTTTTTAATGTGGTTTTTTCGAGGACATTTAATCACAAAATGACCCCACCCCATACACATACACATGTGTATATATTATAAAACATGGGTTAATGATGAATGGTCTAATGTTAAAAAAAAATTGTAATATAAAAAATATACATATATATAAATCTAATCTCTTCTTTTGTCACTTTAAGACATTTTATATGTGGATATATTTAATACAATAGCAAGAATAATAAATATAAAATATTTCTATTAAAAAAAAAAAAGAAAAAAAAGTCATATTTCATTTTTTACAATATAACAGTTTGCCAAGCAATGAATTCCGATATTGGTTGGAATAGAATAATATAATAAATAATAAAATTAAAAAAATATAAAAAAAAAAAAAAAAAAAAAAAAAAGATTTCAGATGGAAACAGTTATTCAAATAAGCTTATTGGGGAGGGGGGGGGGGGGGGGGTAGAAATTGTAAAATATTATGGATGTAATATAGTCTATCAAAAAATAGTTAAGAAAATCTTGTATCAAATTCTTCTACTTTAGTTTTGCTGAATACAGAAACTCAGAATCATTAAGTTGTTGTTAAAGGTGTGACAGGAAATATATAAATACACAACTAATGCTTGTTGATAAATTTGTAGATAATCTGGCACCTGTTCACCCTTCTCTCTACAGTGGACAGTGGAAGAGAAGGGGACTTATAGTGGAGCAGGGTTACCAACACTGGTCCATAGGTATACATAAGCATTTTAAGTATGTGCAGGAATAATAAAGCAACTAGACATACTTGACAGTCCTTTGGTTGGTCAACAATGAATTGAATAGAATTGAGAACGGACTACATATACACACTATATATATATATAGATGACAAAAAAGAATATCATGGTATATAAACTAAACAGCCACTGGCACCTACCCATCTTATAAAAACTAGGTGTGCAAGTTCTGTGGTAAGAAATAACAACTTAAGACAAAAATAAGAAAAGTTGTAACCATCATGATAGGCACAACATCATTCAATAACAAATACGAATAAGAGAGAGAAGTGCATGTGTGTGTTAGAGAGAGAGAGTGAAAGAATAAATATGTTTCAATTTGTGTGTGTGTGATTCATGTGTCCATCTTTTGGTTATCTAGAAACTAATACATATCTCAAAAGGGACATGGAGGTGGATGAAGTAAACAAGCTGAATGGTTGAAACTGCAAAGAACTGCTTTTCTCAAAGGAGACGGTTGTCTAATCCTATTCCAGTGGCCATCAGCAAACATTAACAAAAGTACTTCTACCAACGACTGTTTGCACAGAACTGCTCTCTCTCCATTCATTTAGTGTGTGTGTGTGTGTGTGTGTGTGTGTGTAAAGGAGATGAAGGTTTCAATTTAAACCTAAAGAAGAGAAGCAAGGACGAAAGAGAAGAGCTGAAAAGGTGGAGGAGGAAAAGGAGGTAAGGAAGTCTACATACACATCCATCTTACTTCTTCAGCACACCACACCACACCAACTTTGTAGCAAATATTAGCTTTGCACTTGAGGGGCAAACATCTAATATCTTGTAATAACACTTCTGTGAGCCCCACTGTTTGATTTTCACACTGAATTCTTGCTACTTAATGTAATTCAGTTGCTGGAGAAGACACCAATTCAAGCAACCAACTAAGAAGGGAATCTTTGTTAACACAGTCAATATATTCAGACCAAACAAACATTCAATTCATCAATCTATCTATCTATCTACATCTACCTTGTTTGTTAAAACAAATGAAACAATACAAAAAGAAAAACAAAATATTAAAAAATATAGAAAAAACTTTTAAGAGGAAAGAAAATAAAAAATAAAGAACATTTTGTGAAAAGGAAAATTATTTAAACTATCTAGTCGCTCCTGTTAATAAAGTAAATATATTAAGAATCCTCCCCACTCCAGTAGAGTCAGATGCATTAAAAGCCTGTACAGCTTGTCATGAACAAACATCATACAAGCAGTATTGACATCTAAATACAGCCCATTGCTACTACAAGGAAGACATCTATCAATATTACAATCCAGGTTCAATGTCAAGCTGTTCCATACACTGAGTCTTCTTTTCCTTCACTATCAACAAACTCAAATTATGTTATGGCCTGCCAGCTGCCATGTAAGCAATTGGAGCCCCATCATTTACACATCTGTAGTTGACCATGGGCTAGACGTGTCATGAAGTTGACAGACAAGCAGTTATTTGATATCTAAGAAGTTAACAGAGACCACTTAGAAAAACTCTAAGACAAGGGGAAGATGACAGTCTAACAATTTGTATTAAAATGGAAGAGATGAATGCAATCAAGGAATGGAAGCACATTGTGACCAGCAATGTATAAGATCATCTGTTAGTCTGGTTGATCCAAAGCATTCCATGGTTTTAAACCTACTGAGAGCAGATGATGCCTGATGATGATAATTAAATGAACAAATAAAAACAATAAATTAGGAACAGAAAGGATAGAAAATAAAACTGCTATGCTTCAATGAGCCTGAGGACTATTTCTTCTATAAACTTACATAGTGGTTATCAATATAAGGTACAATGTGGAAATAAAATGTTCAGATCGACAGTTATAAGGTGGTGGTTGTGGTTGCTATTTTGAATTCAGGGGTCACAAATTTTATGGAATCACCCAGTCAGACAGAAGACTAAGCAAGCCAAGTTAAGAAAATATATTGTGATTTAGTAAAATAACTTTTTTCATTTTCAAGTTGGTGGCCAACAAAATGCCATGACATAAAATTATGATGAAAGGTTTAAATTAAATTTGAACACTTTAAAACAAACAGCTTTGTATCAAGGATACTAGGGGCAGTTTCAGCTAGTTCGGTATCAGAAGGCTCAAAGACAGTAATGCATGAAGTAAGAAGAGGAACAGAAATAAATAAAAATGGTTGAATACGTAGAAATATATTTGCTAAAAAAGATATAACTAGTTGGGAGGGTAGATAAACTATAAGACTGAAACAAGAAAATGTCACAAGTAATATCAAATTAATTGTTTTGAATTATATCTTACAAATGCCTTCCATTGTTACATCAAAAGGTGAAGTGGAACAATGTCGGCTTTAAAATGTAAAGATTTACAGTGAATTAAATAAAGATATGGAAATTTAAATGAGTGAATTTGGCAAGGAGAAAATGTTAACAGAATTTTGGGACGTGCAGGGTGTCTTGATTTAGCTTGTAATTTTAAAAGGTGACAGATAAACTAGGCTCTTGAGGTCATGGTATTATTCAATTGAAATATTCAGCTTCACTGAGAACATGTAAATTAATCGCATGGAGGGAGAGAGAGAGAGAAATAATGTATGCAACAGCAATAACAGATTCTTACAGACAAAGACTATTGTAGACATGCAACTGGATTGTTGCCAATATCCAGAAACAACTGGTCTATTCATTGCTATCAAAACTGATTCTCTGTACACTTCCTTATACACAGATACCCTATACAGCATAGTTGAACACTTGTTTTAGTTTAACAGAGTTAGATTCCATCATTCATAAACTAGCATCATTATTTTGTTTATGTAAAACCTGATGAATTCATTGTATCCTTTTCTTGACTGCATTTCTAATGAAATACACTTTCAATTAAAGAATTTTTAGGAATAATTATGTTATTATGAAGATAGTAACATAACATGCTTCTCATGTAAAATTATGCTGGAAGATTTTAATTTAAATAGTAACCCTTTAAAATGAGTAGCTTTGTTTCATATAACCAGTATCAGTTCTGGCTGGGTTGATATCAAATGGCTTAAAACGTCCACGTTTGTTTTAATCTGAGAATAAAAACCGACATCAAAGCTTGAACTCGCTAAGGAAAAAAAAAAAAAATTGAAATACCTGTTTCTTTCATACATAAATTTACATGGATTTATCTTGGGTTTGATAAATATAAAACACAGCACAGATAAATTATTAATGAGTTGCTATAAGATCTCAAATATTGAAGAATAACAATATTGATGAAGAACGACAATATAAACATGTTGGGAAAGCTGCATTCCATGGTGGAACAGTCTCAAGTGTGGTTGGTATACATTGCTTGGTACATGTCCATCCCAAAACAAATTTGGAAAGAATTAAATTCTGCAGAATTATTATTGAAAGCAAAATGTTCAATAATCTATGCTGAATACTGATTAGAAAGCAAATGTCAGTAAGATCACATCTGAACACCAAAGAAGATTTTAGAAAAAAAAAAGGGGGGGGGGGGGAATACAGATCACTGCAATATCTATTAGATTAGGGAGGATATGAATCAATAAAACACAAAACAGAATAAAAACACAAAAAATAAATTAATATTGAAAATTAATGAAAGATAAATTGCCTTGTGGGTATTTTTAAAACTTGGAAATAGCCCAAAGAAAACACAAAGAGCAGAACACAATTGGATTGGGAATAAAATTTAAAAAAATGTATTTTTTTAAAGAAGTGCAAAGGAGATTTTGAAAGAAAAGCAACAAAAAGCCATATTAATTCTATTAACTTTCATGTCAATTTTATATATCAAAACTTAGCAAACAAGAAGATATCAAACTGTGTTTATTTAAACTGTGGTGGGTGGATATATATATATATATATATATATATATATATACACACATATAAATACATACACACACATATATGTATGTATGTGTGTATATATATATATATGTATACTTTCAATAGCTCTATTATTGCTGCTTCTTATGTAATGAAAAATCAAAGCTAAACTATTTATCGAGCTGTGAGTAGTGATTAAAACAATATAGGAAAAAAAAAACCAAAACAAAAAGAAAATTGATATCTTGTCAGTAATATTGTTAAATTCTAATGATGGTATCAACAAAAAATAACCAGGATAAAAGAGGATGAAGAATATATCAATAGTCAAAAGAGAGAAACACACAGGAACATGGCCATTTATCATGGTGTAATTTGTAAGTTTTATTCATAAAATATTTTTTTTTAAGTACAAGTAAACAATGCCAATTAGGAATTGTCCAAAAAACACACAATCGGTTTGCTTTCTAAAATAGGAAGGAATATCAATATTCATCCCACTCGTAATTAACAGCATTGTATAAATAAATATAAATAAAACTCAGATTCTCCACAATTCCAAATAAAGGAGTTTCGTTTTTACTTTGTATTTATTTGTAGACTTTTTAATTTTTGTTTTCCTTTATAACCCTTGTTGGTCTCTTCCCAGACAAATTTGATGAAAATTCAATGACCTCAGCTGATCTGTGTTAAAGATTTTTTTTTTTTTTTACACCAAGACACTAAAAAAAAAAATGTATTTATCGGAAAGAGACTCCAATGTTTATAAACCTGTCTATATAGCTAAACCTGACTCTGGATAAGCAACAATTGAAGATTTAACAAAATTGCTGAAACAATTTCAATTTGAGGGGGGGTGGGGGGTGAACATAAGAAAAGGGAGAGAGAGAAAATAAAAGTTTGTGTCTAATCCAACTCATATCAGCTTGGAAAATAGACATAAAATGTTGATGGTGATGCTGATGTGTGCTTGAAATATAGATAAACTACTGCAGAAGAATCACAATATAGTGAAAGAAATTAGGGCTTGCTAATACATGCTTGAAATATTTCAAATTGCCAGTTTTTTTTTTTTAATACAAACAATAAAAACAAAGAAAAAATGGTTACTAATTTAGGCACAAGACCAGCAATTTGGAGGGCAAGGAGAAGTTGATTATAACAATAACAGCACATAACTGGTACTTTTATCAACCCCCAAAGGGATGAAACAAGGTTTATCTCACCATGATTTGAACTCACAATATGATGAACCAGAACTAAATACCACAAAGCATTTTGTCCAACACTAACAATTTTGCCATTTCAAAGTAAATATTCATATACACTTTTTTGTTTTGATCAGATCAGATCATTCTTTTCAGTATATAATAATTGAAAAGAGAAATGGAATATCTTTATATGATAGAAAAAGCTCACTGGAACTAATATTACATTTAAAAATGGAAAGGTTTCCGGCGCAAATTTTTCAACAAATGACAAGTACAAAAAATGTACAGGCAAAAAGGCTAGCCTTTGTTTATAAAGTATAAATAAATTTTACAAAATATTTAAATGAGATGAAAAAAATCAGAACAATTTAACAGTAACACAGTAGAATTAGTTTATGAATAATAAGTCAACCACTTTATACCAGAATGTAAAAACACATGCAAACAGTCTCTCTCTCCCTCTCTCTTTGCTGATATTAAAGTAATTTTTACAGAAAATGGCAACAGGTATAGATCTAGAAGTTGACAAATACCTTGAATAAACTCTATGGAAAATAGTTTTGATTGAGAGAGGTTGCTAGAAGAATTCAGATTCTCAATCAACTCTTAAAGCTGTTTCCATTTGTGGGGAACAAAAACAAATACAGCAGTTTATAAGAAATATTGAGATATGTGGTTATTATTGTTTAGGGAAAACTGGTACAATGCAAATTAGAAATACACAAGTGTAAAGTAGGAAAAACAAAACAGTTTACACTTATAAACCTTTCAATACCATATTTCTAATGAAATATTTCAATTTTAATTATTTTATTAAGAATTCGGGAAGCACTTACTAAAATATGGTATTTAAAACATAAAATGTTCTTATATAAAATTATGTTGGAAAGTTTAAATTTAAGAAAAAAAGTTATTTTTTGGTAGAAGGAGAAGTGTTTTTGGACAGGTTGGTATCAAAAGGATTAACTTATATTTCATATTTTTAAGTTAGGACCTCTTTTTCAAAATAAAAATATTGTGGTGTTGATAATGAGCAGTGCTCAGTAAAATATATAGAAGAAATTAGTGAAAAATAAATGTTAATCTGTTTATCCCAATAATGAAAAATATCAACAAATGCTTTTTTTTTTTTTGTCAAATCTGAGATTAAAATATATCTTTTTTTTAGTTGGAATTCTTGGAATTCTAGGAAACAATGCCTAAAAAAAATGCAACAGATACTGCAACCATAACCAAATTTGACAAGAAATTAAATAGAAAATATGGAATATAAATTTTAAAAAATTTTACAGAAAACAATTTTTGAAATGGAACACTTTCATAGAAATGTGTGACCATGATGTACTTTTTAACATTTAACTTCATCTTAAGAATATCAGAATGGTAAAACATAGAAAGCTGAACCCTCTCCCCAATGATAAGAAAAGATATCTTGGGTATTTTAAAAATAAAGCTAATTTAACACTATTACAAAATGAATCAACAACCAAACATTTTTTTTTTATTTTTTTTTTAGATTAATCATAATTTAACTATTTTTGTCATTGAGCAAGATCAAGAAGAATCAACCTTTTGAAGCTGTTCCCATAAGCACACAAACCATTAGATGAAAATTCTATTCTTGAGTGGTGAATGCCTAATACATTAATATATGGATCTTTGATATAAATTTTAAATTTTACAAAAGGAATATTTTTTTATTTTTTTGTTTTTTAATTTTTAAAACAAAGTACTTAAAATAGGTTAACAAATGTGTCCACTTATTTAAAAAAAGACTGGGAATAAGAACAAAATATTAAAATTAAGAAATAAAAGCTGATTCAGTGGGGTTAAGCTCTAAAATCTGATCTAAGTTTTTTTTTTTTTTTAAAAGGGAAAAAAAACAAACACTAAATGTTAGCAGCTAGTGAAGAATGGATTTGGTTCCATACAATTCAATTAAGTGAAAATAAAAATATTTTCTTTTTAGTAGCTTAATTTCTATGAAAATAAAATTAAGTTCATATCTTCATCTCTTAATCCTCTTAATTTTCTATACAATATTGTGTTGTTTTTATTTTTATTGCTTTTGATACTGCCTCTGCCTCTGTTTTCTATGATACAAAACTGCTTGCTTTTAAAGTATTCACATTTAGATTAAAACATTTCATCATAATTTTATGTGAGATGCTTGATCAGTTATATTTCAAACACCAGCTTAATAATGACAAAGTTATTTTACTAAATCACTCCAAATTTTTTATTGTTTTCAAAATTTATTGATGTACAAAAGCAATCTATTTCATGAGAAATATGGTCACAAAATTATTAAAACACAACACCTACAATTCTAAAATTAACTTCTTTTTGATACCATTTCACTTTTCATACATTGCTTATATCCTAAACTCTCATATTTCTAATGAAATACACTTTATTTTAATAAATTAATTAATGATTTTGAGGTATTTTATTAAATATTAAATTATTTCTTACTAACATATCAACTTAACCTATGGTTCCTCTATAAAATTATGTTGAACAATTTTCTTTTAAATAGAAACCCTTTGAAATTAGTGGCTTTATTTTATAGAACCAGAATAGGTTTGGACCAGGTTCATACCAAAAGTATTAATTTTCACTTCTGTATTTTCAATTCTACTATACAAAACTACTTATTTTTAAATGCTGATATTTATCTAAAAACCTCCCATCATAGTTTTATGTAAGAACCGCTGTTATGTTCCAAACACCAGCTTAATAGTAGAAAGTATATATGACTAAATCCTGCCAAATACTTGATTATTTTCCATATTATTTGAAAATAATAAACAGTATCTTCTATTAGAAATATGGCAATGAAATAGTTAGAATATAAGGGCCTCGTGTCTAATTAAATGTTTGTTTTTTCTTTTCTTTTCTTTTTTGCTGTATTGAATGCTGAGAAAGAAAGAGAATGAAGTACCATAATAACATTGATACAACTATTTTTGGTTTGGTTTGGGTTGGTACTTTCAGTTATCAAATCTGTTTATATACCAAATTTAATAGTGAAACAAAGAGAGTTCAGTGCATCATCAGTCAAGTGCTACCAATAGACATTATGTAAAGATAGCAGGTTTACAACTTAATGTACCTGATAATTACTTTAGCAACATGGTTTAAGTAGCAGTAAGTGACATAATACTGAAACTGCTGAGAGTTATATAATATGATACTAACAAATGATTATATTAAATGATACAACCAGATGTGTCAGTGGAAGAATGCATCACTGAAGAATTGCTAGAGCTGGAAATGAGTAATGATGACAGGCTGAAGAACAGCAAAGGTAGGATTGAAGGTAGAAGCTTAGTTCTCTTCATGGATTCTACCACCATAGATACCACTGATAGGGATCAGTGAAAATAGTAATAACTTGATTAACATATTTCAGCAATTCAATTAAATTGATAGTGCTAGGTATAAGAAATAAAGGTTTGAACACAGTTTAAACTATAAAAAAACAAAAACATTGACAATGAATAATAGGTTGGTCTAAAATAACAAATATAAGAAAAAAAAATTGTTTAGAAAAATAAATACAGCCAGTGGTGTATTTATGAGAGGGAGGAGAGATCAGCTGATATAACAATTTAGCATGGTAGTCAAGAAGGGGCCATGTATAACTTATGCTCTCACCACCAACACCACCACCTCAAAAAATACCTTTAAGTCCCTTTGAATTTTGAGAAGTGACCCCTTCCCTGTCTGAATGCAATGTTGCATTACTTTGTAAAATTACTTCTAATATCAGAATTTTTTTTCTTTAAAGAAATAAAATCAATCATGTCTTGGGAATAAAAAAAAAGAGAGAGAGAGACCAAATAAAACTACAGAGAGAAGAAAAAGAGAACTTATGGGGTGAAAAAAACAACTAAGGAAGGAAAAGTAGCCATCCATTAGACAAACAAGCAGAGAAACTGTAAACTGAAGTGAAAGACAGAATTTATGTAATGAAGAACACTATTAATGTTGAGAAAAAATGATGAGAGCAAGTAATTTAGACTGAAGCAAAAACCAACAGAGAAGGAGAAAATGGCTAGACAAACATTATAGGACAGATGGCATTCTGTTTGCTCGGAGTCTCCCACTGTGTAGAATAAATGCTAGCAATTGTTGAAATGACTTTTCAGTGTTTAATGAGATGACACTACAAGCTTTGTAAACTGGAATAGTAAGAAACGTCTATTTGCTTGCAAGCCGAACCAAAGCCTTGCGTACACATACTAAATAAGGTAGAGAAGGGAACGGTTTGGAGAGTGATTCTAACAAGTAGTGAGTGTTCACAAAGCTGTCGGTTGTGTACAAAGTGAGGTGCATCAGGTTTAAGTGCCTAGGAAATAGAAATAACATTGAGGGGGCGAAAAAAGAAACAAAAACAAAAAAAAATATATGGAAAATATCTTCATAATAGTATACATACATACACACATACATACATACATACATACACAGGGTGACACAAGTGAGAGATATGGTTTGGCCATTGCAAATAAAATACTACTACATGTCATCAGCAAAGTAAAGAGTTCTGAGATTATAATCTAAACTAATTTACTTAACGTCTTCCTGCTGCATTATAATAACTTGAGTAATGTGACTAATAGCTTCCAGTAAATAAATCAAGTAAGCAAATATATATATAAATAAATATAGCAGTTACCAAGTGTTGACTATACAATACATATTGAAATAATAGATAAACAGTTAATTTATATATTACCATATGAGCAAAGGAAGCAGAAATAGCTAAGACAGGTAGAATATGGGGTTAGATGCAATAATGTATCTAGTGTCTTAAATCCAGGTAGAGCCGCTACTTCTCCGAATTGAGAGATTACAGCTCAGATACTATGAGCATGTAGTTAGAATGTCTCATGAAAGAATCGCTGGACAGATTTTACGGGCGAAACCAACAGATAGGAGACCCAGGGGTAGACCCTGAGCAAGATGGTTGGATAACATCCATGAGCTTAACTGGTCACGCTTGGGGATCCAGCCAGATCAGTTGGAGACAGTTGCTTCTGGCAGGACCCAATGGGGGGAGTGTTTGAGGAAAGAAGAAGAGTCTTAAATCTAATATGATCAACTTTAACAAACCAGTTTGATCACCTAATTATAATATACTAGGGGACATTTAATCAACTATGCAAAATTAACCAAGAGCTTTGTCAGAGAATATCCCTATAACCTTTATATCAGAATTATTCTATTGTAGTGCTAGTGCCATGATAAATTGCTCCTAGTACACTTAGTGAATTTGTAGGCAAACAAATAGAAACAATGTTGGATTAAAAGGACCTTTTAGTTTGTTGAGGACATGACAACCTCTCTAGTGTTGGTGCCATAACAAAATATACTCAATACACTCTCTAAAATTTTTAGCAAATGAATGAAGACATGTAGAGTCAAAAGGACCTTTTAGTCCTGTCTAGGGCATAACTTCTGTTAGTGTTGATCCCATGATAAAATATATTCAGTAAACCCTATAAAGTGGTTAGTATGAAGGACATCAGGCCGTAGAAACTATACCAGATAAGTAACGTACAAGCAAGATAATCTCTAACCTATCCAGAATGGAGATGATGGTGTGGAAGGCAATCTATTACTTCCAGTTATATTATGGCTGGGTGAAAGCAATCATTATGCTATAATGATTGTTAAACAAATGAATAAATGAGTTGAGAAATTGAATAAGTGATATATGATAGAAAAGTAATGTAATCCAAATTGTATTGATATTCATTACATTTGAGAACTTCGAACATAATACTTTATATACATCATAACTAAATATATAACTTGAATATTCTATGTTGACTTCTTAAAACAATCAAGTATAAAAGTACCTTTTGTTCCTCGGAAATCTTAAAATAATTTTGTATAATACTATATGGTAAAGCATTCAGTGTTCTAAAAGTAAAATCCACTCTTGATGCCAATTTACCTGAAACTAATTCTTTATCATTTAATGTGTTTGTTTTGTTTTTTTATTTGAAGACAGTAGTGTGTGATTAGCTGCTATTTCACACAATTATGTAAAGACTTCCCATTTATAGTCAATTCAAATACTTAAGCATATTACATAAAAGTCAACTGAACAAGATATTGAATTTTTTTTCACTAATGGAAGCTTACAATTCACTTTAATTGATCAACTCACTAGATGTAGACTTCTGGCCCATCTAAGAGGGCAGTAACTCTTAAATAAGAACAGATTTTAATAGTAGCAATACGTTCAACCCATGCTAACAGAGAAAGACATAATATAATGCTGAAGATGATGGCGGTAGTAGTGGTAATAAGAAAAACATTTGATTCTAATACTCAGTTTCTATTTCAATTTGAAGTGTTCTTTGTGTGTCAAGTTTAAACATTTTATATATTGACTTAATGCCTAACAATGAAATGTTTATCCTATATTGGCTTCTGTGATAATGTATCAGACTGCAACTGTTGGTTTGTGTGTATGTCTAGTTAATCTCTCACTGCAGGATTTCCCTCCTATCAAAACAAGACAATTCTTGCTTCAGTTCCCCTAAGTATATTGTTTTCCCATGGAAAATTAGCTGCGGTAGACTAGCATCCTCTCCTGGAAATAATTTATTTGCCTTATGCATTAAATGCTATAGAAACCAAATCTAATTATTAACCTTCTAAATCCATACAGCTTCTTAACAGATTAAAACTTCATATTGTTTCCATAAAGATTTTTTTAACCTCACCTAGGCATGGCTCTTGTGGAGAAGTTCACCTTGCAACCACATGATTCTGGGTTTAATTCCACTGCATTGTCTCTGGATTTTGAAAGACAGAAAATGTACAGGAGCCCATTGTGTGTGTATGTAGTGTGTGTCCATAGCCAAGTTCATATAAAAACTGATGCTGTTTAAATCAACTATTCGACAAATATAAATAGATAAAATGAGTACTACACTGAAATAAACACCGAGACCATTGTGATCAACTAAACACTTGAAGGTGGTGCCCCAGCATAACCACAATCCAATAATTGAAACCATCTTTGTTGGGATGTGGTAGAAAGCTACAGAAGTGTTCTTTGACTTTGTACCACAACCTTAACAGAGACTGATTTCAATCATTCATCATCTTGGACATGTTAATTGATCTAAGAAACAGATATTACATAGACCATCCTGTGATCTGCTCATTTGATCTACCGTATACATTAGTTGACTTGAAAATAATCAGAGAATCATCTTATCACTTTCAAACCTGCTGACATGTAGTCAATTGATAGACTGAGACTGCAATCCTGGTTAATTTCTATTTAGCTCACATAAATTAAGACACACGTGTATGCATATGTGTTTATGGGAGAGTGAGAAAGAGAAAATGAATGGAATTTACAGCTCACACCTATGCAAGTTTAGCTGGCCTTCTGCAATGTTGAGTGTTTTAATGATTTAGTGATATGGGCAACAATCATATCATTAAACAACAAGAAGTGAAGCACTGTGTTCAATAATACAGTGTGCTGTCTGGTCCAGGAATTGAGCTCACAACCTTATGATTATGAGGTCACCACATTAACCCTGAGGCTAATGCCTTGAAAGAGAGAGAGAGATAGAGAGAGATAGATGCAAAATGGTAGATCAGCAATAGAACATCTAAATTCCAGGTTAAAGATCGTGTTTGAAACAAGATTTTAAATTTACAATTATCATTCTGGAAAATCTAGCACCAGTGAAACTAGAACAGCACTTTATAAAAGAGAAAAGAAAACCGACCATACATACTAAATGTTTAGTTTAAAGAAAGTAAAAGAAAGCATAATGCATGAATTAATATACCACCTAAAATACAACTAAAGTGCATATGATTAAAATTTAAAAAATAGTGGTAGTATATACAATATATAACAACCATTTAATACCAAATGAGTTTGTTTTTATATTTTTATATTCCCAGACAACTTCATGTTAAGGTCCAAACCATTCCGTAAACATTGTATTTTGAATTCTTAGACAATTTACTCGGTTAACCTAACTAAAGAATTGGCACAAATTTAATTTATAAGTGGATCAATACTGAGACTATATATAAAGTTGTGTGTATGAGCACACACACTTAAAAGAACAAAGAAAAAGTACTGAATGCAGAGATGATTAAAGATATTTTGTCTTAAATAAAGCAATTTAAATTCAGTTTGTTCAAGCAAGCTGAACTTCACTTCACTGGTGCTAGATTTTCATATGGATAAGCAATAAATCAAAATCAGATATGGAGATAATTTTCCTCTATTACATACCAGCCGTAATGAGCAATACAAATGTAAAATACAGTATAGTCTCCACATCTAATTTCAATAAATTTTAATCCCTTATGAAGTTGTTTGGAATGGTGATGAGGTGAAAACAACATAGTTCAACAAGAACTTCATTCTTAGATTGAAATAGCTATTTAATATCAGATTTATTACAGAATTAATTTAAATTTTAATCTAGCCATTCGAATGTTTGTCTAGTATGTTTATAAGGATACCAGAAGCGCATTTATAATTATAGCTATCAATATATATATATATATATATATATACACATACAAATACACACAAATGTATATATATATACATACAAATACACACATATATACATATATACACACACATATATACATACACACACATATATATATATATACAATATATACACACATATATACATACACACACATATATATATATATATATATATATATATATATACAATATATACACACATATACATACACATATATACACACACATATATATATATATATACAATATATACACACATATATACACATATATACACACACATATATATATATATATACAATATATACACACATATATACATACACATATACACATATATATATATATACATACACATATATACATATATATATATATATATACACACATATATATATATATATATACAATATATACACACATATATACATACACATATATACATATATATATATATATATATATACATACACATATATACACATATATATATATACATACACATATATACACACATATATATATATACACACACATATATACATACACATATATATATACATACACATATATATATACATACACATATATATACACATATATATATACATACACATATATATACACATATATATATACATACACATATATATACACATATATATATATACATACACATATATATACACATATATATATACATACACATACATACACATATGTATGTATAGTTTATAAAATAAAAAAATTTAAATATATAAAAATACAGCTGTTTGGAATGTTTAAAATACGCTCAGAACTGTGCATTAGAAATTAATGATTAAATTAAGAAGGAAACAAAAGTTTAAGACAAATATAATGGTACAAAAACATTAAAACACTAATAATTGTATAAATTTCGTTATCACAGATCGTAATAATACCAAAGAGGTTGATGAGGAAATTTTAATGCGGAAAACTAAATATTCTTTGTTTTGTCTTTATATAGTTAAGATATCAATTTTATTTATTAAAAAGAAAGATTTAATTTATATATATATATATATATTACCATTTCAACCTTATTGGCTAAATAATTGAAAGTTTAAGATACAAACTAGTTTACATGCCTTACAAAATCAGGCAACTGATAAAGACAATTTCTGACAGAAAAGTTTTTTTTTCTCTCAATTTTTATATTTTAACCATATATAAAAACCTTTGTTTCTTTCGTTTTTGTTTGCTTGTTTTGTTTTGTGATTTTTTTTGTTTGTTGATTTTTTTTTTTTTTTTTTTTTTTTTTTTTTGAAAATATACAATTGACAGAGATGATTTTTGGAAATATGAACCCTTTATTACAAGAGAACTGGTTAAAGAATCCCAAAGATTCACTATGTATGCCAAGGCAGCACCAAGCAAAAGTTATGTTGAATTTATCGACAAAATATTGCTTGATAAGTGTCCAAAAAAGTCAGAATGCACCTATTCCTCTTGATTGTTCCAAATATTTATGAAGAATATTGGCATTAAAAGACACACGCACAAATGTTTTATTTTTCTCTCTCTCTCTCTCACACACATTTTTTTTTCTTTTTTTGTTTTGCATGGCTTCCACAGCAAGCAAAATGCTTGCCAGTAAGTGTGGAACAAAAATATAAAATTTCACAGCATTGCACAGATGAAGTTCTTCGGATCCAAAACACTACAAGTTACTTCCTTTTTCACTGTTTTCAACAATAGAACTGTGTTTACTTACGTGTTTCTCTTCTATAATCCAAATGGTTATATGAAAGATAAAAAAAGAAAGAAAGCAAGAATTAAATACAAAATATGTAGTTTTTAGATTAAATTTTAATATTTTCAAGCAAACCTAAGCTATTAGCTATTCTAAAACATACTTTACATACATGAAAGAAAGCGGTAGAGAGAATCAACAGAGACAAGGAGAAAGAGAGAGGGGTAAAGATAGGTAGAGAGAGAGATAAATAGATAGAGGCGAGGGAAAGAAACAGATAGAGATAGGTAAATGGAGAGAGAATAGTGCCATTATAATTTTAAAGAAGGTCAGCAATTATCTGTAATAATGTCTTAATGCTATTTAGACTGAATACCTAGGAATTCAAAATTAATTCCTTAATAGGATCAGGATTAATGATAAAGCGATGTAAAGTAATCACTTTATGTATTACTAGAAAGACTTTACCCTTCCCTTCCCTACACTACACTACCACAAGTGTATTACCTACTCACCCCACTCTTACAGGCAAATTTGACAACATTCAGGATATTACTTTTAGGAAAAAAAAACTATGTAAACATATTTTGGTAATAATTTTTCAAGAGGAAAAATACTTTTAATGATTCCAAATTGATGCCATGATAATGCTGTTATTTCAGTTTGTTTTAGGTTTATTTGAATTCATTTAATACTAAATAAGAGAAAATCAAATTCAACAAGCTGTATTATATATATATATATATATATATATAAAATTTGGGACACTTGATGCTCACCCGTCGGGGTTCCAAATTTTTCATATTACCCACTCTACTACCCCAAGTATTGAGTACTCTGGTGCATAATGGTCTAACTGATTGTTTTATTTTTACTGCCTTCATTCTGATATACATGTGTATATATATATATATATATATATATATATATATATATATATATATATATATATATATATATATATATATCTCAGAATGCTAGCGTGGAAAGTGGACGTTAAACGATGATGATGATATATATATATATACACGCACACACGTATAACTTCAGTTTGCAATTAACTACAACCTGTAATGTGATAATGCTAATGCTATGTAAATAGCACCCAGTCTACTCCACAAGCCTAAAATGGAGCCTATGAGCAAGTTAGGTCACTTGGACTGCCTGGCCTCATAATGTGGCAGCTTGTCTAACCCATACAAGCATGGAAAATAGACGTAAACCAATGATGACGACTAGTGGAAACATCGATAATATTTTGCTTGTCACGATGTGTTATGGTGTTGGACTTTTAACACGTGTAACTATGGAATGAAAACGAAAAGTTTGTCAACACGCTTGACCCTTTCATTACGATATTTCTAATTAAATACACTGTCAACATGTTTCAATTTATATTGAAAATAAAAATTGGAAGAATTTAGTTAAAATAACCCATTATTAAGATGGTGTTTAGATATTATTAAGATATTACTTAAATTTTAAAAAAAAATTTATGGAAAGTTTTAATCTAAATGTGAACATTTTTAGAATTAAAAAAAAAATCCAGAATCTGTTTCAAATGGATAGGTATCAAAACGGTTAGCTAGGCAACAAAATCAAAGGCATATTTGAAATTCTTAACATAATCTTATAAATATTTATAAATTTACTGTATATACTTGAATATAAGCCGATCTGAATATAAGTCGTGCCTTTATTTTATGTCTAAGAAATAGGCAAAAATCCAACCCTGTTTATAAGGTGAGGCAACACTATGTTTAAATGAGGTTTTGAAATTCTCATGAGTGGCGAGAGTACATTTATGAAGTTTAAAAAAATGTTGATACTTAAAATGTTTTAAGTGTCATTTAGAGTAAAGATTTTGTTTCACAACTCCATTACATAGTGATTATTTTACCTATTTCTGACTGTTTTGAAGGTCATATTCATTCAAAAGTATAAAAAATAGGAAATACAAATTCCATGCCAAAAGTGAAACTGGTGTAATATTCACCTCCAAAGCAAAAATATTTTAGCACACTCATTTACATAGAATTTTAAAGTTGGCGAAAATTGGCCAAACAATGACTTCAATAAGCTGACTGCCCGTTTTAACATTTCTTTTCTTTTTTTTTTTTTTTTTTTATTGTCACATTTCTCAACTTATATGTAAGTATATATATATGGTATGCATCAAATAGGATTTTTTGTAAAACGTGGAATTTCCATAGGTGTCACTAGTTTTATATTATTTTCCATGCACTCATACTTAACTAAGAACTAGTGGGGGAGAGAGAGAGAGAGAGAGAGAGAGATTATACATAAAACAGTCAACCTTTTGATACAAAACCACCTGGACCCCCACCTCACCCTTCATTTAGTTATTCTAAGTTGTTTGTTTTACAGTGTTCATATTTATCTAAAAAAAAAAAAAAAAAAATATTCATAATTTTTATGTAAAAACCTTTAAGCTATATTCTAAACAGCAACTTAATGAGAAAATTAGTTATATGACTAAATCCCCCCAAATCTTGATCATTACTTTTATTAGAAATATGATAATGAAAATTAACTAGCATAAAAAAAAGGGAAAAGATTTGAAAACTCACCCTTCTCTTCTTTTAAAGATCCACTTAAATGTGGGTTGCCAGGAAATGTACTTGAAAGTGCCAACAGTCCGGATCCACTTGATACTGGAAT
Organism: Eledone cirrhosa; assembly: GCA_964016885.1. NCBI lineage: Eukaryota > Metazoa > Mollusca > Cephalopoda > Octopoda > Eledonidae > Eledone > Eledone cirrhosa. The sequence continues at coordinate 80,625,792 of OZ024746.1, read as the reverse complement.
TCCAGGGGGTTGTAAACTGGCAGGGTGTGGTGGTATTGGAATGGCTGGTGGGTGGGCATGAGGGAGATGCTGTGCCTGAACTTGTTGCTGAAAAACAACATACAAATGTCCAAATGTAAAAGAAAATAAATAAAAAATAAAAATGAAACAATGAACAAAATTATTATCATGATTATATACTGCTAATAATAATAATAATAACAATAATAATAATGGGGAGTGGATAAAATAACACGAAAAATGAAAACACAAAAAAACACAAGGCAAACTAATTCAACAAAAATTATAAAATGATGTGACATGCAACATCGAAAAATTAAAACCATGTGTATATATGTGTTTTATATTGTGTATTAGGATTAAACAGAAGTTTGGGGACTCGTTTACTATGTCGTCTGTCCATTCAATTTCAGCAGCAAATGTAAGGAACGTATAAAATTTAATGAGGTATAGTTAAAAGAAAAACATTCGTTTCTCTTGGATTTTTAGTAATTTGGAATTATATGTAAACTTAATAGCTAATTATTTTAATTGCCTTATGTTCCTGTAAGTTTATAATTTTGTGGTAATTATAGAGTATACATTTCTCTAATTTGGACCGTTAAGAGGCGAAGTTTGATGGACATTCTCAGGGGAGACCACTGTTGCTTGGAAGTGGAAGAAATGCTTAACACATGACTATTTCAATTAGATTTTATAAATAATTCTTCGAAAATGTATCGAAGTTTGGTTATAAAAATTTAGAACAAATTAAAAAAAAAAAGTTAAACCGGGGGTGGGAAAAATAATATGAAGGAATGGGAGGGCAAAGTGCTTGGCAGCTTCACTGAAACATACCCCTATAATTGCATTCAGTTCAGCCATGGTCACCTGTTTGGCTCGTTCTACAGCAGCTGCAACCTGTTGCTGATGCTGCAAAACAAAGAGGAAACAGAACAATAACAAGACTGGTAGTTTGTGTGGTGATTACAACTTTAGAAGCCAAGAAAGAGACGAGAGAAAAGAGATTTGTCAACTCATCGAATACCCTTGTCTCTGGATGGAAGCCATCATCATCGTCGTGGTCGATACAACGATGGATATATATATATTAAATATACATATATATATATATATTGTATACATCTACACAATGTGAAGAGGAAACGATATCTAATGCAAGTTTTAAATGTTGGTTCGACCCAATAAAGATGATTTCTATAATCTATTATCTCGCTAGTTAAAAGGAAAGGTTTCAGAATTTGATGGTAATGAGAATGTAGTAAATAAAACAAATACAAATTTTGAAGTGCTAGTGAGAATATTAATAACACAAATGGAAAAATTAAAAGAAAAACAGGGGCCTAATATTTTAAAATGCAAGTTTAACAATAAAACAGATTAAAAACTAAAACATAAATTATACTTGAGTTCTTTAAAATACCATCCCCTCCAAATTTATGCGATTTTAACATTAATAAAACGTTAAGGGGAATTAGAGTTTAACAGCTGTAGCAATAAAGCTTGAAGAGTTAAAAATCATTAAACTTAGAAATTTAACACAAAAGAATTCATTGTTCGTTTTATTTTTTAGTTTTAAATCCTTAACACCGCATTATTTTACAACCCCTAATTATTATTTTTTTAAATTCAAATTTAAACTTGCGTCATTTTACACCCAACCCCTCCACATGTTTTTTTTTGTTTTTTTAAATTCAGTAATATTTTATCTGTTTTGGAGTTTTACTTGGCCTTTTCTCCCACACACACAATTCACAAGACATGTAATAAAATAAATTTACTACAGACAATCTCGGGTGAAAAATGAAAAAAGTAAAAACAAACACAATTTTAAAAACAACAAAAAAAGCAACGAAACAACTCGGAGGAATTTACAGAGGTGAAAAAAAAAATCTGATCGAAACTATAAACACAAAATACATTTTTTAACGATTTTTTTTTTTTTCTTTCATTTTTTTTTCCCTTTAAATTCGTTAATAACTTATTTCAGAAAATAAATATTCAGTGATTTTGAAATATACTTTTTTTTTTCTTTTAAATGAAATGTTTAAAAAAAAAGAACACCGTGTGATTTACAGATGTTTAGTGGTGTTGGAAGAAATAAACAAAAAAGATCGAGACTTCAAATAAATATTTTAAAATAATAAAGTAAATTATAATGCATAATCGTAATATAATATATATATAGAGCGTGGTGAAAAATAAATAAATTCTATGTTTATGATATAACATTTAATAAAATTTGTTTGTTTGTGATAATTTACAAAAGGGTCGAGACGGGCTACGTGCTGAGAAAGTCGCATAAGTGATTGATAAATATGTTTTGTTCAACTTAAAATTCAAGATGATAACTAGAGTACAACTATTACACATCTTAAACGTCAAACAATAGAAATATATGTAGCTCCGTCTATAGTGGTTCAGAACTACGATTTATTTTGAAAACGTTAAAGTGAATAATGCTTATTGTCTGCCATGAGAGGCAAAAAAAAGGCTTTACAAGGTGCATTATAAAGGGAGAGAACTATGTACAGCATAGTTTTGTATTTGGTCGGTTATATTAGTCAGCCGTGGAAAGAATATTCGTAACTGAAACTACTAATACTGCTAGCTTTAACAATGCTATATTTTATTTAGAGAGAGTTAAATGTTGGGTCTTGCTGCCAGACCCGTAACTGTTGGAGTCGTAGCACCGGTAGCGTAACATACGGCGTGTCTGGACACTCTAAACTTAGCAGAGCCCATTCCCTCCCAAGTCTGAACACAGCTGATTTCTTCCAGAAAAGGTGTGGAGAAAGAGATACAGAGGGTGAGTCAACCTCAATATTGGGCTGGTACAGATTTATTAACTTCGAAAAGTTGAAAGGTAAAGTTGATTGCGGTGGGATTTGAACTCAGATAATGTGGAGAGATAAAGGGAATACCGTTTTAATAACTGCCAATTGGCCGATGGGTGGATGTGGGGAGTATAAAGAGGCTTAAATGATTTAACAATTCAAAAATTTAAAAGAAAATGCTTAATATGAACCTTTGCCACATTTGAATAAAAAAAATTACAACTTTAATGTATCTATATATTTGATATATATTTATCCTTATCGAGCCCCTCTTTGGATTTTAGTCTTCACATTTATTATTATTACTATATATATATATATATATATATATATATATATATATATATATATTATTTGGTATTTAACTCTTTTGGTGCCAAACAGCCTAAAACTGGCTTCGGTTCTAAGACACTGGGCTGTGTTGTTTTGTTTTTAGTGTTTATATTTATCTAAAAACTTCTATCGAAATTCGTAAAGGAGTTAGTTATGTTACTCGATTATTTTTTAAATAACTTGAAAATATTAAGCAGTGTCTTATATAAGAAATATGATAGCAAAGGTTAAGAATTATATGCCCCGTCTAAACCCATGCTAGCGTGGAAGATAGACGTTAAATGGTGATGATGATATGTGTCAGTGTGAGGGCGTAGCCTTTTAAAACTTAAATAAAAATTTTTTTTTTTGCAATATTTTCTTTAAATTCGACTTAAAATGAAATTCTTCAGTTTGAACATATATTTCTTTTCTAAAGTGTTAAAAAGGATGTGTGTGGACATTATATAAATACATGTATTGGTTGTGTGATGTATATCGGATCTACAAAAAAATATCAAATAAAATACATCTGTAGCTTATCAGGAATTCAAAAAAATAATTCCAATAAGATTTAAAGAGAACATTTAAAAAAAGATGAATATTGGAAAATATTTTTTAAAAAGGCATAATAATAATAAAAATAAAATATAAGAACAGACTGAGTGAATTTGAGCTATTTTCTTTTATAAGATGAACACCACTTAATATGAAGCATTGCATTATTTTCTTACCTCCTGTGATAAGAATGGAATAACTTGGGCACAGATTGCATTCAACCGCTTTGCAATCTCTGTCTGCAAACAAAAAGAAAGGTAGAGAAAAATTAAATTGTAAGAAACAGTTAATAATGAATTGAAAAATAAGATTAGCAAAATACTGATTTCTCATTTAGGCACACACAAGGCCGGCCAAATTTGGGGAAAGGGCTGAATTGATTGAATCAACCCCAGTACTTGAATCGTACTTTATTTTATTGCCCCCAGAAGGATGAAAGGCAAAATTGACTGTGGCAGGATTTGAACTCAGGATGTAAAGAGCCAGAAGAAATACAGCAATGGCATTTTATCTAATGCTTTACCAATTTTGCCAATTCTCCACCCTTAGCAAAATATTGAGTTCTAATTTAGGCACAAGACCTGGAATTTGAGAGGCAGGGAAAGCAGTATTTGTTTCAGCTCTTTACGTTCTGAATTCAAATCCCACTGAAGTCAACTTTGCCTTTCGTCCTTCTGAGATCGATAGAATAATGTACCAGTACAAGTACTAGGGTCCAATTTAATTGACATTCTCACCCCACCTCCCAAATTATTGGCCTTGTGTCTAATGTAGGAATCAATACTGATCCCAGACAGATGAACTGCTAAGTTGACCATGGCAAAATTTGAAGACAATATAAAAAAGATGGATTAAATATTTCGTGACATTTTATCTGATGCAAGCATGGAAAAGCAAATGTAAAAACAATGATGATGATGTAATGATTCTGCCATCAACAACCTCTTCTTTCCAGTAAACTCGGCTTAGTCATGTGATAGTACACTTAGTTCCTTATACAGGTTTATAGGGATTTTTGTATGGTTTTCATTTCATTTATTCAATTCAAAACTGACCACACACACACACACACACACACACACACACACACACACACACACACACACACACACACACGAGCAATTCCACAATTCTCTACTATCACCACCATCTTTGTTTCCAAAAGTTATATTAGTCTCAAATAACTACAGTGAAAGAAATTCTATTCTTGAAATATTTTATTGTTTGTAATGCTGCTAAAAATAAAATAAAAACTGTCAAAATACAATATAATTTTTGTTTAATTGTACACTAAATATAAAACATTCAAAAGACAGCCATAATTATACAAGTTCAGCTTGGGTTTGAGTTCAACATATATAGTTAATTGAAATTCGAAGGGAGCTTGACCCTTATGATACCAAACCGCCTGAAATTGCCCTTGGCTCTATGATACAAAGCTGTATATTTCAGTGTTTATATTTATCTAAAACCCTTCCATCATAATTCTATGTAAGAACCTTTTGTTATGTTTGAAACACCAGCTTAATAAAGAAAGCCCTTCAAATTCTTAATTATATTCAAAGGGCTTTAAAAATCATAGGCAATGTTTTTCATTAGAAATATGGTAAAAAAAAGGATTAACTATTACAGGTGTTTGTGTGTGGAAGCTTTTTCTTTATGTACTATTTTCTCTTTCTTTAAATTCAACTTAGAATGGAGAAAAGGAAATATTTTAAAGTGTTTATATTTATCTTAAAAAAACCTTCCACCATCATTTAATTTAAGAACCTCTAAGTTCCAAACACCAACTTAATAATAAAAAAAATAAAAATAAAGGCTGGTTATATTAGCAAATCCTTCCAAATTTTTGATTGTTTTCAAAATGATTTGAAAATCAGAGGCAGTGTTTTTCTATTAGAAATATGGTAATGAAAGAAGGTAAGCTGAGATAGGAACAGTAAAATAGCTAAATAGATATCCAAGAAAAACCTAAAAGTTATATACAATACAATCTTTTTAAATACAAAAAATTTAAAAGGCATAGTGTGAATGCTTGCACAAATATTTTTGTTTTGGGAGGGGGGGGGTATATATATATATATATATATATATATATATATTGTCCCAGTTCACCTGGCTATTAGAAGCAGGTACAAGATCATCAGCTAATGATACTCATGGTAAGCAAACATCCTATACAGCAAATGACTTATCTCTTCTGCTTAGCATTGTGGAACTGGGACTAAGCACCAGTCTTTATAGAAAAGTACTCTCATACCCAAGGCGCACAGAGTTGTGCTTGGTAAAGCAGTAATGATACACAATAAAAATAATAATGGTTTCTGATCTAAGCACAAGGCTAGCAAATTTAGGGGAAGGGAAAGTCGATTAAATCAACCCCAGTGCATTACTGGTGCTTTATTTTCTCAAACTCGTAAGGATGAAAGGCAAAGGTTAACCTCGGCAGGATTTGAATTCAGAACGTAAAGGGCCATAACTATGCTGCAAAACAGTGTTCGATGCTCTACTGATACTGAATTAATAAACTTGGGATGAGGAGGCATTTCCCTTAACAACAAACATAATTTTAAACTCATAGTCAAAGGTGGCAGCCAGTCATGTGGTATTTTAGTTAATGCAGACAATATGTATTGGGGAAAAGAATGATATGGTATTTTAAACATGTAGCATGGAGGAATTATCAATACATGTGAGAGGAGAGGAAGTGGAGAGACAAGTAAGTGAAATTTTGTAGGAATTTAGAACTGCAGTAAAATGATTGGTAAGGACAGACTAATCACTGTTAATGGTTGGACAAGTTTCAAGTGAACTATGAAGCTTCATCAATAGGTGTTATTGACAGTTCAAGTGATGGTTATCTAGCATGTCAGAACTTCTCAGTGCAACAGACTTTACCAAAAGGGAAGCAGGAGAGAGAGAGAGAGAGAAAGAGAGAAAGAGAAAGGGCGACGAAGACAGAGAGAATGGAGAATAGTAGAGGAGAGGAGAGAACTAAAGCTGAAACTGAGAACAAGTACAGTATAAAATGTCAGAACAATATGGCTAGAGATAGATTCAATATAGTAATGCAGACAAGTGGCATTATTAATAAATTTCTGTTGATTGGATTGTGTGGCAGAAGATAACAATAGCCATTTGCAGTCGTAAACTGTTTGGGTGAACACAGTAGTAGAATGGTAGTTGTCACAAGCAAGATTAACATCATTTCATGGACAAAATACAGTAAAAGTAAAACTAGCTTAAATAAGGCCCATGGCCTGACGGTTAGGGTGTTAATTGGATTTTGATTCCTGAATTGGATAGTGTGTTGCATTTTTAAGCAAGACACTTCATTTCATGCTTTTTATAAGACTGGATCCCCATTATCAAAACACCCATGAAACAAATGATGTAGCCTCATAGGAGGTCAAGTAAACTTAGATAGCTATGAGCTGAAAAATTTCCATTTTTTCACATATTGGCTGGCGGGCGTGTTAATTAACTAAAAAGTTGGATGCCATGTAAAAAAAGAGGTCCAGAAGAAAAAAAATATATTCTAGTAAAATTGTCTTATAACTGTAGAGCAAATCTTGTGAGAGGAATTTGAACAGGAAAGAATAAAATAACCATGGATCATAAATAATGATTTCTCTGTAGGCTGCTACAAATGGCTGCTCCAACTGCTAGAAATAGCAGCGAAATCTTCCAATTAGATGAGATGTGGAAAGATCTCTAACCAGTCTGCTGAACAAGAGCAGGCCATTGAGAGAGAGGGAGTGCAGTTCCCATGACCCTTTTCAGGGCCTTTGGGACTATTGGGAGGTATCCATAAACTAGAGAGCTGGCTTGAATGCTTAGCTCTGCTAAAAATCACCCAATGGTCAGATGGTCAAGCCAGGTAACAGATTAAGCCTACCACTCAAGCAGGCTATGGCAGGAATTGAATTCAAAATGTGAGGCAACAATAAATACTGCAAGGTATTTCATCAGACACCCTAACACTTCTGCCAATTCATAGACAGGGGAGGGTGGGGGCAACAATAAAGACAAGTTGTAAAGGTGGAAGAAAGTTGACTGAACTAATTATATTACATGAAATGAAAATTGAAATTTACAGTTCAGACCTATTCAGGTTTAGCTGGCCTCCTGCAAAGTTGAATCTCTTAGAAAGTTTCCTTGAGTATTTTAATAATAGGAGGCCTCAGTTCTATAATGAAAAGCAATGTGAAATGAAGTGTCTTGTACAAAAACACAACACAGCACAGCACACTGTCTAGGAATCGAATCCACACCCTTATAAGTGTGAGTCAAACTTCTAACCTCCTTCACATTACAGAAGATGAAAATCAAAGACAATCTAGCTGCAACAGCAGTCACCAAAGTTTCAAAGAAGAACAAGTGAAATATGAGGTGTTTTGCCACCATTAACACAAAGTTTAACATAAAGAGTTTTTTTAAAATCAATAATAAAACAGAAAATATTTCCTTTTCCATAATTAAATAAACAATACTTTTTAAAAAAGACAAAGGAAAACAAATAAAAAATAAAATAAAATTCAAGATTACATGAAACTTAAAACAGAAATTAAAATTATAAAAAAAAAATGATGAAAATTTCTTCTTTGTTTTGTTTTGAAAAAAAGATGAGTGGTTTGAGAGTAGTGTGTGTGAAACGCATGCAGGAATGCAAGCGTATAATAGGAATGAACATAAAAAGAAATAGATTCAGTTCTGATAATTGATTTCAACCTTTTAAAAGAAAATATAAAGAGATAAAATTCGAGGACAGCTACTACTGATTATAGTGTCGAAAATTTCTAAGAGTTGTTAGCAGTTGGTGGTGGTGGTGGGAAAGAGAGGGGGGGGGAGCAGCTGTAAATGAATTATCTGTGGAAAGCAATTATTCCAGTGCTTAAAAATCAAGGACCTTTTATGTATCTTTGGCCTTCATTTAATTAATTAAAGTTTTGAGATTCCTGTAGTAAATGTCATAATAACACAAGTATAAAATTGAGTTCATTACAGACTTGTTGAGATTTTTAAAACAATCAATGTTTATAAGTAGAGATAAATGTAAGGAATTTTGTTGAAGAATGTCTTACATGAAGCGGGGAAGAAGGAGTAGATGAGAATGAGAAAGATGAGGAGAAAAAGTCGAAAAGACAAAAATGGAAAGTAAAATAAGATATAGAAAGGATGAAGAAAACAAATAGAGATATGAGAGAAATTTAACAAAATAGATGGAGAAAAAGCAAGAATACTGTGGAATGGCAAAGAGAGTGTGAGAGTGTTGAATGAGTATATGTGCTTACATGTGTGTGTGTGTGTGTGTGTGTGTGTGTGTGTTTAGTTTAAATTATCTAAAATGAAAACAGCAAATATAGAAATTCTTTTTCTATTTAGCTTATTGGATCACTCAACACTGAAGGAATAAACATGTATCACTCTTTGAGAAGTTATTGATATCATTGTTAAGTGTTGGTTTAATAGCAAACCAGGCTACCAAACTGGAGAAGGTTATCAATTTTTAATGTAGTTCAAATATATCAGTACATATACACAAACACTTTCCTCATCTTTCGTCACCATTAACTGATATATGTATATATTATTTACATATCTTATAAAGACAAGAAAATTGTCACTGCAAATTTGATATTTCAATATTGACCAGCAGGCCTGTTCAGTTAATGATTATTTATCCCTTATTGGGTCCTAATGATGCAGGTCTATGACCGAAGATGACCACTTAAGGCCATCTATCTTGTAATCAAGTACAAACCATTATCCAACATATTCATATTTAAGGTGAGATCTGAGGGCAATTGGACTGCTATTTCTAATATTTAAAATGTTTATACTTATGTTAAATCTTTCCATCATAATTCTATTTATTTAAGAATATTTTGTTACGTAATGTTTTAAATATCAGCTTATTAAGGAGTGTTATTTTATTAAATTCCTCCAAATATTTGATTATTTTCAAAATTAAGTGAAACAAGTTGGCAGTGTATTTCCTTAGAAGTACTATAACAAAAGAGTTAATCACATTTAACACTTTAGCATTTAAACTGGTCAGAATTCTCTCACCTCTTTCTGTTCAAATCGGCCGTAACCAGCTACTCATACCAATGTTGAGGTATTGTTCTCAAAATAAATAATATAAAAATCTCATAGATTTGATTTTATGTGAGGTAAAGCCTTTACCGTGAAAATACAATAGTAAATATAGAGTAATGTAAAATGTTAAGCTTTAAAATATCACTCAAAACAAATAGATGTTCCTATCAAAACAAGCATTTTTCATGCAGCTGATGTTAATTCATTGCTCAAGTGTTTCATGAGAGAGATCTTATACAAACCATACCAATGGTCTTTAGTAGTTTACCTGACTGATACGTTTAGTCCTAATATTTGAATATAAATGCTCTTTTTTATTAGGCATGGAAGAATTTAGACACCTCTATCTGAAATTTCAATCATTGAATATATTGCTAATCCTCTCACACTTTACAAATAACCCTTTTTTCTGTATTTCTCCTAAACAAGCCACTCACAGATACCTAACTAACCTTCATATTGCAGATCAAATTTAACTACCGTATCTTCTGGATGCCAACAAATGCTGCAGAAAAAATGTTTGTGCCTCATGATACAGAAAACTCAATTTAGATATCAAATAATTGTTTCTACTTTTGCAATTACCCAGTACATTACTGGTACTTTATTTTATCGACCTCGTAAGGATGAAAGGCAAAGTTAACCTCGGCGGGATTTGAACTCAGATCGTAAAGGAACGTAACTATGCTGGAAAGCATGTCTGACCCTCTACCGACATGCTTTCCAGCATAGTTACGTCCCTTTACAATCAAATAATAATAATGTTGAAATCTGTTCCTTTCCTTCAAAGGTGACCAGTATATAATAACTATTGTTTAAAACAACATTAAGGAGTGCCATTGTAAATCTACAATATGTATTTAAATCAAGGTTCTTAGAATAAGCTAAACTATGACAGAAAAAAATGAATCTAGCATATCATGACTGTTTGCTTCTAAAGATTACAATTCTGGGTTCGGTTTTGCTGCATTGCGCCCTCTAAAGCTGACCAATACCTTGTGAGTGAAATTAGTAGATGGGAACTGTGAAAGTGTGTTAGTATGCGCATGTGTTTATCTATTATTTTGCTTCTAAAACACCGTGAAGGTGACAAATCTTTTACCACACGGATAAGAGTGGGTTGGCAGCAAGACGGGCAGCCAGCCTTGGAAATTTGCCTAAATAAAGTAAGAAAGGGCAGTATCTAGCATATTTATGGCAACAAATTTGTATTTCTGAAAAATTATAATTAATGGTTTCACACAAGGCCAGCAATTTTGGGGGAGGGAAAAGTCGATTAAATTGACCCCAGTGCGTGACTGGTACTTTATTTTATCGACCCCGTAAGGATGAAAGGCAAAGTTAACCTCGGCGGGATTTGAACTGAGATCATAAAGGACCGTAACTATGCGGCAAAGCATGGCGTCCGACCCTCTACCGATACTGCCAATCCACCGCCCTCCTGAAAAATAATTAATAATGAGAAACCCACAACCATAGGCAAATACTCTCAGCCATCTGCTTGACTTACTAAAAATAGCTTCCTTGGCTCACACCATAACATAAAAAAAAGACATTGGAAAATGCAATCCCAGATACACTATGCTTGAAAAGCAAAATACATAATGGATTTGTTTGATACATCTGATCAGATAACAGCTCAATAAAGATTGGCCCAGGGGCTATATAAAACAACTACAACTAATATTTTCTGATAATACATACTTCAGTTGTGATGCTTACAGCTTACTATCAAGTTATCCTAGATATTAATGAAATTGGGAGGAGGGCAGTTCACACCATGTAAGAGGTTTCTTGGTATTTTAAAGATATTAGATCCCAGTCACATCATGTTATCCTTGTATCTAAACTGACAATCCCAATGTCCAAGACCACATAGGGGGTGCTCTCAATTTAACAGCAATGTGACAACCAGCTGTAGAAACCATACCATGATAGAATGCATCCAATGCACTCTAGAGTGTAGGGAACCTATGAAAATGAGATGCTGGGACCTCTGACCCATCAGAGGTCAGTAACTCTGATTAACAACTGTCTTGGTTTGAGACAACCTGTCCAACCCTTGCTCACAGGGAAAAGTGGATGGTAAATGATGATGATGATGATGATGATGATAATACCACTGCAACAACAAGGGTGATGATGTTGCTGTTGGTGGTAGTGGTGGTGGTGGTGGTGTCAATGACAAAAGCAGCAGCTATTTGTGAATATCCATTTCTATGATAAAACTGGCAGCTAATGAAATATGTATAGACACACAAGTGAGAGATTAGTTAAGTCTTTCTTTCCTATCTGTAAATTAAACAAATGAATACAAACAAAAAGAAAAATAGCCGGCAGAGGGAGGGGAGTAGAAAGGAGGAAGAGGGGGGGGGGGGGGTATATATATATTAAGGTTATCTTGTCAAATAATCTAGCACAAACTGTTTTCTCCATTGTTTCCAACATTGATCATTGGCAAGATGTGTTGCCAGCCACAGAGGAAATGAATCTGAGTAAAGAAAGACCAGGAGGTAGAAGAAAAAGAAGAGAGGGAAATAGAGACTGCCATATATTTATTACACACACACACAATATATATATATATATATATATATATATATATATATATATATATATATATATATATATATATATATATATACACATATATACACATATATGTGTATGTGGCTGCCTAATGGGAGAGGAGGAAGTGGAAGGAAAACAATGGACATTTAGGTGGAGAGAAGATTGCAATCAATATGGTAGCCATTAGTGTTTTATATTATAATAGTGTGTGTGCATGTGTTTGCCAATAGCATCACCAGCTTCACCACCTCTGCCACCACCACCTAGACAACAGCTGTAACAATAATGCTGAAGAGAGGGTTACACAATAAAAGGGCAGAAAACTTGAATTAGACAGCAGTGGGAGGAGGGGAGGTGGGGTATTGTTGACATGCCAAATATTCCAACATTACAAAATGGATTAGTTTTTTTGTTTTGTTTTTTGTTTTGCCTTCCCACACTGTGCCTATGTACATACATGCATATACAAACACACACACACTAACTATGCATATATACATACATACTTATGTCTTACACAAATGGCATGGGGTTTGCTGATATAACAGGAATTGATCAAGACACAAAAACAAGAAAAAGAATAGGAGGGAAAGAAAAAGAAAGAAAAATAGAAAAAAAGATCAATGCACACACATCTTTCTTTCTAAAAGAAACATCTTAGATTTCTCTAAACCACCACCCCCTATCTATTTATCTATAGCACCACCACCACATCCAATTATAGATTAGCTGTGTTGTTCTGTGCCTCCCCCCTCTTTATTGGATTCTTATTTCTTTTTCTTCTTATATATATATATATATATATATCTATAATAGCATATCTAACTGCATTGCAAATCCTATAAAACTAGATACAAGACAAACAACAACATGAAGCTATCACAAGATAAAATGACATTAAAGCAATAAGTAATTATTGCAACTATTTATTTTTTATTTGAACACAGTACAAATAATAATTCCTCTGCAATGGTTCACTGGTTAAATCACTCAACTATCATCTCTCGTCACATATCCTTATATTGCATGTGACGTTTTCTGCTCACCGAGCAGCAATGGCATTTAAAAATCCATTTGTCTTTAACCCTTTAGCATTTACATTTATATTTACTATTATATTTTCATGGTAAAGGCTTTACCTCACATAATATCGAATCTACGAGATTTTGATATTTATTTTGAGAGCAATACCTTAACATCAGTATGAATGGCCAGTTACAGCCAGTTTGAACTGAAAGAGCTGAGAGAATTCTGGCCAGATACGGCCAGTTTAAATACTAAAGGGTTTAAGATAGGTCAATGAAGGAACCTTCTATATGGCCATTTAACTTGCTAGAAATATTTACAAATTTCCCTCCATAATTTATCATCTACAGAGAGAGAGAGGTACATCATAGGTAAGTAGGGCAGGATCCACTATTTATAGAGGACGAAAAAGGAAGAGATGGTTTGATTTAGGCCTGCTCCATCAGTCTGGCCTAGAGGCTAAACAACATTTCAATGCTAAAGGAGCCTGCCTATACATGGTCACTCCTCAACCAGCCTGCTAGAAAGAACAATCAAATTTTCCTCATACCACACCCCTACTATTTTAAGAAAGGAAAAATGCATTGGATGATATAGTCCTAAATACACCAAATCTATAAAAAAAAAAAGTCATAGCCTTTGTTTTTGAGTGTGTTCAATTGGGACAAAGCTGGGGTTAAACAATATTTAGAAAAATATGTTTATCTTTTAACATATATAAAGCCAACCATTTTTCAAACTTGGTGCTTGCTTAGATTAAAAAACCATGACTGCAAATCTTTCTAGAACTATTGAATTGTGTATTTACTCCAATTTACTCCTTACCTCTTCACAACTGATTATTTTAGCATTTAGAATATTACTTAACAGTAAAACCTAAGGACCTGCAATTCGTGGGAAAAGGGACAGGAAATTAAAATGATAGGAATATATTATTGTTACAGCTCACTCCTATGTAACTTTAGCTAGCCTCCCTACAATGCTGTATCATTTATGGGAAACATACTAAAAAAAATACAATTAATAAAATTTACTGAGAATAAGTGAGTCAAAGATTGATTTTCTATAATTATTGGCCTCCACAAAATACTTTAAAATTCACATTTGTCCAAATTTCCCTTATATGGTTAAAAAAAAAAAAAAAAAAAAATGCACAATCTTGATTCACTATATCACTAATGGGCAGAATATTGTTTGCATGGGTACAATAACTCTTGATGAAGTCATAGGAGCATCTTCTTGACATTTATAAACCTATTGGAGCTTATCTGTTTCCAAGTCTGAACACAGCCAATTTCTTCCAGAGAATCAGAGAAAATATTTGAAGAGTTGAAAGTGTTCAGAGATCCCAGAGTTACTACTGTTTATGATGCTGGTAGCCATGCCAGTGAAGGTGAAAACTAATTCTTAACATTATGTACTATATGAAAACACAGCAGCAAGATATTTTAGATAAATACAAAACAGCAATGAGCTCTAATTATTATGTGAATTATCAACCATGCATATCGAACAATAGCTTTAGTATAATTGACTGTATCATGTTACAAATTTAAGTCTTTGTCTCAATACTGTAATTTTTCCATAAGCAAAATACTATAAGCATTTGAATGAACAAATCTGTTTTTAAACATTTTCTGCTTATCATTGTTACTGTGAAGTGTTAACTATCAACTTCTCGTGTTCTTTGCTAATCAGTGCTCACTTATTCTTGTTTAGACACTTCAAACTACATATCAGAAAATATTCTTTTGCAAAACATGATTTTTTAATTTGATTGTCTGCTTGATGTTAGATTAATGTCAAACTATTCCTCTCCAACATGAAATCATCATCATCATCATCGTTTAACGTCCATCTTCCACGCTTGCATGGGTTTGGACGGGAATTTTCCCACTGGGGCAAGATTGGTTGTCTGGCGGTTTTTTTTACGGCTGGATGCCCTTCCTAATACCAACCACGTTTACAGTGTGGACTGGGAGGTTTTTACCGTGTTACCTACACGGCCACATTACAGCGTGGACTTTTTTTTTTTGTTGACACCTACACGACCTCATTTATTTCGGACTGGATGTTGTGGTATCAACATAACTTTACATCGAAAGGGGTGGGGGTAGTGGAACGGGGGTGTATTTTTGTTAAGAGGTGCCTACTGGCTGTAGGTTTCACTTTGTACTTAGGCAAGGCGGGTCTTCTGTATTACTGTGTAGCGCCAAAGATCTCGGTCCAGTGACATTGTCTTGGAGAGGTGTAAGTGTGTGAGGTCGGAATTTATCAAGTCGTCCCATGTTTTTCTGGGTCTGCCTACTCCGTGGCTACCGTCTATTTTTATCGCCCTACACTTTTTTATACAGCTGTCGTCTTTCATGCGCATCACGTGACCGTACCAATGTAGTCTTCTCTCGAGTAAACAACAACTGATCCCTCTTATTCCTAATTTCTCCCTTAGTTCATTTATGCTTTGCCGTTAACGTCTATTATTATTACACATCCAGCGGAGCATGCAAGCTTCGTTCCTCTCCAGTCTGTGTATATCCTCTGCACACAATGCCCAAGTCTCACTCCCATGTAACATTGCTGTTCGTATGCAGGCATCATACAGCCTGCCTTTCATTTTTAGAGAGAACCCTTTAGCGGCCAATAGTGGTATAAGCTCTCTGAACTTTTTCCATTCCGTTCTGACTCTAGCTACTGTACTTTCAGAGCACCCTCCACCACTGCTGATTTTGTCACCCAACTAACGGAAGGTGTCCACTATTTCTATAGAACCATCTGTGCAATGGAATGAGCTAGTATTCTGTGGGCACTTGCTGCTACTTATTGCACCTGAGCACTGGCCACATATAAAATCTATATTCTTAGTTAGCTTACCTGTGATCCCACTACATCTTTTATGCACCCATACTTTGCATTTGGGACATAAAATGGAGTTTCTGCCTACTCCTTTCCTACACACTGATCATGGCCATTTCCCAGATGGGACCGGTGCCCTATTTTCCTTCCTACAAACTAGAACTTTAGTCTTAGACAGGTTAATTTTAAGGCCTTTTGATTCTAGGCCATGCTTCCATGTTTGGAATTTCTTCTCTAGTTCAGCCATTGATTCAGCTATGAGCGTTAGATCATCTGCGTATAGGAATTCCCTATGAAATGCTTATAAGAAAGCAACAAATATCTCCAATGTCTCATTTTGTTTATAGATTGAAAAGAAACATCTTTATACTATGAGGGGAGAAGAGTAGATAGTAGTGTAGCACAAGGAGAAGAGAAAGGAAAGTAGGTACATGATTGACCATGGATTTTCCTCTCCAAGGCACAAAGCTAGATAGGGTGTTTTGTAAAAGACCAGTAGTCACCCATGCATACTTGTCTCCCTCTCCGCAATGCTAATGCTGTCCAAATCCATTGATCTTGGGACCAGGGCATTGCCTGATCCCGGAAAATCAAAGAAAACAAACTGAAGAAGCCTCTATGCAAAAGTCTTTCAATCTCCTTCCACTTATCGCATCTTGTCAAGGCTAGAAGAAAGCTTAAAACAGGGAAATATACAACTAATAATGCTTCCATACAAGATATGTTTTGTATTAACACTGTTCTTTTTCTACTGTTTTCAGTTTTCTCACATTCATTAACAGTACAACTTATGTCAGCATGAAAGAATGGATGTTAAATGATAATAATGATGGTGGTAGGGATAAGGAGGAGGAGTTGGTCACCTGCAGGATTGAGCTCCATGTGATAGAATGGCTATTTCAACAAATCTCCATCGCCCTCCTCTGGGGTTTTCTCCATTCTGTCCAATGGGACTACAGGGTAGCTTGTCCCTGTGGTTCTGTACACCACAGAGCATTCTCTCACACCATCCAAGCTTGTATCAATGATTGAGTATTCTTTATCATATATTTGTTGTATTTAAACTCACTATTGTTATTTAATTCGATATTGTATCATATTGATGTTAAGGGGGAGCAGGTGTAAAGATTCCAAAATGAACTAGACAATAGAGTGCTAAATTTAAGAGGTCCAGCTTGTAAGTCATTGGCCTTTCCCTTAAAATACAGGGTCATTATCCCCAGGAAAAGAGAAAGTAGTGTTATCATCATTACTTAACTGTTGACTTCTGAAAAGCACAGTTAACTGAGACTGAACTGATTCAAAGTCCTGTCTAAAGCTGCTTTTACCAACTTTTACTAATACGCAAAGAATTTGTGTGCGTGTGTCTGTGTGTGGAGAGAGAGGGGGAAAGAGGAGGGTTAGGGTTAGACGACTATCATTTTGCAACTGATTAAGACATACTGAAAGTTGGGTTAGGGTGGGGGACAAGGAGAGGTTGTCTATATCATTTTAAAATATATTTCTATTTACAGAAATATAAATGCTGCAATTCTAGTTTGGAGATAATTCTCCGATTAGACAGATTGGTGCATTTAATGAAGAGTGAGAGACATTCAAAGAGAGAGGGGTGGTGGGCGAGGAATAAAGAGAGAGAGGTGGGGGAAAAGAGAGGTGGGTGTAAGAGAGAGAGAGAGAGAGAGAGAGAGAGAGAGAGAGAGAGAGAGAGAGAGAGAGAGAGAGAGAGACACAGACATTCAGAGAAAACTATAATTATGGTAATGGCACCAAATCTATGAAGAACCATGGCAACTCTGTTCAGAATTAGTTTTTGAAACAAAAAAAAAAAAAAGAATGATAAAAAGAAAGATAAAACAATATAAAAACAACATAAAGGACCATATGTATTCATTATTTTAGTTAATTCAACTGTTTCAACAGCAAAATAAAAAACAAAAAGCTCCAAGATTTTATAGTCAGAACCAGGGGACATTAAAAGACAGCTCAGCACTTCAAAAGTAAGAGTTATTCTATTTTAATTGGGTTGGTTGTGACAAAAACAAATGTTTCATAAAGCAACAACTATTATTATTATCATTATTGTTCATTTTTGAAATAGGTGCACAGTTTGCTTTAGTGTAAATAATTAACCAGACATTAAACCAATGCCTCTCATCAGTACAACCTCAAACAAGGGAGAATCTAAATAGTCGTTCAAGCTACTAGTAATAAGGGTTTCTGATTTAGGCACAAGGCCAACCATTTAAGAGAAAGTCAATTAAATCGACCCAAGTGCATTACTGGTACTTTATTTTATCGATCCTGTAAGGATGAAAGGCAAAGCTAACCTCAACGGGATTTGAACTCAGGATGTAAAGGGTCGTAACTATGCTGCAAAGCATGGTGTCTGACACTATAGTGCTAATCCACTGTTCAAGCTACTAGTAATAACAGCCAAACAATACAACAAGTAAATAAGGGAGCCTCTTCAAATCATACAAGTCAATGTGAGAGCATCTTGTGGAGGTGTGTGGCCTAGTGGTAAGGGTATTGGACTTACAATCATAATGTTGTGGGTTTGATTCCTGGACTAGGTTGGTTGCTGTGTTCTTGAGCAAAACACTTCATTTCATGTTGCTCCAGTATCCTCAGCTGAAAAGTCTTTTTGTTTTTTTTAATAGGTGCACAGTTGGTGTTAGTGTAAATACTTAACCAGCTGTTAATCAACGCCACCAATCATTACAACCCCTTGTGGGACAAAAACCCTGAATATCCCACGTAACTATAAGTGGACTAGGTGAAAAGCCTATAAATAACTGAAGTGAACTGTCAGGTAGACTGCGTGTACGGAGTCTCATTAGTAGTTCAGAATTACACCTGGTGAAAACCTTGGGTGTTACTCTCATTTCGTACAGATATACAAAACAGCAAACCATTATAACACAACCTCAAACAAGACAAGTTAACTATAAACGTTTCCAGTGCTTCCCCAGACATTTTTCTCGTTACAAATGGATTTACACAATACATAGAAGAATATAGTACTAGGAATAGTAACCAACCAAATTTTCCTAACATCATGAGGGATGTACGTGTGTGTATGTGTGGTTTCTTGATCTACAAATAATAGCAAAATCTCCTGCAAATCATGAACGTACTATCTTAATCCTTTTGCTGTCATATTTCTAATGAAGGGAACTACCTATAATATTGAAATCATTTAAAATATCAAGAATTTGGAGTGATTTAATATAATTAACTTTTTCATTTTTATGTCAGTGTTTAAAACAAAGGATTTTGCATGAAATGAACAACCTTGTATCATAAAACTAGGGCTTTTTTCAGGAGAGGGGCGGTCTCAAAAAGGGCTTATCGGATAATGAATAGGGTCCTAGATTCTCTGCACATAGGTAAAAAAATATAGGATGACAATGAATGAAATCTCTTCAAAACAACAATAAAAGCATCACCTATAATGACTTAACTAGAGGTGGTAGGGAGCATGACATAACATGATACTTCAGCCAGCAGCAGTAATTGATATATGTGGTATGGAAGGAGAAAAGGAGGGCGGGAAAGGCAGATGCAGACAACCTCAAATAATTTTTTTCCTCTTATTTCTTACAACTACTTGGAAGAAATAATTATGAATGTGGAGTCTGATTTTCTTTGATTGGGTTTGTAAGGCCATTAAAACTGGTAGGCAAGGCAATTTGAAGGATGTGGTTGTTGAAAGTGGAATATAATAACTGCCTGCAATCGCATGTATGTACATGCACACCTTGTGACATTACTATATATATATATATATATATATATATATATATATATATATATATATATATATATATATATAGCTTTGTGTGTATATATATATATGTGTATATATATATATACACACACAAAACTGCCTTAAAAAATATATGCAAGCAGTTGTCATCAAAAGCTTGTTTAAATCAGAAAAAAATGTTGCTTTGACTTGCTATACACATGCACACATTTATACACACGCATACAACGATAATGAAGAAAAAGACTAAATAACATATGCAGCGACAAAGAAAAAAATAAGAACAAGTATGATAAAAGTATGGAAGTGCTTTTTTTTTTTTTCTCTTTCCCCATACCTTCACTTACTGGCATCACCTTGCAGACAAAAGAAACAGCAGTGAGATTGCTATTAGCTACTGTACAATTTCTACTTTTAATAGCCATCAACTTAATGCTATAGTTCTTCGATTCAAAACCTATTTCAAACCTTAAAGACAGCTTGATAATTGGGGGAAAAAAATTTAAGTAAGAAAAGGGAAGGAAAATAAGGTACGGTGTTCTGTGGAAACATTTTCCTATTGCATAAGGCTTTTAATTTCTTTCATGTTTTTTTTTTTTGTGTGGGAGTGGGGGTAAAGCACTGAATGAAAGATTCTTTTTTACAAAGCAATAAAAAAAAAAAAATAAATTAAAAACAAAACATGGAGTTTATGAAGGTGTGAGCAGAAAACTTTGGGTGAAACGTGTGTGTGTGTGTGTGCATGCACACATACAATATACATATATAGACATATTCACACATATATATATACACCCACACCTACGCACATACATGCAGACACTATATATATATATATATATATATATATATATAAAGGCACATGGCTTAGTGATTAGAGCATTGGCCTTGCAATCGAAAGGTTGTGAGTTCAATTCTCAAACCGGATGATGTGTTGTTTCCTTGAGCAAGACACTTTTTATTTCACATTGCTCCAGTTTACTCAGCTGTAGAAATGAGATGATAGGGACTGGGGTCTATATCATTCCACTGCAAAGTGGTCGTGGAGGTGCCACGGCAAAAAACCACGCACCACTCACTGTAAATGAGGTTGGGCATCCAGCTGTAGAAATCAAGCCAGAATCAAGCAGGGAAAAAGCGGACGTAAAATGAAATGATGATATATATGAAGAGCATGAACAAAAAAGGAGAGGAATTAAGGGACATGATATTGTTAGATGTTTGAAAAGACAAAAAAACGTAATACCAAAACATGTTGATGATATTTAAGGTACCTTGGTGAAAAAGCATACTGCAGTTTCAAGTAGGTAGCTGCAGGGAATGCTGTTGTGTGCATGTAAATCAGTGTATTTCAAATGTCAACACATGGATTTAAAGTGATATTTAAGGATCACATCTATATATAGATAGAGGAAAAAATGCAGGTGATAGGGCAAAATGGAGAAAGTCCATGCTTCAGCTGGGAAAATTGACTTAAAACACTTTTTGCTTATGTATTATAGTGTGTGTGCATGTAAATATTTGCATATGTCAAAAAGTAGTATTGATATGTGGGGTTGTATAGTGCTGGCCTGTAGGAGAAAAAATTACTAATGAATCTGTTTTTAAACCTTGGCTGATTTATTTACACTAATAAAGAACAGATACACCATATAAATATACACATTGGCACAAGACCAGCAATTTTTTTTTTTGGGGGGGGGTTATCGATTATATCAATGCAAGTAACTGGTGCTCTATTTTATTGATCTCGGAAAGATGAAAGGCAAAGCTGACCTCAACAGGATCTGAACTAAGACTGTAAAAAGCCAGAATAAATAACAATTGTTTCTATTTTAGGCACAAGGCCAGCAATTACCCAGTACATTACTGGTACTTTATTTTATCGACCCTGTAAGGATGAAAGGCAAAGTTAACCTCGGCGGGATTTGAACTCAGATCATAAAGGGACGTAACTCTATGCTTCAAAGCATGGTGTCCGACTCTCTACCGATACTGCCAATCCACCGCCCTAGAATAAATAACATAATGGCATTTTATCTGATGCTCTACCAACTCACCATAATTGATGAAATTGAAATTTACACCTCACAAATATGTAGGTTTAGCTGGCTTCCGACAAGCTTATATGTCATATTTTCTTTGTTGTTTTAACCCTATGAAATAAACCCACCCAAAACCAGCTCTGATTTCTATAAAACACAATCATTTTAAAGGGTTTCTATTTAACATTATATAGAAGGAATATTCTATTAAGATGCAATCTTAACAATGGAATAATTTTAGTAATTTCCTCAAATTAAAAAAAATGGAAATAGTGTGTTTCATTAGAAATATAGTTACAAAAGGTTTAATGATAAGCCCCCAGTCCTACCATGAAAAGCAAAGAAAAATGAAGTGCCTTGCTCAAGAATACAACACAGCATCCAGTTTAAGAATTGAACCCACTACCTCATGATGTAAACAGTAAGCCATGATGAATAAATACGATAATAACTTAGCAACAATCCATGAGTGGCACACTGCAAAGCATCCCTGCTATCTGGCACAGTACTAACACGCACAACAAAGACAAGCTACTACTACAAATCCTACAAAGCAAACTTTCTCGAGTGGGGGGATATTTGACAAATAATTTAGAATTAGCCATAAAGTAATTGAAGTAAAAATCAAAATAGAAAAGAAGAAAAGAAAAAATATTTTCTTTTGATCAATATCTTGAGCCTGTTTGCAGAAAAGGATGGACAGTGATTTTATTAAAGATATCCTTCAGATAATTCTAGAATATATATATATGAAATACATTATTATGAAGAACCTTGTTGAAGAAAAAGCTACTTAGAAATGTTGAAAAGCTGTAAGAATTACTTTGTGGAATCGACAACCAATAGCTCTGTAAAACCAATTTCTTGCAGATCTTCCAAGATTTTCACCAAAGAACTGTATTTGTCTGAAAGCATTCCAATGAATATTGTCGGACAATTGTTAAACTAGCTACTTGGTGACAAAAGTGCCTCTTTTGCCGGCACTAGATTCTTCAATCCCTTCTTCCTATTGGCAGTGGTCCAAAAACAGTTGAAGTAAAACTGGTTGAAGAGGCAGTGACAGGCAACAACAGTAAATAGGAGCCTGTCCACTACCATAATAGGCAGCTGGAAACAGCCACTTATACAAAATACTAGCAGAGCTGGTCAATCAAGCAGACTAGTGGTTTACACCATTCAAGCAATGGTTGGAGAGCCCTCAACAAGTTGCAGCCTGAGTGCCACCACTGCTTCAGGCTTAACAAGCCTTTTTGTGTTCAAGATGATAAAATCTACAGATGAAGGAGATAGATAAATAGAGATATATAGAGACAGAGAGAGAGAGAGGGGGTGCAGTAAAAAGAAGACAGGAAGAAAGAATATGACAAGCAATCATATATATATATATATATATATATATATATATATATATACTGCATGGTTAATAAATCTTCTGCAATTTGCCAGTGGCAATATCTCTGCATACATATTTGTCAAGAGAGAGAGAATAAGGAGATTCAAGTGAAAGGAATGGAGAATAAGTAGGTAGGTGGGTATAAGAGGGGAGAGAAAGAAGTAATACGAACTGAAAATGATATTTATATTTTCATCTGTGTGAGTGCATGAGTGAGTATTCTTGCAATTAACAACATTAAATTATCAGACCAGTCTAATAATAATTCATATGTAATAATATTGCTTATACGTCTGCATACACGTGTGTGTGTATGTGTGTGTGTATGTGAATGTGTGTGTGTGTGTGTGTGTGTGTGTGTGTGTGTGTGTGTGTGTGTGTGTGTGTGTGTGTGTGTGTGTGTGTGTGTGTGTGTGTGTGTACATAGAGAGATAGGGAAAAAGAGAGAGTCCATGCCAAATATGGAACATATGACTAAGATGAAGCATTAGACCTGTCTAGTCCTGGACTGTTGCAATCTGTCCAACCCATGCCAGCATGGAAGGCAGTTGTAAGATGTGTGTGAAAAGGTATATATATATATATATATATATATATATATATATACACACACATATATATACACATGCATATATCTATACACACACACATACCATCATCATCATCGTCGTTTAACGTCTATCTTCCACGCTAGCATGGGTTTAGACGGGAATTGTCCCACGTGACGCAAGATTGGTTGTCTTGCTCATGTAGGACTGTCTGGCGGGTTTTCTACAGCTGGATGCCCTTCCTAACACCAACCACGTTTACAGTGTGGACTGGGAGGTTTTTACTGTGTTACCTACACGGCCACATTACAGCGTGGACTGTTTTTTTGTCGTGACACCTACACGACCTCATTTATTTAGGACTGGATGTTGTGGCACCAACATAACTTTAGGTGTAGATGGGGGTGGGGGTAAGGGTAGTGGGGTTGGGGTGTATTTTTGGTTAGGAGGTGCCTACTGACTGTAGGTTTCGCTTTGTACTTAGGTAAGACGGGCCTTCTGTATTACTGCGTAGCGCCAAAGATCTCGATATATATATATATACACACACATATACACACACACAAATACATATATATATATATATATATATATATATACACACACACACACATTTTACAAAAAGAAAGTGCAAACAATGTGGACTGTGGCAACAAATTCATTTCCATACAAAAGAAAGTGAGGCAAAATAAAATGTATTTTATTTTCTTAGTTTTGCTTTATTTTCTCTATTTTTAAGTTGAAAAATATTTAACACTTTACAGTCAAATTTTTTAAAAGTCTATCCACTAAGTTTCTATTAAGAAGCAATAATCAAGAACGAGAACCCTTCATGCCGTTGTGAGTGCTAAAATTCATGTGTTGATGCCATGTGCATTTAGCCAATTTCAACCCTGCATTGAGTGAGATTAGATGATTTTGAAATTCCCTCACTGATGGTCCGTTTCAAA
Organism: Eledone cirrhosa; assembly: GCA_964016885.1. Classification (NCBI taxonomy): domain Eukaryota; kingdom Metazoa; phylum Mollusca; class Cephalopoda; order Octopoda; family Eledonidae; genus Eledone; species Eledone cirrhosa. The sequence goes on along the minus strand of OZ024746.1, from coordinate 80,600,828 downwards.
ATATCTAATTTCGCCGTTATTTGGTGAAATGTATTCTGATTTTGTGGAGAATACATACGAGGGAAATATAATTGATCGTTATCAGGTATTTTGTTTTAAATTTTTTATTAGATTTAATAAGATACTCAACGAATTATGTAGTCTTACTTTCAGTGTAGATTGTCTCTAGTTCAATATTTTGATATGTCTTAGTGCACACTTATCTGTGTATGAATATATTTCAATCACTTTCTTATAATGATTAAGGCTTGATTTTACTCTCTGAATTCTATCTAGAGCTATTTTTAGAGACAAGACATATGTTTGATTTTGTATCATTCATGACACCCTTTGAAAGTAATATTAATAATATATATATATATATTTTTTTTTCCGGTGTTTTATTGTTTTTGTATGCAACTTTGGGGTAAATATTGAGGGGGGGGGGGAGGGTTACATTTTACCGAGACTCCCTAAACTAAACATCAAGAGTGAAGTCTTCATTAAAGAAATCTTTCCTTCATTGGAAAGGTGTCAGTGAAAAAAAAAAATGAAAAAAGCTGATCATCAAATCAGATGAAGGAAGCTGTGTTTTCATTTGTCTTTTCATTACTGATACTATCTGCTGGTTGCTGGTTTCTGACAGGTTTCACTGAATGATGACATAACATTTCTCAAATTACAACAAGAACAAAGATATTGGAATTAATTTCCAGTCCTTAGTCTACAAGCCACTTTCTTGCAAATCTTGGGAAGAAAGTTTAAATAAAATATGACAAAGCAAAGAAGAAAAAAAAGAAACAAGGAGGTTAGGTGGAGGGTTAATTCCAATAGTTTAGGAAATGAGTGATTATAGTGACTGTGGCTAGTCTAAATGGAATGCTAATTAAATGGACAAAGCGGTATCATTACTAATAGTAGTAATAATAGTGGCAGGAGTACAAGTCGTTAGTAATCAGTAAACTGAAGGAAAGTATTGTAATAGACTTTAAAACATTGAAGAAAAAATATAAGCTGGCTGTGTGTGAAGAAGCCAAGAAGTGCACATTGTTGGAAAAATAATAAAGTTACATTCATCTGTGTGAGTGAATGAGCAAAAGTGAGAGTAAATATGTTTGAAAAACAGTGGGAACCGAATAAGTACTACCATCAGTAGTTTGCAAATTATATGTGTGTGTGTGTGTAGAGAGAGAGAGAGATAGATAGATAGATATTTAGAGAGAGAAGCTGTACTCAGTATGCTCTGTAAAATGGTTCAAGTTAGGAAGGACAACCAGCCATAGAAAGCAAGCCAAATGAAGCATACAAGTGACACGCCAAACCCTGACCAATCTAGGAAGGTAGTAACCTCTGAATATAAGCTGATTTGGATCATAATGAGAGCCCAACCTACACCAACGTAGAAAGAGGTAAAATGACATGATGATGTAAGTAGATACTACACTGCATTATGTACTAAATGCTGGCTATACAAAACAAAAAACTTAATCTATGACAGTGAAGAATTAAATTACACAAAGAAACATTATACTCTTTCTTTCCCTGACATCTCCCTTTCCTCATACACTTGTTTGTTTGTTTGTCTTTTTGTGTATGTGTTGTCCAACTGTAAAATGCTATGATTGATTTTATTCATTTTTTATATAATCATTAAAAAATGTCTTCCCTTATCAAGTAGTTAATTTTTCTGATAAATCTGACAAATACAATTGAGAGAAGTTAAGTACATAACATGGAGGTGAGCCCCCCCCCCCTCTAGTTTCAGTGATTTCATAGTTATAAGAAAAAGGAGGGGGTGGAGGCTGAAATTACAAATATTTCAGATGACTACATAGGAATTTCACAAAATTTAATTTTGTATTAAATGTTAAACTATTGTATCATAAAATATTTGAGTAGGGAAGGTTGATAAGCAGTGGGAGGGGGGATATATATATATATATTATATATATATATATATACACACATAGAGAGAGGGTGTGAGGGGGGGGGGGGTTATAAGGATGTAGACCAGGAGATAGAGAGGAATTATAAGGATGTGGACTGAAGGAGATAGAGGCAGAGAGAATAAATCAAACAATGGAGAGAGGATAAGAGCAAGACAGAGAGAGAGAGTAGATTATAGAAATGGAGGAGGAAACAGGAGAAACAAAGTGAGGGATGGTCAATAACGAAATAACAGAATAGTTTAATGAGTAGAATTAACAATGTTCATTAAAATATTGACAGCTATGTGATGTAGACACTATATGCAAGTAAATAAGACATTAATTGAAGTTCTACCATAAAAATAATTACTTGTTTCAAAATCAATCCCCAGCTGAAAAATAGATCCTTCTCTTTATGTCTGAGTTGAGCAATTTATAATCAAAAGACCTGGATTTTCTCTAAACCAATTCTAACATTTCAATTAGCTATGTCAACACTGTAGAAATATATATTTGAAAAACATCTTAGACATAACAAATATTGACCATAGCTTTAAAGTATCTAAAATATGTACATGCAAACACATGCACACACACTGACTAATAGCTGAGATTTTATATAAATAATATTAAATGGCCATGTTCTTCAGAATTAATTAACCCCATCCCCCCACTTATATGTATATATGTGTGCCCAGACTTGTCCCCGGCATGGACGACACGTCTAACAAATGCAAGCATGGAAAAATTGACACTAAACAGAAATGATGGTGATATATATATCCATATGTAGTTGACAGCTGAGAGAGAAGAGTATTCAATACTGGTGTAGAGTTTAAAGATTCATTTTATTAAGGCTAAATAGTCAGTCTTGTTACTCTGAAGTTTTGCCCGTTTATTACAGGCTAATCAGGCAAAATTCCAGAGTAATAAGACACTATTTAACCTTAATAAAATGAATATATATATATATATATATATATATATATATATATATACTACCATCACACCACTTGTGCTTTTTTCTGTTCAGTCTTCTGACCAGCAACCAATATGTAGTGACCTAGCATTGCTACTTCCATTACTCCCTCTCATTTTTGTTCTCTATATGACTCTTCTATTCACTGTCTTGATCACATTACCTTCGACTAAAACAGTGTATAGGCTCTGGGTATATACAATGTACATGTGATATATGAACAAATAACCGTGCTGGATGAAAGGGCTAGCACTTGAGGGGAGTTGAGCCCGACAAAATTGCAGGCCTATGCCAATCGCACCCCCCTCCTCTAATCTGGTCTGATCCTGAGTCATCTTTACCAATCCAACTACCCCCCCACCCCAGTATAATTCCAAGTTTCTCTTCAGTCTAACTAACTGCCTTGCTAATCATCATTTGCTTAGTCTGTCTTTAATCTTTTGTTATAAATGGGAATAGGAGGGCTTTTAAATCCCCTAACACCATATAATTAAAATACCAATAAAAATATAGATGATGTTACTACAACTACTACTACTACTACAATGTTTAATGGAAGGGGGGTGGTGAAGTTGAGAGAATTCATTGTGTGAACAAAAAAATAAACAAAGCTTTCTATTTAGTAGGAGCTACCACATTATTATTAAAATTAATAACATGGTTTAGCTTATTATGTATAAAAGACAGAAGGTTGATGATGGCAACTTTAAAAAAAAGAGGGCATTATTACTTAGATTGTGTTTCTTATAAGTGAATGAGTCACAAAGGGTTTTCAATTTGTTTTGTGCTTTTTTTTTTTCCGGTTTTTTTTTTCAATACAAAGGGGAGGGGGTAATTAGAAGAAAAGAAAAGAAAAAAAGCGGAAGAGAAAAAAAGATTAAATGTTGATAAAAATGATAATAAAAAATCCGGAAGAGTATTATTTAGCAGGAAAAAAGAAAAAATGTAAAAGAAAGAAATTAAAAAATAGAGTAAAAAAATATTTACCTGTTTATGCATTTCAACATTCAAACCATATGACATTTCATAATACTGTAAAAGAAAGAAAGGAAAAAAGTTAATGACTTACTACAATATATGAGATAGTGTATGTACTCAGAATTCATGGTGGAATTGTAGGGTGTAATGCAGCAACATACAGCATTTCTTGGGTACTTTAAACCTGGCTGAACCCACCCCTCTCTAGCAAGGGAAGAAGAGGGGGGGGGACATGGGCTTGACTCATTCTAAAGCTTATTGATTTGTTAAAATATTAAATGGAGATTTTAATGTTTTTTGTGGTCTATTTTATTCATTTGTGTGTGTGTGTGTGTGGCGGGGGGGGGGGGGGTGTATATCCAAGGGGCACCAGGAAGAGCATTTGACTGTAAAACAGCTCCAAAAAGCCTATGATGTGTATATGTGTATGATGTCTATCATTGGACCCACAAGGTTAACCCCTGCTTTAATCCTTTAGCATTTAAAATGGCCAGAATTCTCTCACCTCTTTCTGTTCAAACCAGCTATAACCAGTCACTCATACTGATGTTAAGGTATTGTTCTCAAAATAAATAAGATCAAAATCTCATAGCTTCGATATTATGTGAGATAATTATGTGATAATTACCATGAAAATATAATAGTAAATACAGAGTAATGTAAATGCTAAAGAGTTAACGGAAATTGGCCTTAAAAATATTGCAATAAACATACAAATTAGCTTGTATAATGAACAATTCCAACAGAAATCTTTGAGCAGCAATTTCTTTTACTGGTTTTAGTTAAACAGGCTGTGACCCATGTCAGATCATTAAGAGAAGTCGACAGGGTCAATCTTGCCTGTGCAACAAACAGCACAGAACGGAAATTAAGAGAGTATTCAAAGTAATGACCCGATAGGTGTTGTTTTAATGACAGGGGCAACAAAACAATATGCCCTCATAAACATTCCACTAAACTTAAACTATCTACTAGACCAAGATCTACTTTGAATAAGTGCCAGTTCTTAAGTTGTTTTTTTCTTTTTGTTATAGTTTGTTTTCTTCCTAAGGACTATTTACTGCCGTAGGCTTAACATTAACAGAAGTTGTTTGGGATGTCTTGACCACAAGATGTCAATTTAGCAAGCCACTAAAAAAAAAAAGTCATATTTCATTGCCATATAATTCGGGGAAAGTGCAGAGAAAAAAATAATATAAAAATATAACAAGAAACAAATAAAAGTATCATAAGTACCAATTTCTACTTTAAAACATTCGACTGACCGCCACACCACCACCACAACCACCATCATCATCACAAACTTATGCTTTAAGCACTTAACCACTATATAACCACAGCCAAAATTGACTCACATTCAATGGTTGCATAAAAAAAACCCTTGGTTAATTGTTACACTCATCAAGGGATTGTTGAGGCTTACTCATCCTTGTTTCTTTCTCTCTCTCTCTCACACATAACAGGAACTCTTCAAATACAGGATGTAAAGAAATGTTGCTGGTGGTGGTAGTGGAAATGCTAGCCATAAAATATTAAGCGCATATATATATATATATATATATATATATATACACACACACACACACACACGTATATATATATAGATATATACATATATATACACACAAATATATATATATAAATAAAAACACCTTGTTTAGTAGAGTGTATATATTCACTCCTCAAGTGTTATTGACCAGTGACTATATAGGTCAAAGCTTTTGTCATCTAAAGATAGCTTATTTCAAGAAAGAACTATGTGGATGGGGGTGTATAGAAAAATGTCATGAAGCAATGATTGGTTTGATACAATTCAAAATATAGAGAAAAAAAATCTTTATTCACACAATCTATTAAAACACTCATATAATGGAAGAACTAACTGAAGCAATGGCAGATGTTGATTAGTTTAATTATGTAGTCAGCAAGGAGTGTCAAATATATTTGTAGCTTTTTGCATGGAATACATGCAAAAAGCTATATAGCCATAAAAAAAAGACAAACCTATAACCATCAGAATTGAAATTGGTTGTTCAATGGTTAACTTCATAAGTGAGACAAGATAGAATGTTTAAGTCTAGAGCTGGCATGGACAACCTTTTCCAAGCAGTGGGCTACATGACATATGGCTAATTATAAGACAGACTGCACTACTAAAAACATTCAGGGTAATTTTGGAATGAGGAGTGCCTTTCAAGAAAGCCAAATGGGGTACATGCTGTCTGCAGTTTGCCCACGACTGGTCCAGAGGCTCATCATGCAAGCACTAATCCCAGTTTGCCAATAGAGTACAAAATGAGGCATTCATTTGAAGTAAGGTAATACCCAGCTGCTACTTGTGGTGATGATAAGTAGTTCACCTTTTCTTCTAAATGGACTGGAGGAATGTGAAATGAAGCACCTTGCTTAAGAAGACTGCCAGGTTTGGCAGTAGAACCACAACCTAATGATCAAGAAACGAATACTTTAACCACTAAGCCTTTCATGCTCCTTCACACTAGATGAATAACAACTATATTATAACTGCAATAGTGGCTTACAATTCAGTTATTCAAAATACTGCTTGTAAGCATTGAAATGCTGCCTTAGACAGGACATTAACTATGCAGTAGAAAAACAGTTACACATCTCACTTCACTAGTGAATAGTGTGGGATGAACATGAGTTATTCACCTGTGAAGCATTTGCTCTAACAATCCATTTGTGTCTAAAATGGAAAAACCATCCAACTCATCTTCAGATAACAGATAAGAAACAATAAAGAAAACAAAATAACCCTAACCCCAGATTAGACTATCTTTTCACAGCTCCAAGCTTGAACACAACACTGATTAATCTCTACAAAAGTCACACTAGAAATATTCTTAACAGCTATTGAACTATCAGTTTGAAATGTTACGTCCTATGATAACATTATTATCGAATCATGTTTAGATTGGTAAATTAAGTTAGCTTCTCTCCACTACTTCCACCACCAAACCAGTTCAACTTGAGATAATTCTTATCTTGTCTATCTGTTTTATCTACCTACTTTTGACTGATACTACACAATAAAACAGTTTATCTATTCACTATGATACAGAGTAGACAAACAGTTAAAAGTTGATATCTAAAAACTTTATCTCTCTCTCAACACGTTACATTAGATAAACTATTTAAACATTTATAAAATTCACTAAATTACATATGCTAATAATATTTTCACAGCTCATGTGTGTTTCAGACAAATATTGGGACTTGAATAAAATAAAGATAAACAATGTTAAGAGCAGAGTATATTTTCTGACACCACCTGTTGTTTCAAGTGCAGAAATGTGTGCGTGTGCGTGTGTGTGTGTATATATATATACACACACACATATATATACTGTAAGTCCATTGAACTCCACGTTGCTAAACTTACAGGAAACAATTATTTATTTTTTGATATTAGTTAAAAGAGCTCAATGATAATTTCTTACAGACATAAGCCTGACATTTTAGGAGTTAGACGAATATATTAACTGACTGATGCTTTGGAAGGGTGAAAAGAGAAGGCGACTTTGGCAAGATTTGATCTCTAAAAGTAGAGACTTAACTAAAAACATTTTGAGCGATGCTTTAATGATGATTCAGCCAATCCACTAATACCTCTAATATAATACTAATAATAACAATCATTAGCAGGGAAAAAGTATCTGTAATTCAAAGGGCTGGCCTTGTAATCTTAAAAACTATGTTAAGTGTGCTCATGTCTGAAACACTGAACCACATTAATGTTTTATTTCACAACCAAACTGTTCTGTTGATCAAACAACTGGATTACTCAACGTCGAAACTGATGTAGGTCTAACAATAATTTGTATCTACATTAGGCACAAGGCCAGCAATTTGAAAGGGAGGGGGAAGTCGATTAAATCGATTCCAGTACATTACTGGTACTTCATATTTTATGGACGTTGTAAGGATGAAAGGCAAAGCTAACCTCGGCCGGATTTGAACTCAGAACGTAATGAGACTAACTGTATGCTGTCCAACGCTCTACCGATACTGCCAATCCCCCACCCTACGGTCCAACAATAATAAAAAAAAATCATCAAAAGCAAATTGCTTCAGTAGTTAATCCCAATAAGATATCAATTTTCTTTTGTTCTGATGCAGTAAACTATGACCATGCTGATGGTCTCCTTCCTACATAAATTTATATATAGTTTTTATGTACTCAGGGTAGTGGACCAAATTTTGATAGGAGTCGCAGGTATCGCATGTTTAATTTGAAAATATCAAATGATGTTGCTTTATATATATATATATATATATATATATATATATATATATATATATATATATATATATATATATACGTACGTTATTCCGTACGTAAGTAAGGTACTCAATACATAGCAGAGTATAAAAGTTTTAATATAGATGAGATTCTACAGGACTAGAATTGTTTCATTCTTTAGAAATCATCAGGAATCTCGAAATCAGGAGATTCCTGATGATTTCTAAAGAATGAAACAGTTCTAGTCCTGTAGAATCTTATATATATATATATATATACATATATATATATATATATATATATATATATATATATAGGAACGAGTAGGACCCCGACGGCTGAGCTCAAGCCGTTTCGACGGCTAATTCTGGAATTCTAAAAATGTTCATTTAGTCCAGAAATAGCCGTTGAAACGGCTTGAGCTCAGCTGTCAGGGTCCTACTCGTTCCTATTACCCACTCTACTACCCTAAGTATTGAGTACTTAGGTGCGTTATGGTCCTTCTGGTTCCTTACCACATTTCCTTCGTTATTTATATATATATATATATATAGTGGTGTAAAAGTGATGAAAATGGGAGGAGGTAAATTCTAGTAAAGTGAAAATTTGAGTGCTGTTCAGAGAGATTTTGGTGTAATCGGTAAATACAGCCATCTAGGAAATGATTGATATGTGGTTCAACTCTCATAGGCAGTTTTATTCACTCTTTCCACACACACACATGTGAAGGCACATGGCCTAGTGTTAAGGGTGTTGGACTTATGATCATAATATGGGTTTGATTCCAGGACTGAGTTGTGCGTTGTGTTCTTGGGCAAAACATTTCATTTCCCGTTGCTCGAGTATACTCATCTGAAAATGAATATCAGCAATAGCTGGGTATTTAACCCTGCACTGGACTGGTGTCCAGTCCATGGGGACTCTCAGTCGTTTAACGCCAAGGAAACCAGGACACTCACCAACCTGATGAGCCTCTGGGCTCGAGATAGACTTTAGACACACAGATTTATAGTGATATAATAGGCAACTAAAAAGGTTGTCATTAGGTTGTAAGATGCTGCCTCAAAAAGTCTCATCAAACCCATTTTATTATAGAAAAGGGGATGTTAAAATGATGATATGTCCGAATTAGAAGGTAACATAGAATTTAAAACTAAAACATGAAAGTTATGTAAAATTTGAGCAATATATACACACATGTGTAAAGTTTAAGAAAAATGATTCACAAGAGAATTCTAAGCCATGTAAAAACAAATTTATTTTATTGATGTACCAACTGTGAAAACTTGAAAAAATATCTTTCCAAGGCAGCTGCTTTTAAAATTATTAGAATATAGTATTCATTTTGTTTATGTGCACATACAGTTCTTTTTTTTTTATAATTCTATTATACACCAAACCTCCCAACATCTGAATTGGCAAGGACTACTACACAGAGGAAATATTTTGCTAGGGCAAAAAAAAAATTCAAGAAAATATTTAAACTCAACCTGTCTGAGAAAAATAGCTAAGTATATGTAAATATATACACACATACACCGATTTATACATATACATATGTGCGTGTGTGTATATATATATATATATATATATACACACACATATACATGTGTGTGTGTATATATATATATATACATATACACACACACCTATGTACACACCACACACATGTACATGTACGTGTATATATATAAATATATATATGTACTGAAGTACACCACACATAATACATGAATATGTACCTAAGTATACCTCCATACACACAGATATTTACCTAAATATCTTGAGTTTGTTTTTTTTTCTTTAACTCTTGACTCATCAATATAGAAATGTGTGTGTGTGTGTGTGCGTGCTTATTTATTTTACTTCTAAAGGAATGATAGAGAAAACACATTGGACAGAGGGGAGAGGAAAAGATGTGTTTATTATACAAAGAAAAAAATTCTAGATAAACACAAAGTTGAAAAATAGATGCACGCATACATACACACATTTTCCTTTTATCAAATCAAATAATAGAATGAATTCAAAAAGATAACTTATTGCATTGAAATATCTATACATACACACACAGGTTTACAAAACAATAATAATAATAATAATAATAATAGCTACCAAAACAACAACAATACTAATAAATAAAACAAACTTTGCTGAAATGCATACATTGCTTTAAATTAAATTTACTTTTAAAAAGATATATAGTTTGATTAGATAAGTTATGTAAACATTAGTTCGAAATCATCATGTTTTGCTTGACAGCCGACTTACTAAAAGAGAATGAGGAAGGCGCACAAGAATTCTCTTTTATTTATTTATTTTTTATCTCTTTGGATTGTTTTTGTATTTTTTTTGTTTTTTTTTTACACCTAACCCCATAAACCCTCCGCCAACACCAGTCCTCCCACCCTCCTCTTCTGTAATGCTTACTACAGCTAAGATACACAGACCAAGAAAAGAAAAACCAACATCAACTGCAAACAACCCAGAAAATTCCAAGAAAGGTTTGTGTGGTTTTTTTTTTTACACATGTATGTATTTGTTTCATTTTATTTTTGTTTTTAGTTTGTATTTTGAATGTTTTCCTCTTCATCCACCACACTTTTGTGTGCGTAACTACACGTATGTGTGTTAACTGTGTGTGTGTGTGTGTGTGTGTGTGTGTGTGTGTGTGTGTGTTAACGACACATGTATGAGGATGTTTATTAACATTAGACAAATACAAACATTGAGAGAAAAGAGAAAAAGATAGAAAGTGACATCTACAATTGTGTTTAAACGAGTTAATAATGATAAATACATAGATGTGTGTATGTTTGCATGTATGTGTGTGTGTGTGTATTATATGTATGTGTATGTATACACACACACACACAAAATTTAATATAGAAATGGCTTCTACAGGACTAGAACCGTTTCATTTGAAAAAAAATCATCAGGAGTACCTTCCTTACTGTGGTTACCCCCCGATTGAACCTGGAACTCCACACACACACACGTATATATATATATATATATATATATGATGGCTGCCCTCTCGTTATCGAGTATGGCCATTGCACGATATACCATTATTAATAATTATTAATTAATTCTATCGTGTAATGCCTGTGCGTGAAGATATTTTTTAAAGTGAGGAAAGACTGTGCACTGAGCCAATCCCACTCTCTGGGCGACAGTAGCTATAACCCGAAAAGAAGAAAGGATCAACATCATCGGTAACTACTGAGCCACAGGTTTTATATCGGAGTTATTCCAGTTTCCTGAGTTGCCTTCTCCTAGAAGAATGCCCTGACAAAGGCTAGGGGTCCTTCACTCCCAGTGGTTTAACCGCGCAGTACATGTGTATATACATATTTACACACTTTCGAATGGCCATTGACTCTTATGAGTTCTTCCGCCCTTTAAATATATATATATATATATATATATATATATATATATATATATATATATACATACATACATACATACACATATATTACACGTGTAATATATAGAATTGGTTTTTAACATTACAATGTATGATTTCATTTAACCGAATCAAGATACACACGCACGCGCACATAAAAGCAAACATTTATACTTCTAGTTATTTCAGAGCCCTTAAGTAATATGTTCTATTCTATGTTCTGTTCTGTTCTGTTCACCATTGCTTTCACTAATAAAAACAACTTCATAGTTGTCATTTAAAATGAAATCATTGATTGGCTTTACGCCATGTTTCCTACAGGACTCTGAAGTATCACTTCTCTCTAGAGTTATACTGCCTACCATTATCTTCTTCCTCACTATATATTTAACCCATCTATGGGTTAAATAGCCTCACCAGCCTACAATTGGCCAAGCATGGTGAGTATGACTACACCACTAAGTGATGGTGGCCAGCCGGGGGGGGGGGGGGGGGGGGGGGCAACAGGAGTGAAAAGGCCCTGAATTGGGTGGATGGATAGATATATATATATATATATATATATATCCATCCAATTTAGGGCCTTTATAAGTAGAAAAATATATTTGAATCTCAAATGAGAGTAGAGATAGATATATAAGATTAAATGTCAGGCGTAAAAGATAAGTGAAGCTCAATTTTATAACGTATGTATACATGTGTGTGTGTATATATATATATATATATGTATATATATATATATATATTACATTTACAGCTGGCTCTTTCTTTTTTTTTTTTAAGGTATGGCATTATGAGTCTCAATTACTACAAGAATCACAATAGTAGTTCTGAGTCAGAGACGACATTAAGAGAGATTCAGCCTTGACAAAAACTGACTTGATTAAACAGCTGTCATGAAGAAATAGAGACTCTAAATCAATGGTTCTCCCCCTTTTATGGTTTACACCTGGCTTTAAAGCTATGGTAAACACTGGAACCCAATATTCTCAGGCAACACTTTTCTCTTTCTCTCCACAAACACAGATGTTTTACTGGCTAAAACTATACACATTTTGCTGCCAGATTTTTCTTCTTAACTCTTCCATTACCAAATTTCTAATGAAAGACATTAAGGATTTTCAAATAATTTTGAAAATGTTCAAAGATTTGGTGGGATCTGGTAATGTATCTGGTAATGTATCTCTTTTGGTATTAAGCAGGAGTTTTAGAAAAAAGATTTGACAAAATTATGCTGGAGGTTTTTAGATAAACATAAACACTTTAAAATAAACAGTTTTGAATCCGAGAACCATGTGCAGTTTCAAGCAGTTTAGTGTTACAAGGGTTAAACTGCATTTTTGTGGGATTTGTCAGATTTCCTTATTTTATTTACATTCTTGAGTAAACAAACACAATCACAACCACCTCTAATTCCTGCCCTCAAACTACAGATTACCAAAACCCATAATTAACATCATTATTTCTGTCTTTTCTGCCATGAGTAGCAACCACCAGGTAGTATTTGCAATGAAAACTGTTTCCTTGGTCCAATCTTAACAAAACCAATCAGAATCAACAACATACATTTCTTTTTATCAATTTAAGAATTCTTCTTAATCAACAAGATAAGTTTTCTGACCTCAACTCAGCTTTTTTTGACTCCTCTGCTAACTACTACATTCATTATATACATATATATACTAGGGCGGTGGATTGGCAGTATCGGTAGAGAGTCGGACACCATGCTTTGCAGCATAGAGTTACGGTCCTTTACAGTCTGAGTTCAAATCCCGCCGAGGTTAACTTTACCTTTCATCCTTACGGGGGTCGATAAAATAAAGCACCAGTAACGTACTGGGGTCGATTTAATCGACTTTCCCCTCCCCCAAAATTACTGGCCTTGTGCCTATACTAGAAATCATTATATACATATATACTACATACATTATATACATATATACTACATACTATATATATTAGCATGAGGAACAACAGCAAAGAAGAAGGAGCTTTTTCAATGCTGATGGTATGGTGTTTATGACATATTGCTCTCTGAAACGATGATAGACTAATTAATGACCTCGCTTTATTTTTCTTATTCTTTCATATTTATTTATTTATATATATATATATATATATCATTACCAAAACACTGCCATCTTACAAATACACTAATCTGTGTACTCTGAATGATAGCTAGCATTTTCTCGCTTGTAAGCTTATTATCTGATTGAGTGAGTAGGTAGTGGCCGAAGATCACTGAAATAAATTCGGAGACTTTCGTATACTGTGTGTTTGAAAGAAGCCAAGAACCGTTTCTGATAAAGTAGAGGACATTGAGGGCTGCTTCACTTTATTAATCAGTTAACTGCAGAAGTATGTAAAGAAAAGACTTCTTGCCAAGTTGGCATATAATTATTATTACTAACTGGATGATGATGATGATAATGATGGTGGTGGTGGTGGGAACAGTGGAGGAGGTTGAAGCATTAGCAAAGTTATACTGAACAATGGCTAAAAACACTAGAGACATTACAGTGTCTAACTGGTTAAAAACAAAACACTTCAGTGTTTGGCCAGGATCCTGTAAATTAAAAGTGTTATCAGTTTGCAACAGGATGAATTAGACTTCCACTGAAAGCACCATAGCCCTCATCACACTGCCCTGGATTGTCAGATCTCAAGAGGGAGGAAGGAAAAAAAACAACCAACAAACAAAAATAAAAATACAGAAAACAAACGAACAAACAAAACAATCATGAAATGACTTAACTGATTACTTGAAGAGAAAGTAGGGAGGGGAATGTAAGCAGAGGGAGGGAGATAGAGAGAAATAGAGAGAGAAAAAAAAAAATAAAACAAGAGCAAAAAGCAGATGGAAAGTACAATATACATTAGGAATTTTAATTTTTTTCAAGAGCTGCTATCACAAGAATACAAACTAGACTTGACTATCATATATAAGATGCTCTTCTCTGATTTGTCAAGTGGCCAGTAAGTGGCTGACGGGTAGGGAAGTTGAAGTTTTTTTTATATCACAGAAATATACTCATATGTTATTTGACTCAAGGAGCAGCTAACAAGTATATCTCACATATACAGACATATATATATATATATATATATATATATATATATATATATATATATAGGTACCTACTTCACTCCACAATCTGCAGTTTATTCCTGTGAAACACACACACACGTGCATATACACACACACACATATACATATACACACACACACATATACATATATATATAAAGTTGCATGCTGGTTCTCTTGTAGGTTGGTATATAAATTCATAGGCTCCTATGTATGCACCACAAATATACTATGTAATTGACTGTATATCTCACACAACAGACATGTATATTTAACTAGCCACTTAAAAATTGTTTTTGTAATACACACAAAGTTGCATGTCAGTGGTATACACATAAGCTCTCTCTATCATATATATATATATATATATATACACACACACACACTCACTATATATATATATACGGACACACACATGCTAATAAACAAGTCTAACGTAATATATTATCCTATGGCTAAATTTCAAAAGGGGGTGGGGAAACAAAGTCCATAAAAGCTTTACTAAACTTTTCTGCATGTTTTTACATGTACAAGTTGTACAAATATGCTTACACATTACATACACGCTTCCATGGGTTTCAAAATAGTTAAATATAGCACTTATTGACAATATACAGTCAATTCAAAGTCAGCAGAGTGAGAAGGAAAGGGAGAGAGGAAAAATAGTGTGTGTGTGTGTGTGGTGTTTGTGTGTGGTGTTTGTGTGTGTGTGTGTGTGTGTAGTGGAGAGCTTTGAGTGTATATAATAAAAAATACAGAAAGAATCTATTATATATATATACGTCATGTAATTTTGAAAAATAATAAAAAATAAAGTTATGGAAGACCTACTTGACTTTAAGAGGAGATTTCCCAGTGTAATAAAGAAAAAATATCAAGTGGAAACAATATATTGCTTCCTAAAAATAACCAAACTGTTGTAAAAATAATGCTTTCTTAAATGACTGTACTTAATGGAATTAAAGAAAAAGACAAGTAATTTGAAAAATATGAAGAATTGAACAAACGAAAGTAAGTAATGATGATGGGTTTCGTGTGTAGACATTAAATACGTGGAAAAAAAAACACGAGTTAGCAGAAGAGTTGAAATAATTGAGTAATAGTTAGTACACCCAATGAGAAAGAATATAAATAACTAGCTAGCCCTGTGTCGTCAAAAAAGACGGCTAATTGTAATATCTATACATAATGAGATATTTGTTAGTTGGTTCCTAACATACACACAGCTGTGACGAATCTTAGAATGTTGGACTTCTATAGTTTCTCACTCCTCTGTCATCACATAGATGTGTGTGTATTAGACACCTCTTCCTTCCTCAGTCGACGTAATCACCCCTTCCTTCCTTGGTCAAGGTAATCACCCCTTCCTTCCTCGGTCAAGGTAATCACCCCCTTCCTTCCTCGGTGGAAGTAATCACCCCTTCCTTTCTCAGTCGACGTAATCACCCCTTCCTTCCTCAGTCAACGTAATCACCCCTACCTTCCTCAGTCATCTCTAGTGTGTGACGGACAAATACACAAGGCTATTTATTATATTTGTAGATATTTAGAACAGATGATTGTCATTTAGGGTTCCTCCAGTGGCCATGGTCCCTGGGCTGTCGTAATCAAGAGAACATCATCATACCAGAGGAAGGAGTCCCACTAGGTGGAATAGCAGATGCAGTGTGTACCACCACTGGCTGTTCTCTGTAGCAATGCTATCACAATCTTGTCCCTAGGGTCACAGCTGGAACATACTGTCCCAGCAAAAGGGTTGTAGAGTTCTCCCTGCCCCCACCTAATTTCTCCCACTTTGTCATTAATTAACATATTGCAAATAACTAAACAAGTGAATTCATTAATACATTTAAAAAAAGAGAAATTAATAGAGAGGGTAAGAAAGACAGCAAATATATTATGAAAAAGCTTGGCATAGAGACCAGAGTTTATGGTAGAGAGAGAGAGAGAGAGAGAGAGATGTTGCTTAGCATTGCTGATAACTTAGGCACTCCTTAGGGACTTTACAATACAATGTTCACTACATAAAATATCAAATACAGTTAGTTATTCAGCAGACTTGAAACTGTAAATATAATCAATATGTTTCTCCCTAAAATAAGGTTAGTAATAGTATAGAATTATATCACCATTCATCATCATTGTAAAATACTCACATATGTATTATATGTGTGTCTGTGTATATGGGTATCATAAAAAAAATGGACCACCGCCACCACTACTAGCCATCATGTAATGTCATGAGCTAATCCACTAGAAATAGCAGCCAAATCTCCAATGGACTGGTATCAGGCACAGGACAGAGAGGTCTTTATATGATAGGACTGGGACCTGCACCTATCATTAAAACTCCCGAGAAACTTTTGATATGCAACATCGTTGGTGGTCGACTAAATCTATTCAGGTTTGAGCTGTAACCACATATTAGGATTGGGATCCACACCTATCATTAAAACACCCAAGATACCTATGATATGCAACTTCATTGGTGGTCAGCTAAACCAACATAATAGGACTTGGACCTGCACAATCATCAAAACACATGAGAAATCTATGGTATATAACCTTATAGGTGGTCAGCAAAACCTATATGGAATCTCGGTGGTGGTCAGCTAAACCTACATAGATAGGTTTGATTTGTAACAACACCAAACAAAACAGAGAGCAAAAATATTTACAATAGTTATCTATTTAGCTTCCATTAAAAGTGTATTAATTGCCAGCTTTTATAATTTTATAAATCAATAGCTGCTTAGTTTTTTTTCCTTCCTTTCTTTCTTCATTATAAATACATTTGAAAGAGGTTTTTTTTTCCCCCATTTTCTTTTAAATTTTTATTTTTTTATTTTTCAATTATAGTATAACTAATTAAGTGGAATAATTGAACAATATAAGGGTAAATTTAATTTAGATTTTTAAAAATAATAAAAATAATAATAATAATAAAGAATTTAAAAAATTTTTTTCATTGATTAAAGACCGCAAAAATAAATAACCGCAGAAAATGATTGAAGCAGTTTAAAAATAAATGGCTTTCTAAAAATCAACCGGTTGCTAAACAAGTAGAAAGCTGCCTGCGAGAAATTTATTATATCAGGTGATATATTACACGATAAAACATGGCTAACCTGAAGCAAACTTTTAGTAATCTAAATAGTTTACATCATCCATTATGATCAATTTATTTGTTTTTCCTGTGGTTCCTTAGCTTTTTTAACACACACACTACTGCTTAAAAGAAAAAAAAAACACAAAAAAAAACACCATCTGCACAAACAGAAATGAAATAATGATTTCTTATTTAGGCACAAAATTAGCAATTTGGGAGAGAGGGAAAAGTCAATTAAATTCACACCAATACTTGACTGGTACTTTATTTTATTGAGCCCAGAAGAATGAAAGGCAAAGTTGACAATGGCAGGATTTAAACTGAGTGCAGAGTACCAGAGCAAATTCTGTAAAGCATTCTATCCAAATGATTCTGCCATTTCAATAATAATAACAATGGTTTCTAATTTTCGCACAAAACCAGTAATGGGGGGGGGGGGGGGGGGTCAACTAAATCAACCCCAATATTTGACTGGTACTTTCTTTTATTGACCCAAAAAATGAAAGGCAAAAACAGCAAAAGAGCTTCAGCAATAGCAGTCAAATTTCACACCCAATAAGCAATAAGAAAGACCGGAAGGACCAGATAATGTAATCTTATATTTTTTAGTATACTCTCCCACCCAGTATCTGTTTACATTGTTCAACACATTTGTCCTGGAACAATACAGCCTCCCTAGTGCTGGTGACACCATAAAATGCACTTGGTATATTTGGCCAGTAAAACACAGGGTCAAGGAGACTGCCAATGAAGGTCCAGACAACCACAATAAAATGAGGACCCCACACTCTGTAAAGTGGTTTGTATTAGATAGAAAGAGCATCCAACTGTAGAAACCTTGCCAAAACTTGAACATATGTAAGCAAAACATGGTCCCTTGATCCACCTTGGAGGACAGTAGTGCCAATTAAGTACTAGTGTCTAACGCCCCATCCAACCCATGCTACTTTACAAAGCAGATCTAACATGATGATGATGCATGCACACACACACACACACACACACACACACACACACACACTAGTGATTAGGATTCAAAATTTGAAGTACACAGCAACTCACCCCTCTCCCCCTCTCCTAATCTTATAGCTCTTTACCAATTAGCAACATTTCATAAAATTTAATTTTACTTTCAACATGACATTCATCACTTCAATTTAATTTACTTTCTTGCTGTCTAAATCTATTGTTATAACATACCATGTACAATAGGCTACAGGTTTGACATCCTCTAATGATTTAGTATAAAATATGTAAAAATGACTTAATTCAAATGTTTATATCTTTACTAGTGGACAGATCATTATGAAAATGTATACATAATATACCATTATAGTAATAATAATTGTTTCTACTTTATTGGCACAAGGCCAGCAATTATCCAGTGTATTACTGGTACTTTATTTTATCGACCACGTAAGGATGAAAGGCAAGGGCCGTAACTCAATGCGTTAAAGCATGGTGTCTGACCCTCTGCCGATACTGCCAATCCATCGTGTGGTAGGTATATATTGATGCATAATCTTAGGGCTGAAGGGTTAAACTTTTTCTATCAAATCACCTAAAACTACCCTTGGTTCTACAATATAAAAATTACTTATTTCAAAGTTTATGTTCCTCTGAAAACCTTCTATTATAATCTTATTTTTCCTTGTGGCCTCCACATAACTAAAACGGCATCTATTCCAAAGACTGGCTTTCAAGACCAAGAAATACATATCTGAGAGAGTGTTGCAATCACTCAGATACACACATCATATTCAAAATGACTTCCATTGACTGATTGGCAAAGATTCAAACAATCACTACACTATAAGGCCTGCAGATGCACTGTTATAGTATCCCTACTACAACATTAACTTCAGCATCAACTACCTACATACCATCTCTAGCCAGCTGCATACCGTTCCTAGGTCCCATATATCCGAATCCTTCTCACATATATATATATATTCCTACTATACCAAAACCCTTCCCCCCATCCTCAAGTACATTCTATAGTCATCTATGCCTTTCCTACTGATGGGTATTTTACAGAGCTGTCCAAACATATTTATCTCACCAGTCTCAGAGAGCCTACAAAGGTCTTGGTCACACACTATATATATATATATATATTAAGCAATTTCAATTATACAAGAAGCCATCATTAGCAGAAACCATTACACCAAAACAGACATAGAAACAAAACATTTTACTGTTCACTAGTAGAACATTAATTATATATGTGTGTGTGTATGTATTTATAGCTTCACCAACAAAAGTGCCAAGCTTGTAATTAGTAATCTTATTTTGATACATTTTAAACATTCTAGGAAAAAGCAAATTGGTTAACAATAAAATTGTTAACAATATATGTACATATACGTGTGTGTGTGTGTATATATATATAAAACATTCTCTTCCTTATTGTTAACTAAACAGTTATTAAATTAAACTATCAGTTATATTATTATTATCATCATCATTATTATTAGCTTGAGTAATTTTGGCTAAATTTTCAAAATATATAATCTTGATAAGCAAGTAATTATCAAAGTAAACTGAAAGACAGACCCCCTCCACACACACACACACAAAAAAAATTGGCAAACCAAGAATATATATAAATAAAAAATAAACAACTTTTCTGTTACAAAAGTAATGAAAAAAAGATAAGATTTAAAAAAATGTAAAATCTAAAAAAAAAAGAAAAAAAAGAAAACTAAACAAATAAATAGGATTTTACAAATCATTGAGGAAACAATAAGCACTTAACAAGAGAGGAAAACAATATTATTGACCCTGGACAAAGCTAAAATATTTATTTAATTTATTTGACATTTTTCCAATGTTGTTATTGGAACACCATTTACAGATATGTGTTTATTCATATTAGATATCAAAACGATTGATATCTTTATGACTATAAAATGACAATCAATAAAATTCACTGTGTACAATTAAGCTGATATAGACAAGCTCTCTCTCTCTCTTTCCTCTATCAACACCAAACACTATGCAAATAAAAATCAGAGCTACACTATATTTAGTTAGAAGGCAATTTTTATTATGGCAAGCCATACATAACATCGTATATTAAGGATATTTGACTTCAGTCAAAACGATAAAGCAATAATTTCACACCACACCTCCTCCAGCAACACCACCATATACCCACACCCACACAACACAGTGTCCAGTTTTCATAATTTACGAAATATAATGTAATTAAAGAGTTGCTGATCAACTTGTATTGAATTTAGAGAGAGAAAAAAAATCTATTTATTTAGATATAAACTCCTTAAAAAGAGAGGATGGCCTATTAATAAGAGTTAATTATAGCAAATGATAGCATACAAAGAAACCAAACAGATGTTTCATATACACTATATATATATATATATATATATATATATATATATATATATATATATATATATATACACATATATATACACACACATAGTAATGGTTATCAACATAGTAATAAGAGGGAAAACCCAATACAGTGTAGAGCAATATATATATATATTGGTATTTTACACTAGATGGTAATAAATACATATATTTTACAACAAATGCTCAGATTTGCAGAACCAACCAGTGTATTAAAGCCTTTAATAATTGCTTTGGCACAAGGCCAGCAATTACCCCAGTGCATTACTGGTGGTTTATTTTATCGACCCCCGTAAGGATGAACGGCAAAGGTAACCTCGGCAGGAATAAAAGGCATCACATGCATATAATCACTATTACAAATAACCAAATATCCTTTACATGCTTACTTGACCTTGTGATAAACACCAATCAAATATTCCTCAGATCACACTCCACTGTCTTTTAAAAAAATGGATATATTAGATAGCGTAACAAAATTTCCCATGTCATGACAGCGTATATTACATAAAATGGAAAGTGGGAATGTCATCGCTTAACCCTTTTAATTCCAAATTGCCAAAAACCACCTCTGGTTCTATGAAAAAAAGCCACCAATATTAAAGGGCTCCAATTTATATTAAAATCTTCCATCATAATTTTATAACAGAACTTTTTAATTTAAATTACAAATGTCATCTTAATAATGAAATAATCATTAATCCATCCTTGACCATATTTCTAATCAGATACAATCATGGGTTGTTTCATAGAACCAGAACAGGTTTGGGCTGGGTTGGTATCATCATCATTTAACATGTCCTCCCTGTTAACAAGGGTTGGACAGGTTGTCACAAACAAAGACAGTAATTAGCTAGGGCCGCAGACCTTTCAGACTAGTACAGCTTGCTTACATGTTCCTATACTCTACAGAGTGTACTACTGAATGTGTTTTTATAATGATACCAGCACTCAGGAGGTTGTTATATAGTTGACACAGCTGAAGAAATATGATCACAAAAAGTTTAACTAAAACATTAGGAAAGTACATAATTGTTTCTAACAGAAGCACAAGGCCAGTGATTTTGAGGAAGGTGAAAGTCGATTATACTGACCCCAGTATTTTACTGATACATTATGTTGTCACCTCCAGACGGATAAAAGGCAAAGCCAACTTCAGCAGGATTTGAACTCAGAATGTAAAGGGCTATAACTAAAATGTACAAAGCTCTAACAATTCTGCCAATCTAATGCCCTTAGGAAAGTAATAGTAATAATAATAGTAATAGAAATTTGGCATATATGTTATATATTCTAGTTGTTTGCTCAGCCAAAGAGAACCAAATACCTCATTTAAAACTGCCTCAGGTGATAGGATTACACGGGAGAAAACACATACAGTGAGAAATCACATGAATAAATGTTGTGAACTAGTGTTTAACAATAGATTCCTGTACTACAAACATATTAGAGATAAATACAAATGGTGCTGTGAGAACACAACTTTCTTCCACTCTATCTATCAAGCTAGGTAAGTTTCTAACTCAAAGCATGTTTTTTTTCTGATTAGTTCTCAAAACGCAATAAAAATTGTTAGTTTTCAACATTGCCTCCAACTATATTTACAAAGTCAGTAGCCAAGAGAAAGCTACATGTGAATATATATATATATATGGTGTTATATCTGTTTAGGTATGATATATAAAAAAGTGCAGGGCAATAAAAATAGATGGTAGCCACGGAGTAGGCAGACCCAGAAAAACCTGGGACGACTTGATAAATTCCGACCTCACACACTTACACCTCTCCAAGACAATGTCACTGGACCGAGATCTTTGGCGCTACACAGTAATAGAGAAGACCCGCCTTACCTAAATACAAAGTAAAACCTACTACAGTTAGTAGGCACCTCTAACAAAATACACCCCCGTCCCACTACCCCCACCCCATCCACACCACCCCTTTCAATGTAAAGTTATATTGGTACCACAACATCCAGACCGAAACAAATGAGGTCGTGTAGGTGTCACAACAAAAAAACACACAGTCCACGCTGTAATGTGGCCGTGTAGGTAACACGGTAAAAACCTCCCAGTCCACACTGTAAATGTGGTTGGTGTTAGGAAGGGCATCCAGCCGTAGAAAACCCGCCAGACAGTCCTATGCGAGCAAGACAACCACTCTTGCCTCAAGTGGGAAAACTCCCGTCCAAACCCATGCAAGCGTGGAATATGGACGTTAAACGATGATGATGATGATGATGATATATATATATAGTGCCATACATCTTAGGTTTTAGAAAAGGTACACGGAAAAATATTGTCTCAAAACATCCCATCCAACTATTACCAGCAATGGAAAAGTGAATGTAAAATGATGATGAATATATATACACACTCTTTCAGATATTTTAATTCTGCTGTCCATGCTGGCATATAATAGATGAGTCATCACGGTCTGAGCCAAGTTATGGTCATCTAACTATATCTTGCTCATATGCTCCATATTTTGGCATGGTTTCTACGATTGGATGTCTTTATGGCCAATCACTTTGCAGAGTGTACCAGGTGTATTTTATCATGGCACTAGCATTAGAGAGGTTGTCACATACATGCTTGGCCAGACTGAAGAGTTTTATCAAACCCTACACCATTGGATTTCCAAACACTAGCCTTTAGTTTCTCACATCTACTTTTAGAGTCACAGTTCTTGTACTATATTAAACAAGTCTTATTAATATGGAATATCACCATCTAAAGTCAAACAGACTATGAACCTTCTTAAAAAGATGTGCTCTCATGCATAATTTCAGGTACATAGGTGCAAACCTCTGGCCTAAAACTTGAAAAATATATACACTCACTTTTATATATTCAGGTGGAAAACATTGAATGTATACTTTTAGGATATATATATAAAACATGATTTTAGGTTAAATAGACATTTTGATTTTAGGATAGATAAAATGTACACTATAATTTTTGTATTCAGCACACAATACATGAGGTATTTCATACTTCAGTGTCATTCTTTTGTAGTTAAAGTTCACCTCAATGAAAGCAAATGTGTACTATGAAAACACTTTAAAGTAATGGAATTTTACAAAATTCATCTAACAAAGGGTGATGTTTCAGACCTTAAAATGTTCATGGTTATCTCACACGAGGATTTAGTTCCACTTACTACTACTAGTTGAAGTCAAAAGAAAAAAAAAATACTTTGAAACTTAACAAAAATTATATTCTCACTATTTCATACAACTTTTTAAAAATGAATAGCTACCCAACATTTTTATATCAACCTATAGTCACTAAACCTGCTAGAAATAGCAACCAAACTGCCTTCAAATCACACTATGACTGATAACTCACTAAATATTTTAAATCATAACTTTTCAAAATGTCTCTTCATTAAAATCTGTTAAACACAGAAAAACAGAATATTTTCAATAATTTGCAGAAAAAAAAATTATACTGATTTGATGAAAATTTCTTCTAAAATGTCAAGTTAAAAAAAATGAATGATGCTAGAGAATGTCTAATTAAATGTTAGAGGCATTTTTAGCAAGTTATGAAAGGTGAATCTTTAAAAATGTCCATTATGACCCTCTAGTCTGTATGCATATTTGTACATATGTATATGTGTGTGTGTGTGTGTGTGTGCATGCAAGCACACACACCTACACAACACACTTGTATACATATATATATATATATATAAACCGGCACAATACACATGTATACAAATGTAAACCTACACACAACACACATGTATACATATGTAAACACATGCACTCATACATATATAAACACATACACCTAAGTTACAGGAACTGTGAACAAGTTATGAACAAGGCAATAACTGTTTGGCAGTGGAGGGTTTTTTTGTTTTTTTGTTTTTACAATAAGAAGAGAAAATTCTGTCAAGTGTAGGTCATTGTAAAATGTGACTTGTAAGTAAGTAGTTGACAGTGTTACTGTTTGAGCTACTTTAGTAAAACAATGAAGACTATCTCTTTAATGTCAAGTACAAACACTTGAGCTATTTGACACACACAGGTACCTGAAAACAAGGCTCTCTTCCTCCTCCAACTAAATCTCTTTCCAAATACACCAATACAACTCCAGTGGCATGGCAGTTACTTATCTGACACCTTCAGCTTTGCTACTTCTCAACACCTAGGTATTTAATGCCCTAGGCTAGATAGCCCAACAGTGTGCACCCCCTTTCTCCCAAATTACATAATTTCAACTTGCAATTTGGCAATTCGAAAAAAGTCCATGCTCACCCACCTAAAATCATGTAATAAGTCAACACTGTATGACCTTCACCGCTTTATGTATTTCCACAATACTGCAAAGATGTTTAGTGATTTATTTATAGATCACAGGAAATTATTATACATTCAACATCATCCGTTTTTCCACTCTTGCATGGATGGGTCAATTATACAAATATATGTATAAAGCTGATCCTTTTAAAGTTAGCAATATTGCAGCTCTCTGAGGTCTACATCTTAGACAGCTGCCTAGTTGGCCCTAAAAGTAGCAGCGACCCTGTTTGTTCTCTAACGTTAAGTACTGTGCATGTGCACAGAGGAGAATGGAAGGCAAAGTTGACCTCGGCAAGATTTAAACTCATAGGGTACAAATGCCATAAAGCATTTTGTCGGAGACTGTAACAATTCTTCAAATCCACACCTCTAATAACAATAATGGTTTCTGATTTAGGCACATGGTCAACAATATTTTGGGGCGAGGGGAACTCGATTAAATCGACCCTAGTGCGTTACTGGTACTTTATTTTATCGACCCCCATAAGGTTGAATTTGAACTCTGAATGTAAAGGGCTGTAACTATATCACAAAGCATATTGCCCAATGCTCCATCAATACTGCCAATCCACCACCCTAACAATAATAATTATCTTAGTATTTTTAATCCTAGTATAGAAACACTTGAGAATAGATTGGTTTACCAACCAAGTTTGATTGCCAACTTACCACCAACAAGTTTGATTAGTAAGAGGATAGCACTTATAGTAGTGAGGCAAGATATAACCAGTGTACTTGTTCTTGGACATACACCTGTTGTTTTGATCAGTGCTCTGTGGAACCGGTTGCTCACAAAACTAGCTGAGCATTCCACAGACATATCAATATAATTCTTAGGGAGATTCAGCATTGCAGAATAATGTGTGAGAAAGCTGGCTCTGAGTTACAGACAACTCAATTTTACCTGTTACATAGACTGGAGCAACGTGAAATAAAGTGCCTAGCTGAAGGACACAACACATCACCGGGAATCAAACTAATGACCTTACAGTTGTGAGCCAAATATCATAACCACTAAGCCATGCATCTTCACTTATGTACTACACACACTGATCTGAATCACCCACTGCCAACAAAGCATTATACAGAATGAAAATGCTATAAACAATCTTAATATATATATAGAAGTATATGTAAGCTATGTAATGTTTAAAATTGTAAAATATAGTTTTACACTTAGTTGAAATTTCAAATTTTATATAGGGGCATATCTTTTTCAAGGAAAAAGTAATAGGCTATGTGCCTTTTTCTGATATGTTCTATAAACCCAAGTTGGCCTGGCACAACTATGAGTATAATACATTCATCCATAAAATAGAAGAGGGTTGTACTTAATATAATAAAATCAATGACAATGAATAAACAAAACAAATGTAACCCCTTCGTGATAACATTTCTTATAAATACATACTGTCTATGACTTAATTAGTTTTGAAAATAACCAAGAATTTGATGACATTTAATAAAATAACTATCATTATTAACCTCGTGTTTGGAACAATTTAACAAAAGGTTTTAACATAAAATTATGTTGGAATGTTTTAATTTAAATATGAACTTTCTAAAACAGTTTTAGTTTTTGTATCATAGAAACAGAGGCAGTTTCAGAGTTGGTATTGAAAGGATTAAAAGGAGATAGAGAGGTAAAGAGAGGGGAAACAGAAAGAAAAATAAAATATTAAATATTAAAATATTTTGACTAATAGGCACGGACATAGCTGTGTGGTAAAGAGTGCTTCAGAACCATGTGATTTCAGATACACTTGCTCCCATGGCAGGGACTTTGGGCAAGCATCTACTATAGCTTCGAGAGTGAAATTTGGTAGGCGGAAACTACGGAAGTCTGCATTTATATGATTTTATACAAATGAAGCAGTTCTAGTCCTGTAGAAGTCATTTCTATATAAAATAAAGATGCCTATACTCTAACGTCCCTTTTTCAAACTGTGACCTCCTCTCCCATCAGAAATCTACCCATTATTACACACACACACAGCAGATCAATAAAATAAGCACCAGGCTTGAAAAACAAAATAAGTATGATCAACTAAAATCTTAAGATGATGTGACCTAGCATAGCTCTGCTATCTAATGACTGGAAAGAATAAAATAATTGTTAAAAGAACTTCTAATTAAATTTATACATTTTCTTTCAAGAATAAAAACCCTTAGCATTTCAACATCTTCAGACCATCTGCCTTTAGTCTCTTACACATACAAACACACAGTATGTCAAAGTTCAGTCAGTATGTGGTACAGTTAGCCTCAAGACAGAAGGATTTCAGTAATTTGTTATTTGTGTAGGAGTCAGTGGGAGTTAATAATAGATAGGCAAGACAACACCTTGAAGAAGAATATATAGTTTAAATATTGTTTCTTTCACTGCTGCCGCCTCCCGACTCTTGTACTGACACTGTCTTTCATGTGGTACTTTCTGATGAGACACACATGCATGATGCCTTCAAGGGAGAAGGACTACAAAATCATCTGCTCTTTATGACCCAAATCATACACAAAGAACAAGTAACGTATGTGTGTGTGTGTGTGTGTGTGTGTGTGTGTGTGTGTGTGTGTGTGTGTGTGTGTGTGTGTGTGTGTGTGTGTGTGTGTGTGTGTGTGTGTGTGTGTGTGTGTGTGTGTGTGTACACATATAGTGAACAATAGAACAGAAAAATAATAAAACAGGCGAGTATATGGTACTAATTGAGGATATTGGTTTAATGCACACACATCTGAATGTTTGGATTTACAAACAAAAGTGCTTTAATATCACAGATTTCTTTGTTGCTACTCTCTATTTCGCATATTCAAGTTCCCACCAGAGTAATCTCAGTAAATATAAATATATATATATATTACATACATTGTTATATCTACTCATCTTAAACCATAAACTACAAAACTAACATTTAATAAAAAAGATACAATACACAAATGCAGAGATGACATTAACAGCTAGATTAGTTTTTAAACTGAAATTGCTTGGTTAATTATATCATCACATTAAGCCTAATTAATTTTTGGCTGAAATAAAATGTCTAAAATTATTTAAAAGTGAATAGAGAAACAGAACAGAGAAACTGAACAGAAAAATAGTAGAACCGAAGAGGACTGTTGTCCAACATGGAGACAAAGATGGACACTGAAGCATATAAAAAGTAAGACGGGAGAATAGGAGAAAACAGGCCAGGCAGTGTGATGTCTATTATATGATAGTTTTTAAAAAACCCGCATGGCTAAGTCATTAGGATATGAATTCAAAAAAGGATAGGACAAACAAAGACAATGGAAAAAAAAATGGATATACATAATCTATATTATACTATATAATCTACTATATATTAATAATTGTTTCTACTTTTTGGCACAAAGCCAGCAATTACCCAGTGCATTACTGGTACTTTATTTTATCAACCCCGTAAGGATGAAAGGCAAAGTCAACCTCATCAGGATTTGAACTCAGATCGTTAAGGGACGTAACTATGCTGGAAAGCATGGCATCTGACCCTCTACCGATACTGCCAATCCACCTACTATATATTAATAATATACAATATTACATATTCTACTAATTTCATATTTTTAAATAATTATCAGTGAAATTTAGTTCCAGTTAAATTTACTGACATATGACAAAACTTCAAAAGTTTTGTATACAAGTGAAAATTCTATATTTGTTAGATTAGCACTAACCATTTTGATATGAAGCTACCCCTTGTTTCTGAGACAAAACTGGTTGTTTTAAAAGATTTACATTTGTCTAAAAACCTTTCGCCTTAATTTTATTGTCAAGTTATGTTCTATACATCAATTTAATGAGAAAGTTAGCTATGTTACTAAATCTCTTTAAATTTCTGATTATTTTCAAAATTATTTGAAAATTAATAAACAGTGTCTTTCATGAGAAACATGGTAACAGAAGGGTTAAATATGTGGTACTCAGTTGTTCTAAATAGCAAGAATGAAATAACAGAACTTCACAGATGATAACTTAACAGCTTATTATGCTTGCACAGTTAATTAAACACACTCAGTCCCACTCAATATTCCTATAATTACTATGGGAAGGAAGGAAAGAAGGATCAAAGCTGCGAGTGTGTTACACAGAAATTCTTGATTCACACAGCAGAAGGAGGAGGAGGAGGAATCAGCTTCAAAACCTATGCCATGACTCATTGAATCAACATGTCAAATAAATACATTGTAATTAATTTCACTAGTAACCACAAAGAGCAATAAAAAAAAAAACATTGTTCTTTCTCAAAGAGGGGGTGGGGGCAAAACTATGAAAATATTGTACCAAACACTCCTTTGTGTTTTCACATGAAAAACAAAAATTACCAAATTAATATTTCATAATTTTTTTTACCTTTACTATTGGGAATGACATTAAAACCCAAGTGGGATTTACAATTTTAATTCTGCAACTCATTGTGAAGGAGTACAGGAGTACAACCTAGTGATTAGGGTGTTGGGATCTCAGTCGTAAGGTTGTGGGTTCAATCCCTGGATGGATAGGCACTTAAAATGAGTAACAGCAGCAGCATCCATCGAAGTGTGTACTGAGATAAGCTGTGGTCTCATGAGCTTATTAGACTCAAGAAGGACTAACCTATTTAACACAGGAAGTTTGTGGTTGGTGATATGAAGGGCATCCAGCCCTAGAAAACTTGCCAAATAAAGGGTTATGAGGATACTTTGTTGTGTCAAAGACATCACCTCCCTAGTGCTGGTGTCATGATAAAATGCAGCCGGTAGAGCATGGGATTGTATATAAGTGAGATACAGGCCCCCAGTCCATTTGAGAGGTCAGTAGTTCTGATTGAATACTAACTTGCTCTGCGAAAACCCATCTAACTCTTGCTGTTTACACACACACACACACCTGATGGACATACATATGATAGTATGTGTTCCATTTCCAAATTCATTATCTCAGTGTATCTCTTCTAGCTTTAATTCTACAGACATCCTATGTCAAATTAGAGATGGTGGTGGTGGTAGAGATGGTGGTGGTGGTGGTAGGGACATGGTGGTGGTAAGGACATGGAGCCACTGTATTTTAGATTCCAGTGTAATTTATACACTAAATAACACTGAATAATCTATAACTATCCCACCTAGTATACTCTCTTAGACAGTTCATTAAAAAGACAGTTGCATGAAAAATATGGTAGTTGGTGGACTTTTCTTTATCGCAATGGTTCTCCCCTTGCAATCCAAGGTGTCCTTAATTCCACCCACTATTTTGAATTGCCATCTAGTAATTTCTTCAATTATACTTTTACAGTGTTAATTATTAAACAAATATTTTCATTTATTTAATTTTTTTTATGAACTGTTAATTCATGATCACAATATGTGAATATTAGCATTTACATAATGTACACTAAAATTGGGTATATTAATATTTCATTTGATATATACACAATGTACACTATTCTTTCCCAGTTTGGACAACTCCCTAATTCCTCCCCTGAAAGTCAAGTGCCTTCCGTTTGAAAATGACTTCTTTTATCGGAAAGTAAAGTATTTGCTCTTACTCATTTATCTATCTATATATATATATATATAAATATATATATATAAATACCCTGAAGTGACAGAAAATGAATACCGATAAAAGTTTACCAATCAACTGAGTAAAAAGAATACATAAGTAAATTATCTGGGTTAAATTGGTCCAAGTAGATAAAAATAAAGACTATTTAAGATTAATCTACTATTTGTGTTGGCAACTGACTTAGCATTAAATGGAAAAAAAAAAAACATCATTCAGCTGTTCAGAAGTTTAAAAGGCCCGAGACACTTTCTTAATATTCTCCAACTCTTTGAAAAGAGAAATTTAATCGGGTTCATGTCAAAGCTCCTATGACAAAGCTCCTTATCTTAGACAAAAAAACCCACATAGCAAAACGGAAAAAAAAGGTACAGAATTTGAACATTTATTTTAGTTTATTCATTATCAGGTAATGTTAGTTATTAAAAACTAAAAATGGATTTGTTCTATCTTTTACTGATTTATGTTTTACGGTGTGTGGATTTTGTCCTAGGGGTTTATTATCCATATCTCTTTAAAATGTAACCTTTCCCGCCGTATATCAACGTTTCATCATACCTGATTAGTAGTTCGGGTTTAAAATGGGTCAATGACTTTTTTAAGACCTCTCACCCCTTACCAGACAAAAAAAAAAAAACAGTAAAAAATAAAACCAAATCTATTCATAGTTTTTAATAGTAGAAGCCACGATAAAATGCAGCTCTTGCATTTTATAGAATGCGAGAACGTATATGCGAGAACGTATATGCGAGAAGCACCCCGCCCGGCTGAGAGGTCCTATGTACCGACTTGGTCTGTGACAACCCGTTCAACCTTTGCTAGCTTGGGGGGGGGGGGGGGGACATTAAGTGTAATATACACTTTTCATGTAAAATATTTCAATGGAACTATTTCAAATTTGAAACTCAACCGTTTCTTACACAAATATTTTAATGTTTTGAATATATTGTCCATAAATAGGATTTTGGTAATTTAAAAATTTGTATATTCGACAAATATAAATTGAAAATGCTTCTCCATGTACTCTTAAATTGAGTGAGATTTTATTTTCCCCCTTTTCAACTGTATATCACATGTAATTCAACTCTGAATACTTTTTATTTGTATAGTATTTAAATTGTAGATTTATTTGAAAGCTAGACAGATGACGCTAATACTTTGCATGCGATTCCCTACTTTTTGGGAGGGACATGACAAAACTCCACCGGATAAAATCCACACAGTAAAAAATACTGTATTTGAATACAGTTTTAATATATTCTTTGACACAGGTGAAGAGGCCTCTCAACCCCATTGCCAATTATGTGCGTGTATATAAATATATATATATATATATATATATATAAAGATGTATACACACACACACACAAAAGCACAAAATAAAATTGCTTGGTGTTATTTTAAATATGTAGATCTGTATAGTCTAAAAAGAAGGTTAGACAGTACGTGTGAAATCACTAGCGTGTTTTTCTTGTGATTTTATTGATGTTTAAAAAACAATTAGCATCATTTAAATCACACGTGTTTAAATTTCAGATCAATTTTGGTTTATTTTATTTTCTCCATGAGAAACTGCATAATGTTTTTCCCATCTGCAAAAGTTTAAACAATCCTGGCTTGGCAAAATAAAGATTTCATCTAAAATATTTATATTTTTTTAATAACATATTCCTATCCTTAAATAAGATTCTAACTTCTAGAAAGTTATGTTTAATTTAAGTATTCAAAACGTCGAAATTAATTTTTTTTTTTCTAATCCTTAAA
Source organism: Eledone cirrhosa (assembly GCA_964016885.1). Taxonomy (NCBI): domain Eukaryota; kingdom Metazoa; phylum Mollusca; class Cephalopoda; order Octopoda; family Eledonidae; genus Eledone; species Eledone cirrhosa. The sequence goes on along the minus strand of OZ024746.1, from coordinate 80,568,077 downwards.
TGATAGAACTTTATTCTATAACAATGAAATTTAATATTAAAAGGGCAGAGAATTCTGAGTAAAAAGAAAAAGCAGTTATGGTGGCCTCAACTTGACCTCTCAGCTATATCCCCTTCCCCTATTTAGTCTGGTCTTTTCCTTTCTTGTAAAACTACCTTCATTCTTTTGTAATTGTTTCTTGTTCAAACAGAGACGGGAAGTTTTGTATACAGCCGCCACTGTGATCACAAGTGTGTGTGTGTGTAGACATACATTCTGTGTGTATATCTATATATACATGTTTGTGTGTAAACGCGGGTACAAACAAAACAGTCCATTTCTGATAGTAAATTATTCAAATATAATTTCTAGTAACAATGTCATTCTCCACAGATACCTTAACAACAAAATCGACTTCAGGGTGTTTATAGACTCACTTCAGATTATACAAACAAAGAACATATAAACAAATAAATGGTTGTCAAAAGACTTCCACACATTTATTTAATATATATCACAAATACAATCTATCTATCATAGTTACCGAAACAGTTAAAAGATCAGAAGTCTATACAAGGTTCAATTTTCCGCACGTTATTTTATGTATACTTGGCATATGGGAAGAATAAACAGCGAACGTAGAATAATGAATAAATAAATATTCATCAAAATACTAGACTGATTAACTATCAATTAAGATGCTTTACTTTGACAAATAAAATTGAAGAGCAATTTTAAAGTTCGTTGTAAAAAGCGATTAAATGAAATATATGACGTTAATATACATAAACAAAAGAATGAACGACAACGGAGTTTGGTTTATTACTAGGGGAAAGATAGATTGTTGAAGAAAGAAATAGTAGGACCATCTGCGAACACACTTAGGGGAAGGAAGCCACTTTAAAATTTGTAAAACTAGGGATGCTGGCGAATAGATGGATCTATATAATTCAACAAAATATATAGCATTAACTACCAATAATAAATAGAAAAACTCCAGACATCATTAGTAATAAATAATTAATATAACAATAACAACCAGAAATCTCATATTCTCGGGATGTGTCATTGTTGCCGGGGATGAAAATAAATGGCGTCGAGAGCCATTAGCTGAAAGAAGTGTGTTGTAGTAGCGAAATATACGGTTTCATTAAGGGATTTCCCTCCAACTCATTCTGTTGTTTTAAACACACACACATATCTGTATATTATATATGAAATACGCATGTTTAGTATATTTACAACAAAAGAAACTGTTTAAAAGATTTAAAAGTCCCACAGAGATAAAGCTTGAAAGGTTTTTTACAGGATATCTTAATAATGGGGCTCTGAATGTAATGTGTTTTGTTCATTGCAGACATAGTAGTAGGACATAAACAATGGAACAGCCGCTACATAGAAATAGTGAATCCTAGCATATCACACACACATACACATATATATATATATATGTCAATGAACATACAACTATATGTCATTTTGTAGTGTATGTATACATGAATATAAATTTATACAAATAACCGAATTTCACATGTATGGGAAATGTTTCGTTTTTATTATCAGACAAATTTCGTGAGTGAAAAATTACAATTAAAAACAATTGTAATATCTACACTTCGAAAATGTAGATTACAATTTATATAATTTTAAAATGCCATTTTCACTCACGGAAATTACCGGAAGTTGTCTGATCTTAAAACGAAGAATTACCATATATCTGTATAATGCAGAAACACACACACATGTGTATACTATCTAGCTGCTCATTACAAACAAGGTTTTTTTTGCTGGAGCAATAACGATGGATGAAGAGCAGCAACCAGAACGGATCGTAACCTATATTTATATTATAAGCAGTGAGGGAGAAGAAAAAGACAGCTCCCGCCTAATATATGATATATATTTTAACTGGCCTCCCATGAGGTTGCATCGCATGGGAGGTTTCTCGGGTGTTTTAATGACAGGGGCTCCTCCACTCCTGTCATGAATAGTAATATGAAATAAAGCGCCTGGTTCAATAAAAAAACAAAGCACCACCCGGTGCAGGAATCGATCTCACGACTCATATGATCATGAATCCAATACCCTAACCACTAGGGCGCACCTTCACTGTGGGAGGGAGGGAGACAACAATAACATTGCAAATAATCTCAACCAATTGACATAGAATCAGATGAATTAAATCGAGAAAACAAGTCGGTATAACCCACCATCCGCCTTTCTCGTTCAATCGGATCGGATTTATCGTCCTAATCCGGCTATGTAAATATTTACACAATTATTTATGGCAAGCTGCTGAAATTTATAATACTTATTAACTCTAATTAAAACACTTCAATAGTGTTTCGTCTACGTGTGTTTATATTATATAATTCAAGAATTATATATGATATATGTATGTATATAAACATATAGATACATATATCATATATAATTCTTGAATTATATAATATAAACACACGTAGACGAAACACTATTGAAGTGTTTTATATAAACATATAGATATATAGACAATCTATGATGTAACACATCATAGACTTTAATCCTAAGTTTTTAACTTCTCAAAAAACAAAACAAAAACAAAACACTTCCATCATATGATTTGCCCTATTCTTTCATCTTATCTCTTCAAGAAGATATTCTCATGGTTTGGAACTGAAACCATCCATCCAAAGTAAAATAAACACACATAAACAGAAACAGAAAATCGGTCAAAATTTCAAAGAAACAACAATGATTTGAAATGATTTGCACAATGAACCAGTGAACAAGCGATAAAGAATGATAAAGAAAACTCGAAAATACGCCACTCAACAAGATCTTGACATTTTTGTTGCGGATAATAACTATCACAAGATTAGGAATAATTCAGGCTAAAGATCTTAACTTTTTATAAAACAGAAAAAAAAAAAGTGTTACGTGTTTGATTTTAGCAAACATGGCTGTGTGGTTATGAAGTTTGCTTAGCAACCTATGTGTTTCCGGGTTCGATTACACTGGTCCACCGTGGGCAAGTGTCTTCTGTAGTCTCTCAGGTTCACCCATACAATTACGAGTTGAATTGGGGAGACGGTATGTATGTATGATCTTTATTACGGTCATTTTTCCATGCTGGTTTGAGTTAGGCAGCGATTTTTGAGGGCAATGTTTTACAGTAGGAGACCTTTTTAACATCAATATATGTATAATATATGTATGTGTGGCGTTTCGTCTAATGTCTTAACGGATCTGCATGTGGTGTGTGTGTGTGTAAATATGATTGAAAAACTATTTTCAGTTTAAGGAGGTTTTTACTGTGAGCAGGAAACATTCAAACTTTAGTCAAATATCTCATAAATATATCGTACACAGGTTGAGGTAAAACTGGTAACAGACCTCGACCAGATGTGAAATCTAGGCCTCCTTTCAAACTGCTCGTTATGTAGCATTTAAATCAATGCTAATACCTATGATATTTATGTATGAGTTACAATATATATATATATATATATATATATATATATATAAAACACACAGTCCATGCTGTAATGTGGCCATGTAGGTAACAGTAAAAAGTTCCCAGTTCCACACTGTAAATGTGGTTGGTGTTAGGAAGGGCATCGAGCCGTAGAAAACCTGCCAGATAGTCCTATATGAACGAGACACGGTCATCCGACTAGCCTTGCCTCAAGTGGGACAACTCTCGTCTAACCCATGCTAGCGTGGAAGGTGGACGTTAAACGAAGATGATGATGATATATATATATATATGCACACATACACACGTGGAGTATATGCTTACAAGTAACAGAAAAAAGAACTAGAACATAAAGCAAAAATGTCCCAAAAGCTGATAGACCTGAGCCAGATGTGAAATTTAAGCCCTCATTTCAAATTGTTCATTGATAGTTTACTAAATATCTTGCATTTATTTATATTGGTTACAGCTGTAAATATATATATGTGAGTATAATGTGGCAATGTTGGTGCCACGATAAAATGCTCCCAGTACACGCTGTAAAGTTATTGATGTTTAGAAGGGCATCCAGTCACAGAAACCAAGCCAGAAATGGAACATGAGCAAGATGTGATCAACTAGCCACAGAATGCAACAACACATCTAACCCATGGAAGCATGGAAAATAGATTTTAAATGGTGATCATGATATATACTTGTTATGTACTACACGGGGTTATATGCTTACAAGTAATAGAATAGAATAAAAGAACTAGAAGTTTGAGGCAAGGAAGGCCCATACCAACTGGCCTATTTGCCCAGCTTCCTGTTCTGGCTTGAATATCGCATTATCAAGTACCAAGTTAATGAAAAGGAAATATAATATATACTGTGTAGCTATGATGTAGTTAACACTTTATACACTATGTCCAATATGCAAAGATTATATTGCTAACAAATGTAACATACAAAACTGCACGCAACGTGTAAATTGAAGCAATGAAAATCAAGTGTGTGTAATAAGTATGGCAAGGAGATTGAAAACGTTTGCCAATATATTAGTAATTGAAGGCAAAAATCAATTCTATCGTAGACAGGAAGGAAAAACTATATAAGAAGTAGTCTGAAAGTGTTTTATAACAGCTATGTACCAGACCCTGAGAATGCAATGATACAATAAAACCTCATCTCCTAGCCAATGGATCAATGTTAACATAGACCCTAACCGATAAATACAAATCAGTGAATGCAGTTATTGATTCATGATTGGGAATAAGGGATAAGATTGGATATTAAAGCTTTTCAATAATCGAGTGATTACTTTAATGTGTAGTTGACCCCTTCTTGTGTAGTTTTATATATAATTTTGTACAGTTAAGTTTACATTTTCCTGTTAAATATTACATGTGCTTACATGGTAAATGATGGTTAAAAGACTTAAAACACTCATAAAATGTTAAGAATAGCCACCATTAAAAATGCTTTTCAGATTCAGAGAAAAATCAAAGACTTGATCATGGCACCTGCCACAAAGTTTTGTACAGAAGTTCTAAAATGTCCTTAAAATACACCCTACAATAAACCGTCTCTGAAGGTTTTGCACAACGTACTCCGATACAAAGTTCTTTGCTATAAGAACCTTTAAGAATTTAGAAAGATGAGAGACTACTATACCTACATTATATATATGGTCAAGTCAGTGGTGCTTCTCTTGTTCTACAGGGTATGAAGACATTGTAAGAAACAATACAAACTCGACTTTAATAAACCTAAATTTATATTATGGTATTGACTACTCATTCTCTCGTTTATATTAAATGTATGTGTATACATCATCATCATCATCATCTATATATATATATATATATCATTCATCATCATGTCATTTTACGTCCGCTTTTTCCCTGCTTGCAAGGGTGGGACGGGAACTGATTCTGGCTTGATTTCTACAGCTGGATGCCCTTCCTAACACCAACCTCATTTACAGTGAGTGCTGGGTGCTTTTTTGCCGTGGCACCTGCACGACTACTTTGCAGTGGGATGATATGGACCCCAGTCCCTATCATCTCATTTCTACAGCTGAATAAACTGGAGCAATCTGAAATAAAGTGTCTTGCTCAAGGAAACAACACATCACCCGGTCTGAGAATTGAACTCACAACCTTTCGATTGCAAGGCCAATGCTCTAACCACTAAGCCATGTGCCTCCATATATATATATATATATATATATATATATATATATATATATTAAAATAACAGATTAAAGTTTAAGCAAAGAATCGCTTAGGTGAAAGCAGCGATTCTTTGCTTAAACTTTAATCTGTTATTTTAATAAATATTTGCTCTACGGTTCTTCTATATTTGATATATATTTATCCTTATCGAGCCCTCTTTGGATTTTAGTCTTCAAATTTATTATTATTACTATATATATATATATATATATAGATTAACTTGCAAGGAAGCAGAGAATTGAGTTATACCAATCTAATATATTATACTATCGCCTTAGAGTTTATATATACACACACACACTCACACAGAAGCAAAACCGATGCCGGCATGGTTTGAACACAGAACTGACATTGTGGTGTCTAATTGATGCCATAAATGACACTACTTCTGGCTCTATGAATAAATGTTTACCCCACTCCATTCTCCTTAATCTCTTTTTTTTTTTTAAATTAGGACAAACCTTTAAGCATTAAGAAACATTTGTGTGTATTGAGTTGGTGTATAGAGAAGCACTTGGCCACACATACATACATATACTACCTGAAAAACTAAACTTTCACAGAAGCCAAATAGAGCTTAAACACAGAGAGAAAGAGAGAGAGGCTGACACTTACCATGACGTAATGTCGTTGCATTTCTGTTTTTTCCTGTGCAAGTTTTTCACATTCCATCTTGAGACTAGAAAACAAAAAAGATAACACCATTTCAGCTTTCGGGATCAATTAAGATAAGACTTCATTAAAAACACACATACAGACACACACAAACAACAACACCACCACACACACACACACACACATAAAAGGATATTTAATTATATAACATAATTTTCCACTATTTATTTTACTGTTTATGTCAATAGACAAGGATATATCTAAATTAGAATAAATAATGGATTAAGTAAATAGCGAGAGAGAGAGAGAGAGTTGGATAAATTTTAAGAAAATATTTATAAATATATCTATTAATCTATTTATTCACACATCTATATATATGTATAGCTACATACACACATCTATCTATATCTACACATACACACACGTCTAGATCTACACACACGTTTATCTATATACATCTACATACACACGTTTATCTATATACATCTACACACATACACCTCCATCTGTATACTTACATACACATCCAACTGTACATCTACATACATCCATCTGTACATCGACACACACATCAATCTGTATATCTACACATCCATCTGGACATCTATACACACTCACCTATATATCTACACTCATCTGTACATCTACACACACACATTCATCTGTATATCTACACACACACACACACACAACTATATAGCTACACACAAACACATCCATCTGTATGTCTACATACACATCCATCTGTATCTGTATATCTACACACATCCATTTGTATATCTACACATACATCCATCTGTATATCTACACACACATCCATCTGTATATCTACACACACACACAATCTACCGATATATCTACACATATCAGTCAATATATCCACTTACACGCATCCATATATCTATTAACACACATCTATCTATATCTACACACACATCTATCTCTATATCTACACACACACAAACATCTTTCTATTCACGTACACACGATTTATTTAATCTATATCTACTCACACACACACACACACCCACATCTATTTATATAGGAAGTGAATTACTGCTTATGTATGTATGGTACATAGAATATGTTGAAGGAGGAGAAAGATTCGATAAGCACAATTGAAAATTTAATATATACATACATATATATAGATACATGTTTGTATGTGAGAGTGAGAGAAAGAGATGGAGGCGAGGAGGAATGGGGGGGGGGGGGGGGGTACACTGCTGGTTCAGTATAATGGATCAATAAAAACCGAGCATCCAGGTCCCCATTACCTGTTCCCCTCGTATGTAGTAAAGCAGGTATGGAACAGTGCACACACACACACACCACATACTCGGAAAGTACATATGTAACAGCACACATATGTTTACACTATGTGTATGTATACATTCATCGATCTACGTGTAAATATAGAGAGCAAACATCTATTGTAATAACGAATAACATTTTTTTTTTTATAGACTAGAAATAAATTGCCCTTCCACTATTTAATCTGAACACACAAACACACCTATATATGTAAATATTCTACCTCTCTCTCTGTTTCTCACACAGACACACACACATACATATGGCGGTGAATTGGCGGAATCGTTAAGTGTCGGATATTTGCCTGCGGTATTTGTTCCGGATCCTCACGTTCTAAGTTCAAATTCCGCCGAAGCCAACTTTGCTGTTCATTATTAAGAGTCGATAAAAATAATGTATCAGTCAACTGCTGGAGTATATCCATCCATCCATCTATCTCTCTAGTTTTCTTGGACGTTCTGTTGGATTAAGGTCTAGAAGAGTCGAGTGGGATATGTGTGTATCTATTTACAACTACACAGACAAAATGAACAGTCCATGCTGCACACCAAATCATACTCGATTGAAATGCCTTGATTAGACATGCAGTCAAATGTTTGGCTGCACCAGTTTCGGGAACTTGATATAATATAAATATACACATTGGTGTAGATAAAATAAACCTTATTTTTATTTTTTGTAACATACTTCACACATGTGTACAACTATACCACTTAGAGAATTGTGTTTTCTGTAATGAAGTATCTTAAATAGTGGCGGGTCACCTATACATGACACCTATAAACGGTATTAGTGTGTGCGTGTGTGTAGAGCGAGAGATGCATTTCGACGAATCTGTGTAGAATAGTTCATTCAAATTTGACCTAATTCAAACGGTTAATTAAGTGTTAATTGGAGATATTTTGCATTAAGTTATACCAAATATATACACAAAAAGAGAGAGAGGAAAGTCGGTAGTTTAAAAATTATTTAATTAGAGTCTGTGTTTATATGTAGTAAAGAAAACAGAAAACTGGAGACAGAAAGAGAGAGCGATGGGAACAAACAGTGGGAAAGAGTAAATAAAATCATTAAAATATATTGGAAGTCATGGAGACATGAAGCGAGGAGTGATATAAAGAGGGGGGAGAGTGAGAGAGGGAGAAAGTATATGAGAAGTATAGGAATGAGGGAATGAGGAAAAGAGAACGGGGTGTAGGACGGAGGGATGAATAGAAAGGCTATGATAGAATAGTGGTTTATTGAAAGGCGTTAATTTGAGAAATTAGAAGAACGCTACTTCAGAATAAGAGATCAATAAAACGAACGACTGAGTGTATCGCTCTTGTTCCAATCCAACTCTCTCTCCTCCCGACACACACACTATATATATATATATATACACACACACACACTAGTCATACACTCCTTGTTCTTTCTGTTTCCTAAAAACTCTCCTCTCCTTCAGCTCCACCATCACTTCAGGCTCACTACAGACACTTCTCTTCCTTTAGACATCATTAACAATAATTCTGTAGAACGGCAGCACAAGTAAATTGGTGGTGGTGGTGGTGGTGATGATGTGAAGTGAAGTGAAAGACGTGGTGAATAAATGGGAGGGAGGGAGGGAGAGGAATATGGAAAAGAAAGCCATGATGGAATAGACGGAGGGGGAGAGTATAAAAAGGAGAGAAGGAAGAGGGGTCGCGCGAGAACCAAACGGAAAAGCAAGCACATTAATGGAGTAGGAGAGAGGGAGAGGGAAGAGAGGTAAAAGCCAGTAGAACACACAGATGTATTTCATGGATGAATACATACATACACATATTATATATGATTAGGAGATAAACTAACACATAATGGACCTACACAAATGTATGTGTGTGTGTGTGTATACTTACTCAGACGTACAAAAATATGTATACATACACAAACCTACACACACACACACACAAAGCAAAGGATAGATGTATTTATACAATGGCAAATGCAATACAGAAGTAGTAATAATAAACAGCGGACATTTAGCGGTAACTAAAATATATACACACACACTAAAACAGACAAGCTGAAAGTACATTTCATTTCCACCATGCTCTCACTGTCTATCTTGCTCGTATTAAAAGCAAAAACCCTCTCATCTATCTCCTCCATCACCACCAACTATTCACTTGTGCTGCTTTTTGAACACTACAAAATCATCAACTACTTGGCCGTCTCTACCAAACCACCGACACCACCATCGAATCTAAGGTAGATTAATTTGTCAGGCGAAATGAGATTTGTCTAAATATAGCTGCGTATAAATACACGGCACATTTCACAAGTGGTATAGTCTAATCAGATATAATAATAACAACAACGGTAGTAATAATAATGATAAAAGTCTATGGGAAAGATGGTTGGATGAAGAGAGATTGATTTCTTTCTCTCTCAAATGGAAAACGGAAAGATGTAGACAGACGAACGAATGGGTGAATCATAAAATGGGTTTATTTATATCACACATATAGAGAATCATACACACACTACTGTGTGTGTGTGTATATATATATATTACACACATTCGAAATCAATAAAGAAAACTGATTTTTACGATGAGAACAGGATATAAATATACTAAACATAATAATATATATAGGAAAAAAGTATGACCCCGACGGCAGAGTTCAAGCCGTTTCGACGGCTATTTCCTATTACCCACTGTACTACCCTAAGTATTGAGTACTCTGGTGCGTTATGGTCCATCTGGTTCCTTACCACATTTCCTTCGTTATATATATATATATATATATATATATATATATATATATACATACAAGGAAGGTTAAAGAGTGTAGACGTGATCAAATCGGACACACACAGACACACAATCAGTTTAGTCAACATCGGTGAACAGTGTGTATAATGTGTAACTATATTATAATAACAATGTCACAATAAGACTAATAATAATCATCATCATCACAATAATGATATAGTGATGAGGAGCTGGGGAGTGGCAGCAGCAGACAGAGGAGAGAGATAAAATAAAAAGATTTCACAAATAAATAAAACGAAAACAAAGTAGGTTAATGACACCAACGATGATTATAATGGGTGAAGCTTAATTAACACTAAACTATCAGTGAGTGCTATCTATCAACATCAAATTTGCATCCATCCATTTTACTTCTCTTTCTCTCCGACAGTCATTCCTAATTAATAGAAACACATTAAAACCGTGGAGGACAATATTATTAACACGCAGGCGTTTCTGTCCACATTTTCCGTTTCCAAGAGGAGTAACATTGCTCGATTTATTCAACTATTTTCTTTAGTTATCTGTACTGTGAAGTCAACCAATCTTGTTAAACAACAGTAATAATATTTACTAACGACAGCGGCGATGGTGGTGGTAGTGATGAATAATCAAATAATTGATAGTTATAAGTCTGATTGATCATCAAAGCGGACAGGAAACACTTACCCAGCCACCCATGCTATATACTACTTACTACTGCCATAAAACTAGTATTAATTTGTCATGCTCTATTTAATAGTACTACTAGTAAGTAAGTAAGCAAGCGGTTCAAAAACTAATAATGAACTAACTGCCTGACTAACTATATATCCTCCTATGAAAAAAAAAATGACGTTAAACGACGATGATGATGATTATATATATATATATATATATAATTATCTCCCTATTCACGCCAAGGTCCATTTCACACGAACATTGGTTGCAACACACACACACGGGCATTAAACTAACTAAAACTAATCCAACAGATCACATCTCTCTCTCTCTCTATATATATATATATATCTCCTGTTACATATACTAAGCTACTTACAAAAAGGAGAAATTTATTCTAGACTATCCACATCTATTTCCTATTCCACTTGTACCCCACACATACAGATGGTTCCTTGTTCTTTTTTCACAAACAATAACTTGTGATCACGGACGAAAATTCCTAGAGTCTCCAAGGAAAACCTAATACTTGTATATATATATATATCTATATATATATATGTCTATGTGTGTGTGAAATTAATTACATACACAAGTATTTAAAGGAATTGAAATGATACTTATATACACTTGTGTCTATATGTGTATTTAAATATAAATACACAGAAACATGCATGTGTGTGTGTGTATATATATATATATATATATATATATGCATCCATACATTCAGTTATACATACCATACACATATATTGATGACATGCGTACATGCTGAAAAAAAAACAAAAAAAACACCCAACTCACTTGTGATACTGTGCTTGTAAAAAACTGAACTCCTCTTTGATTCTGTCACATGATTCAGCGACTGTGAACTTAAACGGCTGCCCAGGTTGATGTGGATTCTAGAAAGATAGGAAAATATTTACACACAACACACGTACAACACATAAACACACACACTTTAAAGTCAAAACAATATGTGTAAGAAAAAAAACTAGAAGGTGATTGGAAAAAAAATAGGAAATATGCAAAGAAATGACTCAATGGAATTGTTTGTATTTGTATTCAAACTATTTCGTTCGTCCTGTGTCGTATTTCTAATTAAACTTAAGTGTCTCAGCACAGCTTTATATGGTCTTAAAATTATTTAAAACTTCTTAAAAAGTAGAGAGACGAAAGGTGGGTTTTGGAATCGTATTTACATGTGGGCAGATTTTGGTAACTACGACACAAAGCCACCAATTTTGGGACGAAGGGAAAGTCGATTTATATCGATCGACCTCAGTAATTAACTGGTACCTTATTTCATTGACCTCTGAGTAGGATTTCAACGTAAAAAGCCGAAATACCGCAATTCTACCAATCCACCACCCAGAGGGCCAATAATAATGGGGGGAAACAAACGATTCTGTAGTTTACGCATTTTATTGGCACAGAAAAAAACCTAATTAAAACTACAAGAAGCATTGGGAAATATTTTAGTACGTGTTTATATAGTGTATATACACATATACGTGAACATCTGTACATAAAATACTCTATGAAAGAGAAAGGGATAAGGACATTTTTATATATATATTAATGGAAACAGATAGAGAGTGAGCGTGAGTGGGCCTACATTTCTGAATAGTTTCAGCATGTGGTCAATGAGTATAAAAGATAGGGGAAAGGAGAGAGGAATAACATGTGGGCTGAAATGTATAAGTTGAGATTCATGAAAAACGGGACAGAAGACCCTTAAATTATCTGTAGCTATCTAGAGAGCTGAGAGTTAGTGGTGTTTATTCACGGTGACTAATGGAAATATGAGTAAAATTAAACTACCAGTAGATAGTGTTTATATATATATACTAAAGTAGGTATTTTAAATAAAAATGTACTTAAAACATTAATTGAACGAGCACTCAATACACGTGAGCAGTGTGTAAAATGTATTGAAGAGAAAAGTTTTAACTATATATATATATATATGAGTGTATGCTTTAAATGGTATTAGAGAAAAAATAATAAACGGATATTTTAAGGAAGGATGGGGAGAACTTTGTTCTTATTTAAGAGACATTTGGAGGGGGGAGGTACAAACACATAACCTTGCCTTGTCGTGTGAATGAAATTAGATTTAGAACAAACTGTTTAATTAAATTAATTAGTTTATAAAGAATAACAACGCTAAAAATATTTAGCTTTCTAATTTATTTGATAAGTCTATATAACATGTAATGGGCTTTGTCGCCAGTAATAAATAAAGTGTTTAGTGTCTATCTGTATGTGTGTGTGTATAAAGTTAGAGTATATATACAGATACGTGTTCGTATATATATATACACACACACGCAGTAGAGATTGTGTTTCTATGAGTTCGTGTATATACACAATACATATATATATGAAATAACTATTAAATGGAGTAAAAATCTGTCTCTCATACACACACTCAACATAGAATACATAACAAAAGGCAATTGTAATAGTGCGTAGAATTAAAACAAAAAACAAAACTTACAGGATGCCGGTTTGGATACATATTTGTAGATATTTAGACAATATGCCACATACAATCCGTTTTGGTGGGAGTACGTAAAAACGATTATTAAAAAATTTTTTGTCGGCCCAGTTAAATTCCTTACTGGGTCGTCGTTCGATCGAACGAGTCTTTATCTCTCCTCTCTCCCGCGGTTTCAAAGCTCGTCCATGGTACGCCAGCCCATCGTAACGAGCCTCTTGGTTTTTTGAAAGCAATATATATATAATATATATATATATCCTTTCTTTCCTTTTTTTTTTTTTAAATTTATCTTTATCCAAAAATAAGAATTTGCTTGGTTTTTTTTAAGTAAATATCCGGAACTTTCGAATTGGAGAGAAGAAAAAATTGGTAAAAAAAAGTAAAAAAATAAAGCACAGAGATCAGAACACGCACGAAATAAAAGGTAAACTCCAGAATGCTTAATAGATAAATATATATATAATATATATATATTAATCTTTTTTTTTTTTTCAAAATAGCAGCGATCGCTGTATAAATGAATCGAAATGCCGGCGTAAAATCATATCCAAAATTTATGGTGTGGTTTAAAAAAAAATACTACAGAAACAGATTCAGAAAAAGGTTGTTGAAAAAAAAAAAAAAGAAAAAAAAGATTTTAAAAATTGGTGTTGCGATGGAAATATATATTTATATACACATTTAAATACATATATATATATACATATATAAATACACTTCCTTTTTTTTTTTTTCAGACTAAATAAGCTGTATGATGTAAACACATATCCGTATAATTAAAATATATATATATCTAGTATGATATATATAAATATGTGTGTGTATGTATGTATGTAGATGTATACGTGTGTAAATATATATATATATTATGTAATTTTTAGTAAAAAATATATAATTTTTAAACTTTTTTCCTTTCTCTTGGTGGTAGTGATCTTTCTTCTCTCTCAAAAATCTTTTTCTCCGAGTAAAATCCGATTTTCGCAATGAAGTGAGTGAGTGAGAGAGAAAAAAGTATTGTCAATTTGCAAACACTAGCGGAGTTTGGTTAACTGTAGCACGCAGTTAAGGTGCCACACACAGTATAATATTCAACACGCGGTATTAGTTCTGAGTAACAATATACTTCCCATATATGGGAAACAACTGATTGGCCCTATCAACAAACACTGCAATCGACTGAAGAGGGCACCCCTCCCCACGTGGCCTCATTAAGTATGCACAGGTACTTAACCTCTTGACCAGTCAGATCGCAGCCGCTCTCAGACAGTGTGCATACATTAGCGCTCCACGTGAAAGAATTGCCTGTCAATCATGGCTAACGGGCGAAATGACGAACCGACGGATTCGCCTACTTGTAACGACTGACGGAGGAAGGGAGGAAAGGCGGAACGATGAAAAGGAACAGAGAGGGAGCAAAATGAAAGGAAGGGAGAAACAGTAAATAGATAGATAAATATAGAGGAAGGTAGGGGTGACTAAGCAAGCATAACCACACCTTCCTCCCATTCACCACAGTAAGAGAAGAGTCTAGTAATGATATTGTAAAAAGGAGGTGGAGAAAGGAAGAGAGCCAAGGAATAACAAGGTAGGAAGGGAGGGAAAGAGAGAGAGAAAGGTAGGGAAGTAGGTTTTCTTTCTTTTGCACCGCTTTGGCTATTACAGTGCTACCGTACTTAGGAAACTGTTACAGCGACATACACAAACAGAGACAAGTATATATACATACACACATGGAGAGAGAGATGTAGTACTGTATATACGAAGGAAGGGAGATTTACTAAGAGAGAAAAAAGAGATTTACACAGGGAGAAAAAGAGAGAGATTTTACACAGAGAGAAAGAAAGCAAACCGAACAGAACAAAAGACAGAGAGAGAGAGAAAAGTTGATAAAGACATACATAGAGAGAGAGTTATTGGAGCTAACTCATTTCCGTGCCTACATACACACATAGTTTCTCTCACACAGATATATATATATATACACACACATGTAAATAGATTGTAGAAAAGGACACACACATTCATACATATGTACACATACATACATATAAATAGACAAACGATCACATACTTTCACAGATTTAATACGAAGCTGTCTATGGCAGATTGGCTGGGAATGGTCTGTTATGTGTATTGACATACACACACACACACATACACACATAGATATATATATTTATATAATTACACACGCACATACATACATAGATGAGTGAGTACTTCACCGATTATGTGTGTGTAAGTGTTTACTATTCACATACACACAAACATACATCTCTCTCCCTCTCTATTATACACACATATCGCTGTATGTATATATGTATATATATATATATATATTCTCTCCTACATGTTATACAGCCAAGCGTATTTCCTTTAACGCAGAAATTATTTAATTATACAAAAGGTGAAGAATGGAGACAGGGGGTAAATATATATATATATATATATATATATATATATATATATCAGTAAAAAAAATAAAGATAAAATTAAAAATCTAAATGAATATGTAAATAAATATAAACAAATAGAAATAAAAATAAAACGGTTGAAGACTTTTAAAGAAAAAGAAAAAATCTGAATAAAACAAAATATATATATAAATGGAGAAAAACACGGGAATAAAAGAAAAAAAATGTATTTTATTTCATTTAAATTATAATCTATATACACATGACCATATATATATATATATGTATGTGTGTGTGTGTGTGTTTGTATAGCCATGTGTGTGTGTATAATAGCTTTCTTATTCTCCGATTGCTATGTGGGTTGTTGTTCGATGTGTATTTAAGAGAGTGTGGGAAATATATAGACATAAGAGTGGTTGGCTGATGGGGATGCCTACTTTACTACATGTATACAACACATTTGCCTTGGCGTGTAGACATGAACACACACACACACATATATACGACTATACATACACATGTGTATACATATATATGTATATATCGATGAATTTGACAAATATACACATGCTACACACACAGAAATTTGCTAGGGCGGGTCCTTTTCTCTTTACTCTTCAAACATGATCCAAAAAAGCTACTCCGAGAACCAAGAACTGTCCTCTAAATAAAAATAAAATCTATGCCCCCTCTCTCCTACTTGCTCTCCCTTAAACACACACACACATATATACACAAGCATTTTCATTACAGTTAGCTTCTCACTCCAACCTTATAATCTCTTCCTTTCTCCCACCCCCTCAACCAATCTGTATATACGTACATAGACACCTATATAATATATATATGGCTATATATGTGTGTGTGCGCTCCCTTTATCTTTCAATTCAAACACACACACATATATATATATATATATATACACATATATTCACCATCACTCATTCGCCGCCACTCAATCTCTACATACATATATACATATATATATACATACATATATAATATATATACATATACACAGTCCGGCTTCAAAAAGGTAATTAAAGTTCTTATATTTTCCAGAGGCATCCATACTTCAGTGTCAAATTTCTACGGCATCTCGAGATGTTGTGAGGGAAGGGAAGTGCTTTCTTTACTATCTCTAGCTATTTCTCTCTATCTCTCACCTTACTCACTCTATAACTATCATCCTATCTCTTTAGTTTACACACTCTACCTATCTCTCTCTATAGCTCTTACGATCTATCTCTCTCACTGTTAAGACAGCACTGGCAACTATTTACAGCTTTTCAAATGGAGCATGTTTACTCTTTCCATTTCGTTCGCTCTCTTTCTCTCTCTCTCTCTCACACTTAACTATTACTTTCTCTATCGCTTTTATCTCTTACTCTTTTTCTCTTTCTCTCTCTCCCTTGTTCTGGCCGCCTGTGAAATGAATTCCCCATCGCTGATTGGTTGGCGCTGTAGCTGTCAATCAAATGCACGTGCTTTTTTGAACACTGACAAGGAGTGAAGTAGGCAGACTCAGCCATCAACGATGAGTGGGCGCGGTTTTCGGTTTTCCTTTTGCTTTTCGTCTTCGGCTCATAACTACAACTGTTTAAACATCATCGTCGTCGTCTCCACCACCTTCCTGACTACATAATCTACCACAGCTTTTAATGTGTACACACAAACACATATATACATACATATATATATATATATATATGTGTGTGTACTTATAGCAATAAACATACACTCATACACACTCACATATATGTATATATATATATAAATATATATATGCCTATGTGTATACATGTACATACATAAGCTCTACATATCAACATGATATACATGTGTATATATATATATGTGTGTGTGTGTATGTATGTATGTATATATATATATATATATATATAGGTGTGTATGTGTTTCGTTTCGCCTTGCTTGTTCAACGATTTTATTTGCAATCTCTCCCCCACCACTCCTCCTCGACATCTCTTCCTATCCCTCCCTCCTTTTCTCCACTCGCTGTTTACTTCCCTCCCTCCCTCCCTCTCTATCGGACACCACCGCTACTGCTACCATCACCACCCTTTCCCTCTCACCTCATCATTCTCCGTCTGTATGCGAGCATGACTGAGTGCGTCTGTTTCTGTAGACTTTAGCGGCTATACACACACACATATATACATATATATATATACACACACACACACGTAGTACATGGATAAGTATATATACATGCAAACATTTATCTATACCTAGATATGTATACATAAAGTAACGCATACAATACACACACAAATATACATACTAGAACGTATAGTGTTATATACACACGCATACATAAACGTTATTTACATGTACATATGTATACATAAAGTAACATATACAAATACACACACAGTACATATATATATTAAATGCATTTACAGATATATACCCTCCTTTTATCTATATGTACATATACATAAAGTCATACATACATAGCTGTGTGTGTGTGTGTGTGTGTGTATATATTATATATATATACATATATACACACATATATATATACACGTAACTGCTATCACATTAATACATGTATGTACTAGTTTATTGGTTTGATGTGTGAGTTTAGTAATAGCTGCTCTGTGTCTGTGTGTCCGTCTATTCATCTACAAGCTCGTGTGTGTGTGTGTGTGTGTGTATATATATATATAGTGTTGTGGTTGAATGCGTGAGATGTTGGTCTTGTTTAACCCCAGGTCAGTCTCCATTGGACAGACTTATGATCAAAGTTGTTTCAGCTGTGACCAACCAATCTCTCTCTCTCTCTCTCTATATATATATATATATATATATATATATATATATATATATATATATATATATAATATGTGTGTGTGTGTGTGTGTGTATAAGGAATTAAATAAAAATTGCAAGAAAAAACTAAGTTAAGCAATTAAGATGCTATTAACAAAGAGAGTATAAGCATTCATGAACATATATGTGTGTGTGTGTGTGTGTGTGTGTTCATGATCTAGAGAGAGACACAACAGAGTGTGGATGTGATATGAGGAAATCTGTCTGCTGTTTCTAGCAGGTCGGTTAACCACGTAAAAGGTTCATTGTTGAATAGTGCTGTGATTATGTGTGATAGGGAAAGAGTGCCAATGCTGTCGGCTCTCTCTATATACTATGTAGTTGTTTAGCCCTAGGTCAATTCTCTTCGAGCAGATCTCTCAGATCAAAGATATTCCAGCCATGACCATCCGATGCTGCTTTTTTATTTCTTCAAGCATTGTAATCTAGGCACTGTTATCTAATAGCATTGTTTGAATGTAGTGTGTGTGTATCTAGCCCTGTATGTAGCCCTGTGTATATGTGTAGCGTTATGGCTGTATGTGTTATGTGGTGCTGTGACTCAGTGCGTATAGCATTGTGTGTGTGTGTGTGTGTGTGTGTGTGTGCATTGTTGAGGGGACTATGTGAATGGTGCCGTGGATGTGGGAATCTTTCACTCACTATAATGTGGTTCATTGTGCGTGTGTGTAACGTGGTGGTTGTGTGTGTAGCGTTGTAGCTGTGTGGTATAGTGTGTGTGATGCTGTGGTATAGTGTGTGTGATGTTGTGGTATGGTGTGTGTGATGCTGTGGTATGGTGTGTGGCGTTGTAGCTGCGGTGTGTGTGTGTATAACGTTTGAGCTGTATGGTGTTTGTAGCGTTGTAGCTGTATGATGTGTGTGTGTGTATAACGTTTGAGCTGTATGGTGTTTGTAGCGTTGTAGCTGTATGATGTGTGTGTGTGTCGTAACGCTGTATAGTGTTGTAGCTGTGTGGTGTGTGTGTGCAGCGTTGTAGCTGTGTTGTATGTATGAATATATGCAGCTGTGTGGTGTGTGTATAGCGTTTAGGTTTGTGTGTATGTGTAGCGTTGTAGATTTGTGTTGTGTGTGTGTATATATATATATAGTACCTATGTGATTGTGTGTGGTGTGTGTGTGGTTATATGTATCGCTATAATTCTACTTTTGTAACACTGAGTGTTACAACAGACTGTAGTGGCAGTTACAGTTTACTCCCTAGACAATCTATATATGGCCATCACGTCCTATTTCAGAAACTACATTATACAACGTGTTATTTTGTTAGACAATACGGTGTAATTTGAGGGAATTTGCCTGCTATTTCTAGTAGGTCGAGCAATAAGGCCCGTATCTGAGTGATGTAATGTGTGTGTGAGAGTGTGTCATAGCAGTAATGCTGTAGTGTGTGGTTGTAGTAATGTTATAGGTGTGTGTGTGTCAGTGTAATAATGATGTGTGTGTGTGTGAGATGCAAGTATTGTGTATGTGTTTGTAGAGTTGTGGTTATGTCTAAGTATAATACTGTACTTGTATGATTGTGTGTGTGATTATAATACTCTGGTTGTGTGTGTGTGTGTGTGTGTGTGTGGTTGTAGTACTCTGGTTGTGTGTGTGTGTGGTTGTAGTATTCTGGTTGTGTGTGTGTGTGTGTGTGTGGTTGTAGTATTCTGGTTGTTTGAGTGTGTGTGTGTGTGGTTATAGTACTCTGGTTGTGTGTGTGATTGTAGTACTCTGGTTGTGTGTGGTAGATGTAGTACTCTGGTTGTATGGGTGTGTGTGTATGTATGAGTGGCTATGTGACTGTGTACATGTGTGTGTGTATTAGTAGCTACGTTACTGTGTGTGCATATGTATGAGCAAGTATCTGTGTTACACTGAGTGTGTGTATGTATGTGTATAAGTAGCTATGTTACACTGTATGTATCAGTAGCTCTGTTACCATGTATGTGTATGTATCAGTAGCTATGTTACACTGAGCGTGTGTGTGTGTGTATGTGTATAAGTAGCTATGTTACACTGTATGTATCAGTAGCTCTGTTACCATGTGTGTGTATGTATGTGTATAAGTCGCTATGTTACACTATATATATATGAGTAGCTCTTATCATCTGTGTGTATGTATGTGTATGAGTCGCTATGTTACACTGTATATATGAGTAGCTCTGTTACCATGTGTGTGTATGTATGTATGTATGTGTATAAATTGCTATGTTACACTATATATATATATATGAGTAGCTCTGTTACCATGTGTGTGTATGTATGTATGTGTATAAGTCGCTATGTTACACTATATATATATATATGAGTAGCTCTGTTACCATGTGTATGTATGTATGTATGTGTATGAGTCGCTATGTTACACTGTATATATCAGTAACTCTGTTATCATGTGTGTATGTATGTATGTATGTATGTGTGTATCAGTAGATATGTTACTGTGTGTGTATGTAGCTGTTACACTGTGTGTGTGTGTGTGTGTGTGTGTGTGTGTAAGTAGCTGTGTTAATGTGTAGTATATGTGTGTTATGTTACACTATGTGTGTGTGCATATGTATGCGAAAGCATGTTACACTGAGTGTATGTATGTGTATTACACTGTATGTGTGAGTAACTGTTACTATGTGTGCGTATGTATGTGTGTATGAGTAGCTATTTTATTCTCTGTGTGTGTGTATGTATTAATAACTATGTGATTATATACTAATGTGTGCATGTAGCTGTCACTGTATTGTAGTGTGTGTGTGTGTGTGTGTGTGTGTTTGTTGTAATGCGTGTGTGTAGCTGCCACTGTATGGTTGTGTGTGTGTGTGTGTGTGTGTGTGTGTGTGTTGTAATGTGTGTGTGTAGCTGCCACTGCATGGTAGTGTGTGTGTGTGTGTGTGTGTGTAGCTGCCACTGTATGGTAGTGTGTGTGTGTGTGTGTGTCACTGCCACTGTATGGTAGTGTGTGTGTGTGTGTGTGTGTGTGTGCGTGTGTGTGTGTGTCATTGTAATGTGTGTGTGTAGCTGCCACTGTATGGTAGTGTGTGTGTGTGTGTCGGTGTGTTGTAATGCGTGTAGCTGCCACTGTATGTGTGGTAGTATGTGTGTGTATATGGCTGTCATTGTGTGTTGTAATGTGTGTATGTGTAGCTGCCACTGTGTGTGTGTGGTAGTGTGTGTCGCTGTCAGTGTGTATGGTAGTGTGTATGTGGCTGTCACTGTGTGTGAGGTAGTGAATGTGTGATAGTGTGTGTGGCTGTCACTATGTGTGTGGCTGTCACTATGTGTGGTAGTGTGTGTGTGTGTGGCTGTCACTATGTGTGGTAGTGTGTGTGGCTGTCACTATGTGTGGTAGTGTGTGTGTGTGGCTGTCACTATGTGTGGTAGTGTGTGTGGCTGTCACTGTGTGTGGTAGTATGTGTGGCTGTCACTATGTGTGTGGTAGTGTGTGTGTGGCTGTCACTATGTGTGGTAGTGTGTGTGTGGCTGTCACTATGTGTGTTTGTGTGTGTGGCTGTCACTATGTGTGGTAGTGTGTGTGTGTGGCTGTCACTATGTGTGGTAGTGTGTGTGGCTGTCACTATGTGTGGTAGTGTGTGTGGCTGTCACTATGTGTGGTAGTGTGTGTGGCTGTCACTTTGTGTGGTAGTGTGTGTGTGGCTGTCACTATGTGTGGTAGTGTGTGTGTGGCTGTCACTTTGTGTGGTAGTGTGTGTGTGGCTGTCACTATGTATGTTTGTGTGTGTGGCTGTCACTATGTGTGGTAGTGTGTGTGTGTGGCTGTCACTATGTGTGGTAGTGTGTGTGGCTGTCACTATGTGTGGTAGTGTGTGTGGCTGTCACTATGTGTGGTAGTGTGTGTGGCTGTCACTATGTGTGGTAGTGTGTGTGTGTGTGTGGCTGTCACTATGTGTAGTAGTGTGTGTGTGTGGCTGTCACTATGTGTGGTAGTGTGTGTGTGGCTGTCACTATGTGTGGTAGTGTGTGTGTGTGGCTGTCACTATGTGTGGTAGTGTGTGTGTGTGTGTGGCTGTCACTATGTGTAGTAGTGTGTGTGGCTGCCACTATGTGTGGTAGTGTGTGTGTGTGGCTGTCACTATGTGTAGTAGTGTGTGTGGCTGCCACTATGTGTGGTAGTGTGTGTGTGTGGCTGCCACTATGTGTGGTAGTGTGTGTGTGTGGCTGTCACTAAGTGTGTGGTAATGTATGCGAGGTAGTGTGTATGTATGTAGCTGTCATAGTATGTGTGTTAGTGTAAGTGTGTAGCTATCACTATGTGGTAGACGCCACTGTGTGACTGTGTCTAGATATTCTATATGTAAAACTGTGTCTACGTCACTATATTGAACTGTCTCTCTTTCTGACGTATCTGCCTAACTGTTTGTGTGTGTGCATGTGTGTATATATATATGTGTGTGTGTGTGTATATATGTGGCTGCCACGGTGTTGGTATGTGCATGTTGCTATGTCAGTGTGTGTGACGTGTGCAACTATCAATAGTCTTCTGATATCTGCATAGTTGTGTGTGTGTGTGTGTGTGTGTGTATGTATATATGTGTGTGTGTATGTGTGTGTGTATGCGTATAGCTGTGTCACTGATACAGTAGTTCTATATAGCTGTCACTGTCACAGTAGTTCTATATAGCTGTGTTACTGTCACAGTAGTTCTATATAGCTGTTACTGTCACAGTAGTTCTATATAGCTATGTTACTGTCACAGTAGTTCTATATAGCTGTGTTACTGTCACAGTAGTTCTATATAGCTGTGTTACTGTCACAGTAGTTCTATATAGCTGTTACTGTCACAGTAGTTCTATATAGCTATGTTACTGTCACAGTAGTTCTATATAGCTATGTTACTGTCACAGTAGTTCTATATAGCTGTCACTGTCACAGTAGTTCTATATAGCTGTGTTACTGTCACAGTAGTTCTATATAGCTATGTTACTGTCACAGTAGTTCTATATAGCTATGTTACTGTCACAGTAGTTCTATATAGCTATGTTACTGTCACAGTAGTTCTATATAGCTATGTTACTGTCACAGTAGTTCTATATAGCTGTCACTGTCACAGTAGTTCTATATAGCTGTGTTACTGTCACAGTAGTTCTATATAGCTGTGTTACTGTCACAGTAGTTCTATATAGCTATGTTACTGTCACAGTAGTTCTATATAGCTATGTTACTGTCACAGTAGTTCTATATAGCTATGTTACTGTCACAGTAGTTCTATATAGCTGTCACTGTCACAGTAGTTCTATATAGCTGTGTTACTGTCACAGTAGTTCTATATAGCTGTGTTACTGTCAAAGTAGTTCTATATAGCTATGTTACTGTCACAGTAGTTCTATATAGCTATGTTACTGTCACAGTAGTTCTATATAGCTGTCACTGTCACAGTAGTTCTATATAGCTGTGTTACTGTCACAGTAGTTCTATATAGCTGTGTTACTGTCAAAGTAGTTCTATATAGCTATGTTACTGTCACAGTAGTTCTATATAGCTATGTCACTGTCACAGTAGTTCTATATAGCTGTCACTGTCACAGTAGTTCTATATAGCTGTGTTACTGTCACAGTAGTTCTATATAGCTGTCACTGTCACAGTAGTTCTATATAGCTGTGTTACTGTCACAGTAGTTCTATATAGCCATGTCACTGTCACAGTAGTTCTATATAGCTGTGTTACTGTCACAGTAGTTCTATATAGCTGTGTTACTGTCACAGTAGTTCTATATAGCTGTTACTGTCACAGTAGTTCTATATAGCTATGTTACTGTCACAGTAGTTCTATATAGCTATGTTACTGTCACAGTAGTTCTATATAGCTATGTTACTGTCACAGTAGTTCTATATAGCTATGTTACTGTCACAGTAGTTCTATATAGCTGTGTTACTGTCACAGTAGTTCTATATAGCTGTCACTGTCACAGTAGTTCTATATAGATGTGTTACTGTCACAGTAGTTCTATATAGCTATGTTACTGTCACAATAGTTCTATATAGCTGTGTCACTGTCACAGTAGTTCTATATAGCTATGTTACTGTCACAGTAGTTCTATATAGCTATGTCACTGTCACAATAGTTCTATATAGCTATGTTACTGTCACAGTAGTTCTATATAGCTATGTTACTGTCACAGTAGTTCTATATAGCTGTGTTACTGTCACAGTAGTTCTATATAGCTGTGTTACTGTCACAGTAGTTCTATATAGCCTTGTTACTGTCACAGTAGTTCTATATAGCTATGTTACTGTCACAGTAGTTCTATATAGCTATGTTACTGTCACAGTGGTTCTATATAGCTATGTTACTGTCACAGTAGTTCTATATAGCTATGTTACTGTCACAGTAGTTCTATATAGCTATGTTACTGTCACAGTAGTTCTATATAGCTATGTTACTGTCACAGTAGTTCTATATAGCTATGTTACTGTCACAGTAGTTCTATATAGCTATGTCACTGTCACAATAGTTCTATATAGCTATGTTACTGTCACAGTAGTTCTATATAGCTATGTTACTGTCACAGTAGTTCTATATAGCTGTGTTACTGTCACAGTAGTTCTATATAGCTGTGTTACTGTCACAGTAGTTCTATATAGCCATGTTACTGTCACAGTAGTTCTATATAGCTGTGTTCCTGTCACGGTAGTTCTATATAGCTATGTTACTTCACAGTAGTTCTATATAGCTATGTTACTGTCACAATAGTTCTATATAGCCATGTTACTGTCACAGTAGTTCTATATAGCCATGTTACTGTCACAGTAGTTCTATATAGCTGTGTTACTGTCACAGTAGTTCTATATAGCTGTGTCACTGTCACAGTAGTTCTATATAGCCATATTACTGTCACAGTAGTTCTATATAGCTGTGTTACTGTCACAGTAGTTCTATATAGCTGTGTTACTGTCACAGTAGTTCTATATAGCCATGTTACTGTCACAGTAGTTCTATATAGCTGTGTTACTGTCACAGTAGTTCTATATAGCTATGTTACTGTCACAGTAGTTCTATATAGCTGTGTCACTGTCACAGTAGTTCTATATAGCCATGTCACTGTCACAGTAGTTCTATATAGCTGTGTTACTGTCACAGTAGTTCTATATAGCCATGTCACTGTCACAGTAGTTCTATATAGCTGTGTTACTGTCACAGTAGTTCTATATAGCCATGTTACTGTCACAGTAGTTCTATATAGCTGTGTTACTGTCACAGTAGTTCTATATAGCTGTGTTACTGTCACAGTAGTTCTATATAGCCATGTTACTGTCACAGTAGTTCTATATAGCTGTGTCACTGTCACAGTAGTTCTATATAGCTATGTCACTGTCACAGTAGTTCTATATAGCTGTGTTACTGTCACAGTAGTTCTATATAGCTATGTTACTGTCACAGTAGTTCTATATAGCTATGTTACTGTCACAGTAGTTCTATATAGCTATGTTACTGTCACAGTAGTTCTATATAGCTGTGTCACTGTCACAGTAGTTCTATATAGCCATGTCACTGTCACAGTAGTTCTATATAGCTATGTTACTGTCACAGTAGTTCTATATAGCCATGTTACTGTCACAGTAGTTCTATATAGCTATGTCACTGTCACAGTAGTTCTATATAGCTGTTACTGTCACAGTAGTTCTATATAGCTGTTACTGTCACAGTAGTTCTATATAGCTATGTTACTGTCACAGTAGTTCTATATAGCTATGTTACTGTCACAGTAGTTCTATATAGCCTTGTTACTGTCACAGTAGTTCTATATAGCTATGTTACTGTCACAGTAGTTCTATATAGCTATGTTACTGTCACAGTAGTTCTATATAGCCATGTTACTGTCACAGTAGTTCTATATAGCTGTGTTCCTGTCACAGTAGTTCTATATAGCTATGTTACTTCACAGTAGTTCTATATAGCTATGTTACTGTCACAATAGTTCTATATAGCCATGTTACTGTCACAGTAGTTCTATATAGCCATGTTACTGTCACAGTAGTTCTATATAGCTGTGTTACTGTCACAGTAGTTCTATATAGCCATGTTACTGTCACAGTAGTTCTATATAGCTATGTTACTGTCACAATAGTTCTATATAGCTATGTTACTGTCACAGTAGTTCTATATAGCTGTGTCTCTGGCACAGTAGTTCTATATAGCTGTTACTGTCACAGTAGTTCTATATAGCTATGTTACTGTCACAGTAATTCTATATAGCTATGTCACTGTCACAGTAGTTCTATATAGCTATGTTACTGTCACAGTAGTTCTATATAGCTATGTTACTGTCACAGTAGTTCTATATAGATATGTTACTGTCACAGTAGTTCTATATAGCTATGTTACTGTCACAGTAGTTCTATATAGCCTTGTTACTGTCACAGTAGTTCTATATAGCTATGTTACTGTCACAGTAGTTCTATATAGCTATGTTACTGTCACAGTAGTTCTATATAGCTATGTTACTGTCACAGTAGTTCTATATAGCTATGTTACTGTCACAGTAGTTCTATATAGCCTTGTTACTGTCACAGTAGTTCTATATAGCTATGTTACTGTCACAATAGTTCAATATAGCCATGTTACTGTCACAGTAGTTCTATATAGCCATGTTACTGTCACAGTAGTTCTATATAGCTGTGTTACTGTCACAGTAGTTCTATATAGCCATGTTACTGTCACAGTAGTTCTATATAGCTATGTTACTGTCACAATAGTTCTATATAGCCATGTTACTGTCACAGTAGTTCTATATAGCTATGTTACTGTCACAGTAGTTCTATATAGCTGTGTCTCTGGCACAGTAGTTCTATATAGCTGTTACTGTCACAGTAGTTCTATATAGCTATGTTACTGTCACAGTAATTCTATATAGCTATGTCACTGTCACAGTAGTTCTATATAGCTATGTTACTGTCAAAGTAGTTCTATATAGCTATGTTACTGTCACAGTAGTTCTATATAGCTATGTTACTGTCACAGTAGTTCTATATAGCCTTGTTACTGTCACAGTAGTTCTATATAGCTATGTTACTGTCACAGTAGTTCTATATAGCTATGTTACTGTCACAGTAGTTCTATATAGCTATGTTACTGTCACAGTAGTTCTATATAGCTATGTTACTGTCACAGTAGTTCTATATAGCTATGTTACTGTCACAGTAGTTCTATATAGCTGTGTTACTGTCACAGTAGTTCTATATAGCCATGTTACTGTCACAGTAGTTCTATATAGCTGTGTTCCTGTCAGAGTAGTTCTATATAGCTATGTTCTTCACAGTAGCTCTATATAGCTATGTTACTGTCACAATAGTTCTATATAGACATGTTACTGTCACAGTAGTTCTATATAGCCATGTTACTGTCACAGTAGTTCTATATAGCTGTGTTACTGTCACAGTAGTTCTATATAGCTGTGTCACTGTCACAGTAGTTCTATATAGCCATGTTACTGTCACAGTAGTTCTATATAGCTGTGTTACTGTCACAGTAGTTCTATATAGCTGTGTTACTGTCACAGTAGTTCTATATAGCCATGTTACTGTCACAGTAGTTCTATATAGCTGTGTTACTGTCACAGTAGTTCTATATAGCTATGTTACTGTCACAGTAGTTCTATATAGCTATGTTACTGTCACAGTAATTCTATATAGCTATGTTACTGTCACAGTAGTTCTATATAGCTGTGTCACTGTCACAGTAGTTCTATATAGCCATGTCACTGTCACAGTAGTTCTATATAGCTGTGTTACTGTCACAGTAGTTCTATATAGCCATGTCACTGTCACAGTAGTTCTATATAGCTGTGTTACTGTCACAGTAGTTCTATATAGCCATGTTACTGTCACAGTAGTTCTATATAGCTGTGTTACTGTCACAGTAGTTCTATATAGCTGTGTTACTGTCACAGTAGTTCTATATAGCTATGTTACTGTCACAGTAGTTCTATATAGCTATGTTACTGTCACAGTAGTTCTATATAGCTATGTTACTGTCACAGTAGTTCTATATAGCTATGTTACTGTCACAGTAGTTCTATATAGCTGTGTCACTGTCACAGTAGTTCTATATAGCCATGTCACTGTCACAGTAGTTCTATATAGCTATGTTACTGTCACAGTAGTTCTATATAGCTATGTTACTGTCACAGTAGTTCTATATAGCCATGTTACTGTCACAGTAGTTCTATATAGCTATGTCACTGTCACAGTAGTTCTATATAGCTATGTTACTGTCACAGTAGTTCTATATAGCTATGTTACTGTCACAGTAGTTCTATATAGCTATGTTACTGTCACAGTAGTTCTATATAGCTGTTACTGTCACAGTAGTTCTATATAGCCTTGTTACTGTCACAGTAGTTCTATATAGCTATGTTACTGTCACAGTAGTTCTATATAGCTGTGTCACTGTCACAGTAGTTCTATATAGCTGTGTTACTGTCACAGTAGTTCTATATAGCTGTGTTACTGTCACAGTAGTTCTATATAGCTGTCACTGTCACAGTAGTTCTATATAGCTGTGTTACTGTCACAGTAGTTCTATATAGCCATGTCACTGTCACAGTAGTTCTATATAGCTGTGTTACTGTCACAGTAGTTCTATATAGTTGTCACTGTCACAGTAGTTCTATATAGCCATGTTACTGTCACAGTAGTTCTATATAGCTATGTTACTGTCACAGTAGTTCTATATAGCTGTGTCTCTGGCACAGTAGTTCTATATAGCTGTTACTGTCACAGTAGTTCTATATAGCCATGTCACTGTCACAGTAGTTCTATATAGCTGTGTTACTGTCACAGTAGTTCTATATAGCCATGTCACTGTCACAGTAGTTCTATATAGCTATGTCACTGTCACAGTAGTTCTATATAGCTATGTCACTGTCACAATAGTTCTATATAGCTGTTACTGTCACAGTAGTTCTATATAGCCATGTTACTGTCGCAGTAGTTCTATATAGTTATGTTACTGTCACAGTAGTTCTATATAGCTGTTACTGTCACAGTAGTTCTATATAGCTGTTACTGTCACAGTAGTTCTATATAGCCATGTTACTGTCACAGTAGTTCTATATAGCTATGTTACTGTCACAGTAGTTCTATATAGCTATGTTACTGTCACTGTAGTTCTATATAGCTGTGTCACTGTCACAGTAGTTCTACATAGCTATATAACTGTCACAGTAGTTCTATATAGCTATGTTACTGTCACAGTAGTTCTATATAGCTATGTTACTGTCACAGTAGTTCTATATAGCTATGTTACTGTCACAGTAGTTCTATATAGCTATGTTACTGTCACAGTAGTTCTATATAGCTGTGTTACTGTCACAATAGTGCTATATAGCTATGTTACTGTCACAGTAGTTCTATATAGCTATGTTACTGTCACAGTAGTTCTATATAACTATGTTACTGTCACAGTAGTTCTATATAGCCATGTTACTGTCACAGTAGTTCTATATAGCCATGTTACTGTCACAGTAGTTCTATATAGCTGTTACTGTCAAAGTAGTTCTATATAGCTATGTTACTGTCACAGTAGTTCTATACAACTATGTTACTGTCACAGTAGTTCTATATAGCCATGTTACTGTCACAGTAGTGCTATATAGCTATGTTAGTCACAGTAGTTCTATATAGCTATGTTACTGTCACAGTAGTTCTATATAGCTATTTTACTGTCACAGTAGTTCTATATAGCTGCGTTACTGTGAACAATGGTTCTATGTAGCTGTGTTACTATGTGACTATGTAGTTATAGTGCTGTCCTTGTGTACATCTATGTAACTGTTAGTAACTATATAACTGTATGTAACAACTATGTCACTACATTGAGCTGTGCCACTCTAAATAACAATGACACAGCATATCACACTTTACACCCGTGACGCTTGTATGCACTTGTGTCACAATATACAACCGCATCAGTGCATGCATCTGTCACACTATCCAACCGTATCATACTGTACAATTCTGTATATGACTGTAAGCCCATAGCCAGTCCTGGTGAAA
Organism: Eledone cirrhosa; assembly: GCA_964016885.1. NCBI lineage: Eukaryota > Metazoa > Mollusca > Cephalopoda > Octopoda > Eledonidae > Eledone > Eledone cirrhosa. Next base: position 80,537,294 of record OZ024746.1, on the reverse strand, counting down.
CAGACCTGTCATCAATGACCTTCAGCTACAATCATCGCCTGCGTACGTGTGTGTGTGTGTGTGTGTGTGTGTGTGTGTGTGTGTGTGTGTGTGTGTGTGTGTGTGTGTGTGTGTGTGTGTGTGTGTGTGTGTGTGTGTGTGTGTGTGTGTGTGTGTGTGTGTGTGTGTGTGTAGGTGTATGTGAGTGAGTGAGTATGTGTGTGTATGTGACTGTGTAAGTGTGTGTATGTTCTTTTTGCTTCGTCTTTCTTGTTAGTCGATAGATAAATGTTAAGTATGGTATCTTGTGTCTGGTCTTGTACTTAGTAGTTAATTTCTATTAGCTATTGGTGAACTGAGGTGAATGGTACTACCCATAAAAGCAAAAAGTGTGGTTCCAAGCGAATAGCTGATGACACAGGTATATTTCTGTTCGTTCATTTTTGCCCCGATTTTTCAGTCTATACTCTCGTTGGCTGAGCTCAGATTTTTTTTATTTATGTATGTGTGTATGTATGTATATGTGTGTGTGTGGGGGGGGGGGGGTATGTTTGCGTGGGGATACGGAAATACTCGGTTTGGTACCCAAGCGCGCAGTTAGCTCGCCGAGAGTGAGAGACCCCCTAGTCCTTGTTAGGACACGATTCTAGAACGAAAACTGATGCAAAACCTGCGACTCGATGGCGGTCAATGACATTGACCTCTTCTTGTTTAGTACTTGCCATCGTTGTTCATAGAGTGGAATTGATCCTGTGTAAAGCCTTTCTTCACATAAAATAGCTCCAAACACAGTCATCACTTGATCTAAACGACTTCCACGTGTGTTGCATGAGCATGGCCTTTTCTCTTTTTCTTTCGCTACAGATTATTCAGAAAGGAATCTAAGTCCTTGGCATGGCTAAAAAAAATCATGTTTGTGTCACCCATGTATGAGAAAAAGGTCAAGGGATGGCAATTCACAAAATGAGATGCAGTCATTATGTATGTGATGTGTGTAATATATATATATATATTTACTGTAGTAAAAGTTTGGTAGAAATATCCAAGGGCAAGGCCACTCAGTTCATAGAATGAGTTTAGTATAAATTATATATATATATATATATATAAGGAGATCGAAGAGATCGATATATAATATATAACGATCATGTGGCTCTATCATCGCTCGCTCAATGAGAGAATTGAAGCTATATCGTGCCATTTCATGCGGCAAAAATCATCAACATTTACCGTTGATTAACATCGGCGAATGGTTGAACTAAGAGCAGCATTCATCAGTAGACATCTTGAAATTCTAGAAGAATATTAGTTCTCCAAGAACGGGAGGCCAGCCATTGCTCAGGTCATGTGTAGAAAATAAATATTACAACAACGCTCTTCGGGATGGAAGTGGTAAGTGCTAATGCTAGAAATAGCTCACTCACATATGTAGGTATGTATGACTGTGAAGGCGCGTGGCTTTGTGGTCATAAGGTCGTGAGTTCGATTCCCGGCGACGCATTGTATCCTTGAGCAAGACAATTTATTTCACGTTGCTCCAATCCACTCAGCTGGCAAAAATAAGTAGTACCAGTAATTCGGAGGGGTAGCCTTATCACATTTTCTGTCACGCTGAATCTCCCTAAGAACTACGTTAAGGGTACGCGTGTCTGTAGAATGCTCAGCCACTTCCACGTTAATTTCATGAGAAGGTTGTTCCGTTGATCGGATCAACTGGAACTCCTCGTCGTCGTAACCGACGGAGTGCCTTCCTTTCCTTTCCATGCATGACTACATTGAGTCCTTCCTTTAAAACAGCAGTTTTCCCCGCAGTGAATCACAAACCCGTACAAACCAACGACTAAGTTCATTAAAAGAAATGTTCTCACAGACCCCGGCATTTGAAAAGGTCTGGCTAGTCAACCAGATTACATACTGCCACTAGTAACTTTCATAAGGGGCCCCACACAACAGGTAGGGAGAGGGAGTGGGGGGGGGTTACCACTGTAGTGTATTTTGAGGAAATTGGATGGTGTTTGTGTGTGAGTGTGTGTTTGTGTGTCTTTGTCTGTATCTGTGTCTTCGTCTGTATGTGTGTCTGTCTTCGTCTGTATGTGTGTACGTGTGTATGTGTGTGTCAATGTGTGTGTGTGTGTGAGTGGATGTGTAGGTATGTGTGAGTGGATGTGTAGGTATGTGTGAGTGGATGTGTAGATGCGTGTGTGTGTAGATGTGTCTGTAGTTATGTGTTTATAAGGTAATTGTGTGCGTCTGTAGGTGTGTGTGCGCGTATATATTTTTGTAGGTGTGTGTGTATATGTGTTTGTAGATGTGTGTGTGTGTGTTTGTATATGTGTGTAGGTCGTGTGTAGATTGTAGCTGTGTGTGTGTGTGTGTGTGTGTGTGTGTGTGTGTGTGTGTGTGCAGCTTGTGTGTGGGTGGGTGTTTGGGAGTGTGTGTGTGTGTGTGTGTAGATATATGTGCAGATGTGTGTGTGTGTGTGTGTGTGTAGATATATGTGCAGATGTGTGTATGTGTGCGTAGATGTGCGTGTGTGTCAGCTATTTCCCAGCTTGTCAGCAAAATTTTGACCCAGCTGCAAGTGATGTCAGCCGATGTCAACAACCTCTCATCTATCGCTCTCACCCCCCCCCCCCCCACACACACACACACACGCACACATACACCAACAACTCGCGGACCCTACTTCCTTCCCTCTTCGAGCCAATGATGAGGAAGTTTCATTGTCGTTGCCTGACCTGCTAGAAATAGCAGCCAAATCTCCCTCAATAGATACGTTGTACAGTCCAGGAAAAGAAACAAAAGATCTAAAAACTTCTAAAGGTGGGATAGTCACGGCCGGAATGCCTTACTTTGATTATAGGTGTTTTCCAAACAATACACACTCCATATGCACACACTCATAGCTCCGAAATGACACGATAGTGGCATTGTCTGCTTAAGCGCATTCTTGAAACACTTCACATTTAAGTTACTGGTGTCGCTTCACAGCTATAGTAAATTATACACTCTTAACTTAGCAGCTCGAGAGAAAGAGATCGATAAAATAAGTTCCAGACTTGAAAATCATAAGTATCCGGGGTCGATACGATCGACTAAATCCTTTCAAAACGATGCCCCTACATGGCTGCAGTTTGACTAAAACTGTGTGTGTGTGTGTGTGTGTGTGTGTGTGTGTGTGTGTGTGTGTGTGTGTGTGTGTGTGTGTGTGTGTGTGTGTGTGTGTGTGTGTGTGTGTGTGTGTGTGTGTGTGTGTGTGTGTGTGTGTGTGTGTGTGTGTGTGTGTGTGTGTGTGTGTGTGTGTGTGTGTGTGTGTGTGTGTGTGTGTGTGTTTAAACGGATGTATATATATATATATATATATATATATATATATATATTATATACGCAAAAGGTAAACGAAACCTGCAAAGCAAATAACACAATATAATGAAGAAATATATTAGTTTAACGCTTGATATAGTAGGAAAAGAATATTTACGTTTCGGACATTAGTCCTTCATCAGAAGATAGAATGAGAAATAAAAGATGAAATAGAAAATTAGAAAGTAGGAAGTGAGAGGAACGAAAACATAATTGAGAAAAGGTATGTGTGTATTCAGATACGCACGAAATCGTATTTTCCAGGGTATGGCTAACGATGAAAATGGCTGCTTTTTTTCGTTTGTCTTCCGTATCCACTTCGCTAGTATAAATACACTCACATACATGCATATATGTACAAAATATAGCTCTCCCTACGCAATGACCATAATAATTGTTGATCACTATAGATATTACTTGAGAAATTCGAGTAAAGTGTCCTTGGAGACGGAAAAAGGTGATCAGAGGTGGCCACAATATATGTAACTGAAGTCTTAAGTCTATCTCGATCCCGGAAGCTCATCAGGCCAGTGCTTACCCCGGTTTCCGTGGTGTGAAGCGACTGAAAGTAAAAGACTTCCCCCCCTAGACAGGACGGCAGTCCATCGTAGGTTTAAACCCCTAGCTACTGCTGGTACTCATTTACAGCTGACTATACTGGAGCAACTGTATAGTGTTTTGAAGGAAAGGAACCGACGACATTGGGATTCTAAGTCCTCTAGGTCACCTTCACTGATATATATGACACCAAGAAACAAATATAAATTCAAGTAAACAATAAAATGGCTACAACGACTGTTTCAAGAGACACACAGAAAGAGAGAGAGAGAGAGAGAGAGAGA
>OZ024746.1:80520986-80528486 GCA_964016885.1 Eledone cirrhosa | reverse complement strand
GAGAGAAGAAGAGACGGAGAGAGAGAAGAAGAGACGGCGAGAGAGAAGAAGAGACGGAGAGAGAGAAGAAGAGACGGCGAGAGAGAAGAAGAGACGGAGAGAGAGAAGAAGAAGAGACGGAGAGAGAGAAGAAGAAGAGGCGGAGAGAAGAAGAAGATGAAGAGACAGAGAGAGAAGAAGAAGAAGAGACGGAGAGAGAGAAGAAGAAGAGACGGAGAGAGAGAGAAGAAGACACGGAGAGAGAGAGAAGAAGACACGGAGAGAGAGAGAGAGAAGAAGAGACGGAGAGAGAAGAAGAAGAGACGGAGAGAGAGAAGAAGAGACGGAGAGAGAGAAGAAGAGACGGCGAGAGAGAAGAAGAGACGGCGAGAGAGAAGAAGAGACGGCGAGGGAGAAGAAGGGAGAGAGAGAAGAAGGGAAAGAGATAAAGAGGGAAATAAAACGGAGGAGAAAAAGAAATTCTGTTCACATTGTTTACAGTTGGTGAGTGAAAGTGTGTGTGTTGGACCTCCGTCGATTTCATCAACGAGTGTTCTAGCTGATTCGATATACGGACAACATACTCGTAATATTAAGTGAAAGCAAGTGGCTGAGCAGTCCAAGATCCATGTATCCTTAACGCACCGCATTTCCCGGCGTCGAAGACGCTACTTTTTTCCCTAAAATAAGTCTCAAAAACCTACCATTGCTTGTCAAAATTAGGGTGCTTCCTCGAGGACGAAGCATCTTCGGCGCCGGAAATACGGTAGTTCTCAGGGAGATCTTCAGCGTGACATTGTGTGTAACAAGGCTGACCCTTTGAATTATGGAGACAACATTTTACCAGCTGGGTGACGAGTGAAAGGAAAGGAGGAGAAAGCAGGGGAGAAAAAGAGATAGTGAAACAACCTTGGTATTGGATTGGTAGTGTTTTCCATGTCTGGTACTTATTTTATCGACCATTTTAGTTGATCCGTTAAATTGCTGGATATAAACACACACACACACACACACACACACATATAAACCGCTTCTATATATATATATATAAAACAAAAAAGGTGTGGTAAGATACAAAGAGGGCCATAACGCACCAGAGTAGGGCAGTAGAGTGGGTAATAGGAAAAGAGTCAAGACCCCGACGGCTGAGCTCCGGCCAGTTCGGATCTAGCTGTCGAAACGCCCGGAGCTCAACCGTCGTGGTCCCTGACTCTTATCCTGTGGATTGGCAGTATTGGTAGAGGGTCAGACGCCAGCGCTTTGACACAGAGTTACGGCCCTTGCTATTCCGAGTTCAAATCCCGCCGAGGTTAACTTTGCCTTTCATCCTTACGGGGTCGATAAAATAAAGTACCAGTAATGTACTGAGTAATTGCTGGCCTTGTGCCTAAAGGAGACACAATTATTATTATTATTAAAAAGATTGGAGACCATAATCAGGTTTATTTAAGACTCCGTTAAACATGTTTCGCCGAGGACCACCAATTATGATTGCACGAGCTCTTCAGGCGGCATAAACCTATAAAAACATTGAAAACTTCCACAAAAGTTGTTTTTTCGGGATACAGGGAACGACCGAATTGTTTTTTCGCGGTCGGCGTATGTATGTATGTATGTATGTATGTATGTATGTATGTATGTATGTATGTATGTATGTATGTATGTATGTATGTATGTATGTATGTATGTATGTATGTATGTGTGTGTATGTGTCAGGTAACCAGTTGCTGCGACTGGTAACATGTATCCCAGTACAACCAATCTCATGGTCGAGTCGTTGGCGACTAAACTGGCAACCCCACCAAGGTTTCTTGGTGAGGAGGGTGACTTTGGACATCCTGCAGGACTAAAAACAAAACCTGTCAAAGGCAAAGGACCTCTTAAGAGTCAATGGCCATCCAAAATCACCGGCAGAGATGACCCCTTAGCCTTTGTCAAGGCAGAATTCTAGGAGAAGGAAAACTCTGATATAACACCTGCAACCCTGATGGTATCCAATGATGTTGACTTGTTGTTCTTTTTGGTAAATATCATCTTGGTTAAGAGAGTGGGACTGGCTTTGTGCAGTGCCTTTGCTCACTATAAAAGCTTCACGGCATAGGCATTGCTTTATATCTGGAGATCTCTCTGGACTTGTCACATGGTACCATGGGCCCAGCACTATGTGACAATAATTGTCACAAGTGTAGTGTTTGTACCAGAGCTTTCAAGTCGCTGGCTGGACTAAAATGTCACACTCGTTCAGCGCCTCAGTAGGGGTTCTCCTACATGGATATAAAGTAGTGGCCGTACTCGAAAACGAGTTGGCAGCCACCATGTATGTATGTATGTATGTATGTATGTATGTATGTATGTATGTATGTATGTATGCTCACTATAAAAGCTTCACGGCACAGGCATTGCTTTATATCTAGAGATCTCTCTGCACTTGTCATCACATGGTACCATGGGCCCAGCACTATGTGTCAATAATTGTCACAAGTGTAGTATTTGTACCAGAGTTTTCAAGTCGCTGGCTGGACTAAAAAGTCACACTCGTTCAGCGCATCGGTAGGAGTTCCCTACATGGATATAAAGTAGTGGCCGTACTCGAAAACGAGTTGGCAGCCACCATATATGTATTTAATCTCTTTCTCTTAATTTCGAGTATATTTTTGGTTGGTTGGTTGGTTGGTTGGTTGGTTGGTTGTATGTATGTGTATGTATGTGTGTGTATGTGTATGTGTGTGTGTGTGTGTGTGTGTGTGTGTGTGTGTGTGTGTGTGTGTGTGTGTGTGTGTGTGTGCGTGCGTGCGTGTGTGTGCGTGTGTGTGTAACAGACTTCTGTAGTTTTCGTCTACCAAATTCCACTCGAGGTACTGATCAATCCGAGACTATAGTAGAAGAGACTTGCTTAAGGTGCCATGCAGCAAAACTGAACCCTGAACCCCTTGGTTGCGGAGTGAACTCCTTAACCACGTGACCATGCCTGTGTCTATATTATATACATTTTGAAATGAAGGTGTGTGTGGTTGAGAGGATTGTGGGTTAACTCATCCATCCACGAATGAGCAATTTAGAAGAGATATATCCTGCCCTCCTTCCCCCTTACAGACACATGTACATGTATGGTGGTAGGGTGTTTGTGCTTGTGCGTCATTGCCTCCATTTAACGCAAGTTCCAATATAACCTGAAGCGAAGTGATGGGAGCAAGTAATTGCCAGGGCAGCAATGGCGCCAACAGGAGATATAAGGAAACATAACCACACAAGACGACGTAGAGATATGGGATGGAGGTGGAATCTACCAAAGAAAACAAACTAAGGATAACGAGGCAATGAGGGAGCATCAATGAGGAGATTGGGGGTACTCACTCGACAGGATAGAAACAACAGCCAAATTTGCATTCAGTTAAACCCTATAGACTTAAATGAAGGCAGATGGATACATTGGACCATGTAGTCTTCGATATACAATCTGACGAGATTGTCACGGTTAGAACGTCATTGTTAATAGATCTAGCCGATTAGAGTTGGCCTGGAACTGAACAAGTGTGAATCAATGAGAGGAATCTACCTGGTTATTTGACCTAGTAGAAATAACAGCACAATTTTCCTCAAATTACAGTCTACAGTCTTGAAGAGTGATGTAGTGGATAAATACAATTTCTGATATACGAAATGACTGGATGCACGCACGATTAGAGTTGGCCTAGACCTAAACACGAGTGATCCAACAAAGACGACTATGTGATCTTAATTCATGCATATGAGCTCCGTCCGAGCTCGTATCGATGAGGTAGCTGGACAACCGCACACATTTCTTAGGCCAGAGCGGAAAAATACTGCAAAGATTTAAATTTTAACTCAAATGACTCAATTTAGTAATTCTAAGATTACAGTTTATTCTGTTTAATTATATATTTTTAGACATGAAACTATTTTATATCAAAATACTCAAATATATTCCTAGGATAAAATTACATAAAAGTAGTAAAGAATTTAATATTTAGTCAAATATACAGAAAAAGAAAGCAGTGTTGGCAAGGACTATAAATGCCATATATGAGAGGAGAATGAGGGAAAGAAACAAGGAATAATAAGCAACGGATGGGGAAAGGAGGGGGTGACAGGCTACACCTAGTTCAGAGCGCTGTTTCGGCTGCGCTCTGCGGACAAAATAACAAAGGCATATATGCTTCGTTTCTCAACCTAGTAAATCTATTCTACATGCCACCACCATAAATGAAACTTAAGGGTCAGTCGGCCTCGTGATCCTCGTCGACGGGATGGGAAAGATATTGCCTCGGAGGATGACGAGGGAGATACGCTGGAACGGACACTCCACCTCGCAGAGTTCGCATTTGCAGGTAGCCAACACCGCTCCGACAGCAGTGAGTAGGAGTGTGGTCCAGGGGCCAAAGACGCCGGAAGTCTCTACTGCCACCGGACAACCGCAAAAAATTATAGACCACTGCTGAAAGTACTGTAAATATTTTAATTTAAGATTTTAACTCTCAAATGAATCAGTTTAGTTGAAATGTGAACTGTGATACATCCTCGTTGGTGTTTCTGACGTGTCTAACCTGGCACCGTTATTATATTAAACAACAGTGGATTGGCAGTATCAGTAGAGAGTCGGACGCCATGCTTTCCAGCATAGTTACGTCCCTTTACGGTCTGAGTTCAAATCCCGCCGAGGTTTACTTTGCCTTTCATCATTACGAGGTCGATAAGATAAAGTACCAGTAATACACTGGGTTATTGTTGGCCTTGTGTCAAAAGTAGAAACAATTATTAAATATCGGTAGAGGGTCGTACGCCATGCCTTGCCGCATAGAGTTACGGCCCTTTATGATCTGATTTCAAAACACGCCAAGGTTAACTTTGCCTTTCATCCTTACGGGGTCGATAAAATAAAGTACCAGTCACGCACTGGGGTCAATTTCATCGACTTTTCCCTTACCCCCCCAAAAAAAATTTGCTGGCCTTGTGCCTAAATAAGAAATCATTATTAAATTGAATTGGCAGTATCGGTAGAGGATCGGACGCCATGCTTTGACGTATAGAGTTACGGCCCTTGCCATTCTGAGTTCAAATCCCGCCAAGGTTAACTTTGCCTTTCATCCTTACGGGGTCGATAAAATAAAGTACCAGTAATGCACTGAGTTATTGCTGGCCTTGTGCCTAAAGTAGAAACAATTATTAAATTACGCGGTGGATTGGCAGTATCGGTAGAGGGTCAGACGCCATGCTTTGCAGCACAGTTACGTCCCTTTACGGACTGAGTTCAAATCCCGCCGAGGTTAACTTTGCCTTTCATCCTTACGGGGTCGATAAAATAAAGTACCAGTAATGTACTAGGATAATTGCTGGCCTTGTGCCAAAAAGTAGAAACAATTATCATATTAAACAACTAAATTGAAAAGCAACCATCGCCTTCTCCACCACCACACCACCACCGCCGCCATCACAATCACAACCATCACTGCTGCCACCACAACACCACCACAACACCACCACCACAATCACCACCATCACTGCTGCCACCACAACACCACCGCCACAATCACCACCATCACTGCTGCCACCACACCACCATAATCGCCACTGTCACTGCCGCCACCACCACCATCATTACCACACAATCCCCACAGCCCCCCCCCATCCACCACCACTGTCACAGCTTTCACTACTGCTACAACTATCATCATCATAACTACCACTTTCACTACCAAGCAACCGTTCCCTCCCACCTCATTCTCTGGCGTCCTAACACTGCTACTCCCACTATAACCACGAATCAACCATCCCATCTCCCACACGGCCTTTCTACTACTACTACTCCCACTGCCGTTCTCTTATTTTCCCCCCTCTTGTTCTGTCTTGGTCCATCAATCGACGACATTTTATCTCGAGGGACTGTGCCGTATCAGGTTGTTATTAAAAGACTACAATATAACGACTATCATCTCTCACAGATCGGCTTACAGAGGTCCTTCCGACTAAGTTTTGCCTCACTCCACCTCACTTCCCCATTCCCTAGCCTCCGTTCCTCCCCTCACCCATTCTCGTCAACATCTTCATCCCTCCTTTTGCCAATACCTACATCTTTTATTCCCTTGCTTACGTACACATTAACACACACACACACACATAGATACATACACAGATACACAATAACAACAGCCATCTCCATGCACCATTACCAAATTTCGGATAGATTATGTTTCAAGACATATCAACAAAACTATTTGGAGCCTGGATCTTCTTAGGATTAAATGGAGAAATTCGAAAGCCTTAAATCGAAACAGACAAACCTCTATAACCTTAGCCCAATTACAAATTGAAAGTAAAATAAAAGACAAAAATAATGACAAAAATCAGAGAAGAAGAAAAAGAAGAAAAAGAAGAAGAAAAGGAAGAAGAAAAAGAAGAAAAAGAAGAAAAAGAAGAAAAAGAAGAAGAAAAAGAAGAAAAAGAAGAAGAAAAAGAAGAAAAAGAAGAAGAAAAAGAAGAAAAAGAAGAAAAAGAAGAAAAAGAAAAAGAAGAAGAAGCAAACAAAATGAAAGCAATAAATACATTTACAAAAGCCAACCCTGTGCTGCAGTCTCTAATGAAACTCCGCCTACTTAGATGGACTGAGGACCACAGAGAGACCAGCTAAAGCTACAGAGATAGGGGTTCTATTTTCATTAGATTAATACTTTAAAAGTAAGGATAACTCAAATTGAGAGATTTCTTTTTCGATTTTACGTTGATAAAACTAAATGGAAGTTAAAACAAAAATAATAAAAATAGCTTTTTGAGGGAGGAAAAACAAAATGGAAAAGAGCCGATCATCAGAATGGTTTAATTCTCACAAACTTGTTCGTTAAATATTTCCTCCTATCATGTGTGAATATATAGACCTCGCTATTACAAAGAAAATGTTATTTAAATTTCTTAAATGCACCACATTTTTGTGACACTGTGAGTGAGTGAGTGAGTGAGTGTGTGAATGTGAGAGTGTGTGAATGTGAGAGTGTGTGAATGTGAGAGTGTGTGAATGCGAGAGTGTGTGAATGCGAGAGTGTGTGAATGCGAGAGTGTGTGAATGCGAGAGTGAGTGAATGCGAGAGTGAGTGAATGTGAGAGTGTGTGAATGTGAGAGTGTGTGAATGTGAGAGTGTGTGAATGTGAGTGTGTGTGAATGTGAGTGTGTGTGAATGTGAGTGAGTGTGTGAATGTGAGTGAGTGTGTGAATGTGAGTGAGTGTGTGAATGTGAGTGAGTGTGTGAATGTGAGTGAGTGTGTGAATGCGAGAGTGTGTGAATGCGAGAGTGTGTGAATGCGAGAGTGTGTGAATGTGAGAGTGAGTGAATGTGAGAGTGTGTGAATGTGAGAGTGTGTGAATGTGAGAGTGTGTGAATGCGAGAGTGTGTGAATGCGAGAGTGTGTGAATGCGAGAGTGTGTGAATGTGAGAGTGTGTGAATGCGAGAGTGTGTGAATGCGAGAGTGTGTGAATGCGAGAGTGTGTGAATGTGAGAGTGTGTGAATGC
>OZ024746.1:80503486-80515986 GCA_964016885.1 Eledone cirrhosa | reverse complement strand
CTGGAGGTTTTGCTGAGTAAATCTGGATAAATTGTGGACGATGATATTCTGGAACAAATCGATCATTGGTGGTCCCGGGCATTTCCCCAGTTATATAACTTGATGACAGGTAAGAGCTAGTTCCTGTTTCGTGTAGGGAAAGACAAAAAGTACAAAATTAGAAACAAGTATAAAATACTATGACCACTACCATTACCACCATAACCACTAGTAGAGAGGGGGTGGGGGACTAAACATCAAAGGTTGATTCATAGGGATTTAAACTCAGAGCGCAAAGAATCGCAATGAATACCGTAAGACATTCTATTGGACATATTAACAACTGCCAACTCATCGCTTGGTTATATACGCATATACATACATACATGCAAGCATGCATGCATGCATGATAGCTGCCCCCTCGTTATCGAGTATGGCCATTGCACGATATAACATTATTAATGATTATCAATTAATGCCATCGTGCAATGCCTGTGAGTGAAGATTTTTTTAAAGTGAAGAAAGACTGTGCACTGAGCCAATCCCACTCTCTGAGCGACAGTAGCTATAACCCGAAAAGAAGAAAAGATCAACATCATCGGTAACTACTGAGGAGTTATCCAAGTTTACATACATACATACTCTCATGTCTCGAATAATGGTCTCCCCACCCCGTTTATTAATTTTTCAGACTTTTTTCCACACACACGCTGTTTTATTCCAAGGCAAATATTTTTTAATAAAATAAAAATTATGAAAACTGAACAAAGAATGAAATAGATTGAGAAAGAAAGAAAGAAAATAGTGAGAACATTGAAAGAAATAGAATTGATAAAAATTAAAAAAGAAATTACGAAAGCGAAGAAAAAAATCGAAAAATGATAGAAAAGGGAACGACAAAATAGAAGAAAAAGAAGAACGAGATAAAAACATTAGAACCAACCCTTACCACCATCAACACATCTACCACATACACCTCCACACTTACGTAAAGACGTAACTAATGCTTGCTTACGCCGCCACTAATCTAAACATCGCATAGTTTAGCTCGGTCTATCTATGGCTGACCGATTAAGAGAATCGAAACTTTTCGACATATTTAATCGCATTCGTCTCCCACCATCACTCCGTTCGTTGTGGAGAAATAAAAGGAAAATCAAAGCGGACAAGATGATTGATTAGTGTTCGTCTAAAGCTGATTGTCCAGCGTCAAGCGTGTCGCAAACGTATTGTGGACATCGAGAAATCTAATTTCACAGATGACCAGCGAGAACGCTTCATTTCAGATTGCTTCTTGTCACCCATTGCTCCCCCCTCCACTCCACCTCAAAATCCCACCATCACCACTACTACTACTACTACACAAGCATCATAATCATCACTCCCACCACTACCATAGAAACATCACCACTACCACAGAAGCATCACCCCTCACTACAGAAACATCACCACCACCATTTCTACAACAACCATTAAACTCCTATCCGCATCCATCCTTTTCCCCACCCCTATCATTATGTGAATACGCACCATTTGCGTGTATGTTTACACACACACAAAATACACGATTTCTGTCTCTAAACACACACACACACACACACACAAATACACTAATACATGGTTTATACATGTATAAATATAAATACATACCCATACACATCTAAACATGCATATATTATATTTGTATATGTGTGTGCACATTTACTTACATGCATGTTTACGTATTCGTACACATGGATATATATATATATATATATATATATATATATATATATAACGAAGGAAATGTGGTAAGGAACCAGGTGGACCATAACGCACCAAAGTACTCAATACTTAGGGTAGTAGAGTGGGTAATAGGAACGAGTAGGACCCCGACGGCTGAGCTCAAGCCGTTTCGACGAAACGGCTTGAGCTCAGCCGTCGGGGTCCTACTCGTTCCTATATATATAGATATATATATATATATATATTATATATATATATATATATACAGCTCATGACCTTTACCCCTTTCTCTTTCCATCTATTTGTCACTCACTGACTTACACTATATTCTTATTATATTTAATATTATCTCTCTTTATCTAATAATGGTTTCTACTATAGACACAAGGCCAGTAATTTGGGGAGAGGGGAAAGTCGATTAAATCGACACCCCTAATAATAAACATACTTTCTCTAACGAAGTATATTCTTACGCTCGTTTAATTTTTCAATCTTTCTTTTCTGTTGTGTCTTAGTATCACCCCTCCCACGCAAGACCATATTATTCATACCCTTTTCAGCATAGAGTTATGTCTGAGTTCAAATCCCACCGAGGTTAACTTTGCCTTTCATCCTTACGGGTTCGATAAAATAAAGTACCAGTAATACACTGGGATAATTGCTGGCCTTGTGCCAAAAGTAGAAACAATTATTCATAAGGTTGAAGCTTGTGAGCCCTGCAGGGATCAGGAATTTTTTATTTTTTTTAGTCTTTATTTTAGCTGAAGCACTGCGCTCTGAGTTCAAATCATGCCGATATTAAATTTTCCTGCATTCTTTCAAAGTCGATAAATAATGTACCATCCAGTATTGGGGTTGGTTCTTCCTATCAACTCACACATACACTCTTTCTATTTCTGAAAGAATATAAATCAGCTATTCTGACCTATCGATGGGTGGGCTCCGCCAAGTGTAAAATGCTCAGAACGCACCTTATATCATGACGGCACATTGACGACACTCAAGAGTTAAGGGCCCTTTATTTGTCTTTTTTATTTATTATTGCATGTGCCTTAGGGCTGTAGTTAAACGAGGCTCGGAGTACCAGAGAACCTAGAGGTTCCGGTCATGGGTTAATACAACCCAATTCCCACCCACCTCTCGCGCTCTCTGTATCTCTCGTTAGTAGTGTAAGGCAACAGATGAATGCAAAGTCAATAGCAGGGAACGACACCATGTTGACGGCATTGATGATGATGATGATGATGAGGGTGGTGATGGTGTAGCATACAAGGGGAAATAAATGGTACTTTAATGATTGTAACTTCATTATACAGCTATGATGGAACCTACATCTGCTTCGACGATGATTATTGAGTTCAGGCCCGTCATCAGTTTTTGGTACTCAGGGGTTGGGGTTTCGGAACATTCTGGGAGAGTACTTTTATTCGCAATAGTTCTAAATTGGAGTTTTGGAATAAGCATATCAACGTAAATTTTCCTAAATCTGAAGGTGCGCCATTAAAATAGGGGGGAGGGGCACAGTACCACCCGAGACCTCTGGTGTCTTTGAACACCGAACTGCCATTTTCATCCACTATATTGAAAAGAGTGCATCCTGCCAGACTAAGGAGATCCCTAAGGTGGAGTGTCTGATGCAGCGGATATCACTAGCTATTTCCCGGGGCAATACATTCGCTATTTTGTCCACAGGGTGCAACTGAAATATGCTACCTAGATTGGGGTGTAGAGTCTGCCGCTACCCCTTCTCTGTCCAATATTTGATTTTTATCATTGCAAACATTTGTGACTGGGCTGGAGATACATTCTTTGGGTCGACCCAATAATAAAATAAAATACAGTGGTTTGGTATCGACCCCTTGACCTCATGATTAAAGAGTGAACTTCTTGCCCACTCGCCCATGCCTACACGTTCATTATACAATTATGTTTTAATCAACATAACGCGGCGTTTCGCTACTTAATGTCTTAAGATGGCGGGAGATTAAAGGATTGACTCTCTTACGACTAATGCTCGTGCATGCGTGTGTGCGCGCGTGTTCATGCGTATGTGTGCATATGGCCTCATGTGAGTGTACAGGCGTGCGTTTGTGTATGCATGTGTATATACAGGCGTGTGTGCATGTGTATATACAAGCGTGTGTGCATGTGTATATACAAGCGTGTGTGCATGTGTATATACAAGCGTATGTGCATGTGTTCATGTGAGTGTACAAGCGTGTATATATGTGCATGTATGTGCACGTACAAGTGTGTGTGTATGTGCATGTATGTGCACGTACAAGTGTGTGTGTATATGTGCATGTATGTGCACGTACAAGTGTGTGTGTATATGTGCATGTATGTGCACGTACAAGTGTGTGTATATGTGCATGTATGTGCACGTACAAGTGTGTGTATATGTGCATGTATGTGCACGTACAAGTGTGTGTATATGTGCATGTATGTGCTCGTGCATACGTGTGTACATTTGCATGTATGCGTATGCAATGGACTGTATGAAACAACGATACGACAATTATTATACATAGCCCTATTCTTGTAACTTATCTGATTCAACCTATTTCCATCAGAAACGTTTATTAAGCTAGTTTGAGACTTTGTATACAGACACAGATAAATGCGTGTGTATGTTGGACTGCAGCCGTTTCCAACGATGAGTCTTCCAGTTGTTCAAACAACAACCTGCTTGTGAAATTAATGGCTGAACACTCGACAGACACGTGTACTCTTAATATAGTTCTCAGGAAGATTCAGTGTGACAGTGTGAGACGAGGCTAGCCTTTTTAATGACAAGCACAACTAATTTTTCCAGCTCAGTGAACTGGAACAACGTGAAAGTGTCTTGCTCGAAGACATAAGGCGCCACTGAGAATCGAACAATCCTAACCACTAAGCTACACACCATCACACTGACAGAGACAGGCAGGCACACACACACACACACACACACAATGAACCACTATGAGAGCCTCTATATGGTCGCCAAATTTCCCTTATATCTCACTCTACAATCTTAAAAGACAGATCAGAGAGTTTGGTCGAGGATATAGACGGGATGGTCACTTCGGAAACGTCTTTGATCAAGTGTCTGCTCAATCAAAGTTGACCTGGAGCTAAAGACTTGGGTGATGGCCATCTTTGGAATCATTTACAGAATTCTTTCAAAGAATGGAAAAAATAGCCTAAAAAACTGGATAAGAGTGCCTGAAAAAAAAAATACTAACTATACATGAACCAACGAGGTGCCTCTACATGGAAGTTCGACCTGTTAGAAATAGTAACTAAAGCTCTCTTAAACGTGGAACGACATATTGTGTAATATAGTTCTAGATAACATTGCTCTAACTGAAAAAAGATTGGTTGAAACGTTTCTAATGGGTTTACTAACTTGACTGACTTGGAACAAAAAACAGAAGAAACCATACAGTTTTAAAGAACAATCTACATAGACTTTTAAAATACTAGGTGGTCATGGCTGGAATATCTTTATAGGCCTTATCCTACTAAACATGGGGTTCCACAACTTAACTATAAATAATAAGTTGCGTCTACGAATTAATAGTTTCTGATTTTGGCACAAGGCCAGCAATTATCACTGGTGCTTTATTTTATCGATCCCGTAAGGATGAAAGGCAACGCTACTAACATCGATGGGATTTTAACTCAATGTAAAGGGCCATAACTCTGTGCTGCAAAGCATGGTGTCTGACGCTCTGCCGATACTGCCAAACCAATTAATGTTCGCTGACAGAGTTTATCACG
This sequence comes from Eledone cirrhosa, assembly GCA_964016885.1. Lineage (NCBI taxonomy): Eukaryota > Metazoa > Mollusca > Cephalopoda > Octopoda > Eledonidae > Eledone > Eledone cirrhosa. The sequence continues at coordinate 80,510,517 of OZ024746.1, read as the reverse complement.
CGTCACAGAATTTCTTATTTAGCCATTATAGTTTATTCATTCGTACATTTTAAAAAATTTAAGAGAACTGGAATTTTATGCACACAACCAGATGGATTCTTGATACACGTAGAAACATAAAATAATTTGAACCAAAGAATTTTAAGGGAAATGTTTATCAACTATAGATTCAAAGTAAACGAAAACACGTACTGGGAGCTATCATAAAAAAATAAAGCTTGTAATGGGATTTGTACAAACTAAGCATCTAATATAGCCAGGAAGGTGAGATTACATGATACCATCTTGACAATTCGCCAAATGTTATCGCAATAAATCGTAATTTTGTGTCGTCTCTTCAATTTCATTTTAATTATATATTGCCTTTGCAGTCTTGTCTGCGAGGCGCAGCCCAAACACCGCCCGCCCTAGGCCCAGAGTCCACCACCCTCTCCATTCCTCCCTTCCTCTCTTCTGTGGTCCATGAGTCCTTTTCCCTCCTATTTATGGCATTCATAGTCCTTCCTTTATTTTCCCATACAACCAGATTTGCCCTTCTTTACCCCTTCCTCTTTTTCTCATTACTTAATTTTGTTTTTATCTTTCTTTTCCATATTCATGTAATTATCAACAGTTTTTAGGTCAACTTTGTGAAGATAAATTAGCCTCGTGTGTGAAAGAATAAAATATATATTTCACCTAAGTCCAGCATTGTATCCTTTATAATTGTGAATCCATAAACATCCGTACAGAGGAAAAAAGTCTCACATTTCGAGGCAAGGGTATAACATATGAGAGGAACTTTACTAAGGACTTACAAAAGTTCTTTCAGTTTTAAATATCATATAAAAGAAAATATTGCCCTGGTTGGAATACCATTAGACCAGGACTGAAATAGATATATCAAAGAAGCCAATTTCGTTACCTTTTCTACACGATCCATATACACTCCCACATTCACTACAATACTCCACACAATCTAACGAGAGGGTCTCTGGGTGGTTGCTCAGCCTACTAGAGGTAGGGAAAAGTCAACAATATCAACCGCAACACTTGACTGGTACTTTATTTTATTGACCCTCGATAAAGGGATGAAAAAAGGCAAACTTGACTTCGGTGGAATTTGAACTCTGAACGGAAGGAGCTGGAACAAATGCTGCAGAGCATTTTTTCCTACGCTCTTAAGATTCGGCCATTCCACCATATTTATAACAATTATTGTAACATGAATACAAGATCAGAAATTTGGTGATATGGGAGCAGTCGATCTAGCAAACCCCAATGATTAATTCTATTGACCCTGCTGGATGGATGAATTTGAACTAAGACTGTAAAAGACCGTGACTATATATATAAGGCATTTAGTCTGATGCTCTAGTAAATCTGCTTATCCATCAGCACCATTATCTAAATAATATTAATCTTATTTCGTTGACTAATTGCGTATTTTTATCGTTGGGAGCGGGGGGGGGGGGGGGGGGGGCACATGAATAATAACTTGTTTCCCCGGAATAAGCTTACGGAATTACGTATTAATTACTTAATTCAAACGTTAAGCCGGATCGATTAACGATCAGGAAAAGCCAAAGTAGGCTACTTAAATTGATGTCTCATTTACAATATAATACAATGAACTCTACAATAACAGATCTATCTTCTTTTGTAGTAATGTTATCCGAATATTATACACACCGCTACAGATTTCAAAATCTTATTTAGTTTCAATGTGTTAAAGATATACTAGCAGAATTGACTCAAGTGCAACGTCATTACTATACACTAGTGGACCCCTGTGTGTATTAATTTTAAAGAGTTACCCACCTACATACATACACCTCTTACTAACACTTAAATCACATCTCCTTCTCCGAGAGAAATATTTCACCTATTATCTCTTGCGTCATCTCTGCTCTTCTGGCTACATTAAATTCCAACATCACTCTGAAGTGTGTTATCTGTACCTATCTAGAATCCACCCTCCTCACCATTGACATCTCTCACCCAGAGTTACCCGAACTCAATCAGTTTCCTCATCAGTAATGTAATGTGTTTACCACTCTTCCACCAACTCTTTAACCATCTCTCGTCCTGCATCGAGTACATCTACCTCACTTCATGAACTGCGCTGGTATATAGCAATACATACTAAATTTACTTCACTTAATATTTAATATACATCCCAGTAAATATTCCTAAGTGCTACTTCCACGACAGACATTCATTTCCTTTTCCTAAGTATGAGGTGGATTACCAATGCAGTTGAACATGGTGTCAACTTTAGCTGCATAATATCGTTTCTATATATTTTGAGAGGTTTTAAATTAAAACTATGACATATCACACAGCACAAACGTCCAGTTGTATATTTAGAGAAGTTACGATTCAATTTGTAGAACAAGAACAGTAGATTAAAGTTTGTCAGAGGACTTAATAAAAATTTAAAAAATGTTCAACCGGACACTCATTAAGAGTTTTTAAGCCCAAGAAGCATAAGTGACTAACTTGTAACTATTTTGTGCTTCGTGATTCTAATTTTAGTCTTCGTATACTTGTGTTCAAGAGGAAACCTAATACCATGATTGATATTTTTCTCGATATGTCGAAACAAGCTTTTCGTTGAAAAATTACTACCAGCTTACGAGGAACGTGTATTTAAAAAAGTGACTAGTAATGTTTTAGTTTTAAAAAAAATCTATAAACTTGGATTTTAAAGACAAACGGTTTCAATGCAAGCAGGTTTTTATCACAGGAATAGCTGAATTGGCTTTAAAAGAAATTCCCACAAATGTTGTACGACTTATAAATGTCTGGATGCTTCTAAAGAATAGCCCCACCTCATGACAAATTAATATAAATAAGACAGTTTAATCCCAAAATATTTATTCCAAATTAGGGTTATAGTTTAAGTTTAATTACAATCAGCTCCCTGTAATTAATTGATTCCAGAGTGACAGCAATACAAACAAAGCGGAAGCACTTTATTTATTTATTTCTATAGAAGATTTAGGAAAACTTCTGTCGTAGAATTTTAAATTCTACGACAGCAAACATTATTTTAATGAAGGCTCAAAGTTTAGTATTTATCATGGATGGGGGAACTATTCTGAAGAAGCACCAACCAAGGTGGATTTTAGAGTTCAAATCCGAGTAAAGCTTGTTATAAATTGAACCTCTTTGTAAAAGAGATACTACAGACCTGGCAACCTCTAAAAACCCAAATGGGGAGTATCATGAAAAAAAGTGCTCCAAAACGGGGAGAAATGTGGCAAAATGGGGGAGATTTTACATAATGAAAGCTACACCCATTTTCACAAGAGAAGACATCTCTCACAAACATCAAAGTGGGTAGGGGAGATCCCCGCCCGACGGGGAGAGTTGACAGGTCTGGTACTATATCATCACACACGATATGAAAACACTATACATGTTTGGAAAATGCGATTGATACTTGTAATAATTCAACAATAGAAGTAAAATATAAATATACATTGCCAGTAGCCATTAGACTCTTTATTAACTGCTATTTCCTTTCTCAGTTACGGGGAAATTTCTCAAAAAATATTGAAGATTGTATGGTAAAATCTGATATAAAAATTATTTTCTAAATAATTCTGAACTAATTAATTGAAAGAAAAATTAAGAATCTAAGAATGCTATTAAGTTTTAATTGATATTTTCAATTACACGAGTGTGTGTGTGTGTGTGTTTCATGTCTTCATATCTACATTCTTTAGGCAGTAAAATAAAATTTTAACGTTAGATATTAAATATGTTTGTTTATGTTTACTTGGAAAGAAAGCTGTTCACAAAGAATCATTTGACTACATTATTTCCATATTGTATTTTGTTATATACATGCACTATATAATAATGAAAAGAAATAATTAAGGATACTTAACTCAGTATATTTTCCATGTCACTCCTTCTAACACAGTGCGTATTTCCAAATAACGAAATACAAGAAGTAATAATTGTTTCTACTTTTGGCACAAGGCCAGCAATTATCCCAGTGTATTACTGGTGTAATAATAATAATCAGTGCTACTTCTGGTAGTCTAAAATGATAATATTCTCTAATTAATACAGAATATTATCAGCAGATGTAAAATTGTTTTTTTTATTTATTTTGAAGAGCAGCAATTTGAATTGTATTTCGGAACATATGAATAGCTTTCAGCACGCTCTTGATCAGACTAGATATTGAGCCGGAACTAATGCAAGTTCAAAATAGTTGTATCAAATCTGTCAATTTTCAACAATTTACATATAGTTTCATGTCTCGTTAAAGGTAACTGCGTCATAATATCTATATGGCATATTCCAAGTTTGTCACCAATGTAAGAATAAATAAAGCTCTTTACGGCATACACTACGCTTGACGGGAGTATAAGAAGAAATGTACTCGTTATGGCATACACTGTTTGTCACCGGTGTAAGAAGAATTGTAGTTCCTTATGACATACACAACGTTTGTCGCCGGTGTAAAAATGAAATGTAGTTCCTTTTGGCATACACTACGTTTGTTACCGGTGTAAGAAGAAATGTAGTTCCTTAATTCTAAGATATACGGTAGTGTTTCGATTAACTGTTTGTGCTATGCCTATGTATCATTTCATTGGATAAAAACCCGAATAAGTAAATACTTTGCAGTATTTACTTATATGTAAATTTAGTTACGACTTTCTATGTTCTGAGTTTAAATCTAACCGAAGTCACCTTTTTTTTTCTCGATAAAATAAAGTACCAATTAAGTACTGGGGTTGATATAATCACCCCTATTCCCATATTGCTGGTCTTGTGCCAATGTTAGAAAGAGTTAACAGAAGTATTAGTTAATTACTGGTATCGGACAATTCGATTATAGACATTTAAATCAATATTTGTGAAGTTTTTCACTGTCAAACCATTATTTCATTGGACTGCTCATGAAGTCATCGACTCAAAGAAGTATTAGTGAGATGGTTAAATTAAAAATAAAGGTTCATATAATTTCTTCTATCTTTCTTTAGCCACCCGTCGTCAGCAACGATGATCGTCTCGTCGTTGTTCGGGAGTGAATGCACATGCGTGTATGTAGGCTGGTGTGGGAGCCGCAACTGCTGGAACACGTTAGACACACGTGTACAAATGTTAAGGCCTGATGTTGTGCAGTGTTGGTCTTTCTGTCAGCGGTGTCGACTTGCTTTGACAGTAACCGGGTTACTTGGAGATTCATATATAATGATATAGAAGGATGTGGATGCTTATATGAATCTTGAGTGGTATCCCTGTCCAGGGAAACAGTTGCTTTTCATTTACTTTATTTTCAAACATATTATTGTTGGAGCTCTGTCTTTTCCGACGACGTGGGCTCCAGCTGATTCAATCAACGGAACTGCCTCCTTGTGAACTTAACGTATAAATAGCTGAGCATTTTACAGTCAGGTGTACTCTCAACATAGCTCTCGGAGAGATCCAGCGTGACACGTAAGCTCAGTTATATGGATTTTTCAGATATAAGCACAGCTATATTGATTTATAAAATTCAGAAAATACATAGAAACCTCCTCTAAACAATATAATTAAAGCAGTTCTCATATTACTTACAATAGACATAGACACTAACACGTAATTGAAGGGAAAATATATGACGTATATAGCCTTTGCGAAGCTATCAGTTATCTAAGTTCAAAATAGGAAGAAAAACTGATACAAAACAAAGTTGATTTCGACTTGCTTTGAACTCAGCATTTAATTCGATGCGCCCTAACAGCTCTGTCAATTTGCTTCTCTCTCTCTCTCTCTCTCTCTCTCTCTCTCTCTATCTATATCTATATATATATATATATATATATACCGTCAATATGCTTCATAAAAATATACATATTTAATATATATATACGTATATATATATACACATTAAATATGTATATTTTTATGAAGCATATTGACGGAATATAAATCACCAGTAACCCGAACAGCAATAGCCCCCCCCCTCTCTCTCTCTACACACACACACCCCTATATATATATTTACACATATATACACACACACATATATATATATACGCATATATACTATGCACACATACAAATCAAATACATTTCTCCCATGTTAATGACCGCGAAATAGACCATCTGGAAGCAGTTGTTACACACCTAAATGTGAATAATAAATGTACACAGTGTCCTGTGCCTTATGAAACAAAAACTAACAAAAATATATCATGTTTATTTTGAGAAACAGCTGTATCCACCAGAAAGTTCTATTTTATTGGTTTCAGTCATTGGATTGCAGTTTGTATGAAGACATTGCCTATAATGGTTTTAGTCGAGTACGTAGGTAATCCTACTTACTAATTTCAATTTGGTACTTTATTTTATCAACCTCTGTTTACAAAATGGCTGAAATACGAGTCATAGAGACAGAGAGAGAGGGGGGGGGAGACACAGAGAGAAGGAGCGAGAGAGTATAAACGTCATTTTTTTAGAGAGAGGAAGAGAGAGAGAGAGAGAGAGAGTATAAACGTCATTTTTTTTAGAGAGAGGGAGAGAGAGAGAGAGAGAGAGTATAAACGTCATTTTTTTTTTAAGCAGGTGTAAATATAAACACAGAGACGAACAGAAAGACAAGCATATATACACAAGCACAAACGCGTGACATACACACACAAACAAACATGTACTTACACACACGCACACAAATGCCTGTATATACTCGGCGTGTATTTTGTAATTATTCATTCTATTTCAATATCTTATTGAAGCGTGCATATGAATATAGACAAACATAATACATATCAAACCTACTACTCTCAGCTTCCCTGTGAGCTAAGTATACCTGGCCTCTAGCCTCACTTTTAGCGGATGAGTATCGGTCTCTACTTCCCTCCATTTTTCCAATCCTTCTATGATTGTCTTTTGTCTTCAATGGCGCTATCTACAATGCTGTTCCACCACCAAGTCACTCTCTGTCTGTTTGGAGCTTTGCTCCAGTAATATCTATCTATCTATCTAAGGCGGGTATAATTCCCGAGATCCATGGACGAGTTCTCTCCAGCGGTCTCTGTCCC
>OZ024746.1:80480986-80493486 GCA_964016885.1 Eledone cirrhosa | reverse complement strand
GAAGAGCAAAGCCTGGGCGGCGTGCCATAGCTTGAGATAGGTCTGGAAGTCGGACCTTTGTAAAGACCTGCAAATCCGCCTCCTCTTCATTGCTGTAGTGGAGTCTGTGCTGCTGTACGGGTCTGAGACTTGGACACTCACCAAGAAACTCACTCAGATGGTAGATGGGTGCTACACGAGAATGCTGATGATGGCTCTGACCATTAATCAGTATACACTGAGGATGAAAAACTCAGAGCTGTATAGGAGCCTCCCAAAAGTCAGCTCAAAAGTGACACAGAGGAGACTGAGGTTAGCTGGACATGCTCACCGACATCCAGAGTTGACACTGCACTCAGTGCTCCTGTGGGGGCCCTTACATGGGCACACTGGAAGAGGAAGACCAAGGTTAACGTATGTTGATGCCCTAACGACAGACACTGGTCTGTTGGTGACGCAGGACATGGCAGCGATAATGAGGGACAGAGACCGCTGGAAAGAACTCGTCCATGGATCTCAGGAATTATACCCGCCCTAGAATAGAATAGAATATATATAGATCATATCGACCCCAGGTTCACGTTAGGTATTTATTATATGGATTTCATTTTATTCAACCATAATGGTATGGGACATAGGCGAACAATGAACGTAAACAAATACAGAAACACACACACACACACATTATATATATATATATATATATATATATATATATATATATATACATATATATACATAATATATATAATAGATATGTATACATAATATATATATTATAGAATATTAGAGGGAGCTAGAGCAAAGAGCCTTCCTGCTGTCATGGTTTTTATTGACTTTAGGAAAGCCTTTGATTCTCTGGACCGTCACTGCCTGATGAATATCTTACTGGCTTATGGAATCCCCAATCACTGCTCTACACTAACACCGAGATGGCGGAGTTCTTTGAGATACTGGCTGGAGTGCTCCAGGGAGATACATTGGCGCCCTACCTTTTTATCATCGCAGTGGACTATTATATGTGCCTTGCGCTAGAGAAACACCAAGGACTCTGGCTTTGCTGTAGCACCGGCTCAGAGCAGGAGAATTAAGTCTGAAAAGATATCAGATGCTGAATTTTCTGACGATATAGTTCTGGTGACAAACACAGTGAAGGAGGCAGAGGAGTTGATGCAGGATGTGGAGACTGTGTCGACGATGAATGTGGGGCTGAGAATGAATGAGATTAAGACGAAGTATCTGGTAAAGAACATTAAGAAGCCAGAGAAGATTATGAATGTAGATGGGAAGCCGTTAGAGTTGGTTGAGGACTTCCTGTATCTGGGAGAAAAGATTGGGAGCACAGAGGATGATGTGGTTGAGAGGAAGAGCAAAACCTGGGCGGCATGCCACAGTTTGAGATAGGAGTGGAAGTCGGACCTTCGTAAAGACCTGAAGATCCGCCTCTTCGTTGCTGTAGTGGAGTCTGTGCTGCTGTACGGGTCTGAGACTTGGACACTGACCAGGAAACTCACTTAGATGGTGGATGTGTGCTACACGAGAATGCTGAGGATGGCTCTGAACATTAATCAGTATACACTGAAGATGAAGAACTCAGAGCTATACGAGAGCCTCCCGAATGTCAGCTCGAAATTAACACAGAGGAATTTGAGATTAGCTGCACATGCTCACAAACATTCAAAGTTGACATTGCACTCAGTGCTCCTGTGAGATCCCCTACACGGGCACACTAGAAGAGGGAGACCGAGATTGTCATATATTGATGCCCTGAGGACAGACACTGGTCTCTGGGAGACGCAGGAAATGGCGGCGATGATGAAGAACACTCTGTTCTTCATCACTGCTGGAGAGAACTCGTCCATGGATCTCGGGAATTTTACCCGCCCTATATATATATATATATATATATATATATATATATATATATATAGTTAAAAGAATAGAGGTGTAACACACAAGTTATTATATATTGGTAAACGGAATAGAAAATGCTGACAAATTGTTCACAGTTGAAAAATGGTTTAATTAGGAATAAAAGAGTATTAGTGATTGTATGGGTTAGTATTCAGTTGTGGATCTCAAAATTATTTTTGAAAAGCATTTAGAAATGAGCAACCGGTAAAAACTTAAAAACTTAAAACCACAACTGAATACTAACCCATACAATCACTAATACTCTTTTATTCCTAATTAAACCATTTTTCAACTGTGAACAATTTGTCAGCATTTTCTATTCCGTTTACCAATATATATATATGCACACATGTCTTTTCTTTATTTTGTTATCGCCTCACATGCATCTCAACAGCAGAACGTGCTTCGCTCTGTTCCATTTTGTGCTGATATATTTATATGCATCCACGCCCAAAGCCCTGTATTTATTTCTTACTAGTATCGTGTCAAAATGATCCCTTGTACGTTTGAAGCCTAGTCATTAACAGTTTTGCTGTATTAGTGTAAATATTTGCGCTTTTAAAATTTCCTATTCAAAAAAAAGTTTAATAGCTTTTATTTTGTTGTTAATGTGTGTATAGGCTATCACTTCCATCTGTTGCTTGTGGTATGTGTATAAGCTGTCACCGTCTTCTCTGCTCTGGACGGAAACAATGGCATCTGGGCGGAAGGCTTTTAATTCTTCCTTCTTGTTGTTTGACACCATATTAGTCATGGGTGAGTAAACTTATGATCAAAGTTGTTCCAGCCGTGATCGACCGTTTATTTTTACTATATAGTGTATCTAAGACTAAATTACCGCGTCAACTTCCTTTCTTTTAAAAAGATAGTAGGGTGTAATTAGTGAGAGATTTGGTTTCTATTTCTAGCAGATTGGGTTGTCACGAAGAAGCCGCCACATTGACTCTTCGTTAATATGTGCATATCTGTTATATTAAATGTACATGCGCGTTTTTCTTCTCTTAATATATTTTATTATATTGAACATAAAGTTACGGCACTTTACGTTCTGATTCCAAATCCCGCCGAGGTTTCTTTACCTTTCATGCTTACAGGGTCGATAAAATAAAGTACCGGTAGCGTACTGAGGTCATTTAATCAACTTTTTCATCCCCTCAAAATTATTGGCATTGTGCTTAAATCAGAAACCATTATATTGAACGTAAAATTACGGCCCTTTACGTTTGATTTCAAATACCACCGAAGTTAGTTTTGCCTATAATCCTTACAGGGTCAATTTAACTGACTTTCTCTTTCCCTTCAAATTGCTGGCCTTGAGCCAAATCTAGAAACAATCATATTGAGAGAGTAGAAAGGATAAGGATCCGTAATGATGAAATACACCATTTATATAATATGTGTAAAGTCTGAACAGCATTTTGTAGTGATGATAAATATAGTCAACACTAATTATGTTTAGATAAAATCTGAATATATGGGGAACAACATTATAAAAACCTTAGAGCATAATATTTTGTATTACCGACAGGCGAATCTTGGTGCCAGAAAGACTATATTTAGTAGATGGAATCATTAGCAGGAAGAAGCTTGCAAAATTCGGTTCCGAACGATCTGGAACCGGAAGAAAAATTAGTATCTTTATCTCCCTTTTTTTATAACTTGCCTAATACATGGAAATAAAGTTAGTAAAGAGAGATAGAGAGAGCCGGGGGTTATGGAGTAATTATGAATAAAACCACATAATGTGTCCATAGGTAGAGTAAGTGTACTTTACAAATTGAGATGTTATAGGACAAGGAGCCGAGAAGTCAGCAGTTCGTACCTATGAAAGGCCCAGCATTGTATCTACCACTAAGACTCATTTAACTCTGAAATGCTCCAGTCCATGTGGTCACATTTTCTACCAGTGCATGACTGGTACTTGATTTTATCAACTCCGTAAGAATGAAAGGCTAAGCTAACCTCGGCGGGATTTGAACTCAGTACGTAAAGAGCCGTAACTCTATACTGAAAAACATGGCCTCTGACGCTCTACCGATTCCGTATATAATTGTTTCTACTTCAGGCACAAGGCCAGCAATTTAGAGGAAGGGAAAGTGAATGAAATCGACCCCAGTGCGTAACTGGTACTTTATTTTATCGACCTCGTAAGGATAAAAAGCAAAGCTAACATCAGCGGGATTTGAACTCAGAACGTAAAGGGCCATAACTCTATGCTGCAAAGCATGTTGTCCGAGGCTCTACCGATACCGTATATAACTAAGATGAAATCTTGATTGTCCATTTCAGTTTGACGGCTGATGAGGAAAAATGATCTTATGGTTGATCTTTCGTGCAGATATTTTGCCCATACATATATTTAGATCAATATATCGATACATAGCACTACAACTTATTAACCAGGCATATGTTTACCACCAGTCGTTTATATACACCTTTCAAATAGAATATCAATAACACTGGCTCCCACTTATTCTCGTCTCTACATGTATGTATGTATGTATGTATGTATGTATGTATGTACGTACGTACATGCATACATACATACATGGTGGCTGCCAACTCGTTTTCGAGTACGGCCACTACTTTATATCCATGTAGGAGAACCCCTACCGATGCGCTGAACGAGTGTGACTTTTTAGTCCAGCCAGCGACTTGAAAACTCTGGTACAAACACTACACTTGTGACAATTATGGACACATAGTGCTGGGCCCATAGTACCATGTGACGACAAGTGCAGAGAGATCTCCAGATATAAAGCAATGCCTGTGCCGTGAAGTTTTCATAGTGAGCAAAGGCACTGCACAAAGCCAGTCCCACTCTCATACATACATACATACATACATACATACATACATACATACATACATACATACATACATACATACATACATACATACATACATATACATACATACATTAGCTTAACCTTTCATTCTTACGGGGTTGATAAAATCAAGTACCAGTCATGCACTGGTAGAAAATGTGACCACATGGACTGGAGCATTTCAGAGTTAAATGAGCCTTAGTGGTAGATACAATGCTTGGCCTTTCATAGGTACGAACTGCTGACTTCTCGGCTCCTTGTCCTATAACATCTCAATTTGTAAAGTACACTTACTCTACCTATGGACACATTAAGTGGTTTCGTCCATCAATTATGTATGTATGTATGTATGTATGTATGTATGTTCTGGTTTTATAATTTCACAAATGTTTTCCCAATAGAGAGAGAGTCGGTTTCTAACATAGACACAAGACTCTCTTATTGGAATTTACACAACAACAACTAGGTAGATATGTATGCATGCGTGTGTAGATATGGATGTTGTTGTATTTGTAGATGTGTATGTTTTGAGTTGTATGTGTGCATGTGTATATGCTTTGCATCTGAACAGGTCTATATGCAGTTATTAGATGCTAAATCTTTGGAATGTTTTACATATTTTTACTGTTCCATTAATGGATTGTACTTGTAATTTCCTAACTAGTTGTGTTCTTTCTGTTCCTGTGAAGCCCAGTTTCTCAAGATTTGTATTGAGGCAGTTACTAACATACCCCAGTGCCCCAATAATCACAGGCATAAATCTGAAGGTATAGTCAGGGTGGAGTATCTGCATATTTCTCATCAGTTCTGCATAAATATTCTCCTTTTCACTAATCTTTGATATTATATTGGCATCTGCTGGGCAGCTAATTTCCACTACTATGCATGTTTTCTTCTCCCTGTCCCATATCATAATATCTGGTCTTTTATGCCTGCATTTTATTGGGGTTTTTACTAGAATATTCCACCAGTGCTCTTTCATATTATGTACATGGATGTCTTCCACATTGCTGTAGCTTTTAATGTGTTTATTATCGGGGCTATCTTTTTTACGAACTGCATTGTACAGTGTTTTGGCCATTACATCATGCCTCATAGGTAGATAGTACCGCGATGGCATCTTTGGACAGCTGCTGATGACATGGGTGATATCCTCGATGTTAGTTCTGCAGAGTCTGCACTTGTTATCACATCTAGGTGTTTTGCCTGCATCCCTATCTCTTTTGTGAATCGGGTATTTCGTGTTAATCTTCTGTTCTTGGATTGCAAAAGCGTATCCTTGCAAAAGCGGAGCCAATATACCGGTTGTTGGTCCAAGATAGACTACTTTCCTTATCTATATTACTCTCACTCTGGAGCTTCCTGGCAACATATCCATGCATTATTTTTTGCTGATAAGCATGCAGTTTTTCATCCATGGATTCACTGCGATACTGCTGAGTGACTTCCCTTCCATGTGTGTGAGTTCTTGATTATCACACAGGGAATATCTCTCGAGGAGTTCCTTCCCAGCTCTCATGATCTTATCTGTTTCATGCAGATAGACTTGCTCGAGAAACGAGCTCCTACGCTTCGAGGTTCGTAGATGTTGTCGGAGAGATATGATGCGACATTCAAATGTTGTCTGGACTGATGTTAGGCCCCTGCCTCCCTATGTATGTATGTATGTTTGTTATCTCTTTCTCTTAATTTCGAGTATATTTTTTTGACCGGCCACCTTCCTGGTTTCAAGGTTGTAAAAGAAAAGAAATTGTCATCCCTTGAATCGCAAAAATGTTTTGCAAATTTTGAAAGTGCCAGCTATCGCAGCCATTTGTAGACTATGAATTAGGGAGCTGCGTATCTGTATGTATGTGTATATGTATCTATGTATATTTGTATGTATGTATATATATATATATGTGTGTATATATGTATGTACGTATGTATGTTTGTATGTATATATATGTATGTACAAGGTTTCTTGGCGAGGAGGGTGACTTTGGACATCCTGCAGGACTAAAAACAAAACCTGTCAAAGGGCAAAGGAGGTCTTAAGAGTCAATGGCCATCCAAAATCACCGGGAGAGATGACCCCTTAGCCTTTGTCAAGGCAGAATTCTAGGAGAAGGAAAACTCTGATATAACACCTGCAACCCTGATGGTATCCAATGATGTTGACTTATTCTTCTTTTTGGTAAATATCATCTTGGTTAAGAGAGTGGGACTGGCTTTGTGCAGTGCCTTTGCTCACTATAAAAGCTTCACGGCACAGGCATTGCTTTATATCTGGAGATCTCTCTGCACTTGTCGTCACATGGTACCATGGGCCCAGCACTATGTGTCAATGATTGTCACAAATGTAGTGTTTGTACCAGAGTTTTCAAGTCACTGGCTGGACTAAAAAGTCACACTCGTTCAGCGCATCGGTAGGGGTTCTTCTACATGGATATAAAGTAGTGGCCGTACTCGAAAACGAGTTGGCAGCCACCATATATGTATGTATGAATGTATATGTAAGTATGTATGTGTACATGTATGTATGTTTGTATGTACGTATGTATGTATGTATGTATGTATGTATGTATGTATGTATGTATGTATGTAGTATGTATGTAGTATGTTTGTACGTATGTATGTACGTATGTATGTATGTATGTATGTATGTATGTATGTATGTATGTATGTATGTATGTATGTATGCATGTATTTATGTCGGGTCACTCTTGAATGTTACTGGTAACATGTAACCCAGTACAACCTGTCGCATGGTCGGGTCGTCGGCGTCTAAACCGGCAACCCCACCAAGTTTACTTGGTGAAGAGGGTGATCTTGGACACCCTGCAGGATAAAAAAACAAAACCTGACAAAGGGCGGAAGAACTCATAGGAGTCAACGGCCATCCAAAAGTGTGTAAATATGTATATACACATGTACATGTGTATATATATGTATATGTGTATATACATGGGTGCATGTGTGTGTATATGCGCGGGGACATAGAAATAGTCGGGCTGGACACCCGATCGCGCGGTTAAACCACTGGGAGTGAAGGACCCCTAGCCTTTGTCAGTGCATTCCTCTAGGAGAAGACAACTCATGAAACTGGGATAGCTCCGATATAAAACCTGCGGCTCAGTAGTTACCGATGATGTTGATCTTTTCTTCTTTTCGGTTTATAGCTACTGTCGCCCATAGAGTGGGATTTGATCAGTGCACAGTCTTTCTTCACTTTAAAAAATATCTTCACACATAGGCATTGCACGATAGAACAAGTTAATAATTATTAATAATGGTATATCATGCAATGGCCATACTCGATAACGAGGGGGCAGCCATCATGTATATATGTATGTATATATGTATGTACACATGTGCACGCACACATAGATACATACACACACGCACACACACGCACACACACACACACACACATAGATATATATATGGAGAGCGAGAATGAGAAAGAGAGAAAGAAAGAAAGGAAGAAAGAAAGAGAGAGAGAGAGAGTGGGAGAGAGAGAGAGAGAGAGAGTGAGAGAGTGGGAGAGAGAGAGAGAGAGAGAGAGAGAAAAAGATAAAGTTCATTCAAGAGATTCACTGTTGTTATTGTTATAAGCCTCCCATCTGCTGAAGTAGAGTAATAAATAAATAAATAAACAAATAAATAAATAAAATCAAAATTAAAAAAATGTAAAACAAACATAACTTGTAAGTCCTCTCTCTCTCCTCTCTCTCTCTCTCTCTCTCTGTCTGTCTCGCCCTCTCTGATTCTTCCTCTATCCGTCTCTCCCCCCCCCTCTCTCTTGAATAATTACAACAACAACAACAACAGCAGCAACAACAACAACAACAACATCAGCCACAACAACAACAACAACAACAGCCACAACAACAACAACAACAACAGCAACAACAACAACAACAGCAACAACGACAATAACAACAACAACAACAACAACAACAACAACAGCAGCCATAACAACAATGATATAACAAAAAATGAGGTTGTTGACATCTGCAACTGCCATTGTGAGAGCAACAAAAGCCTTGCAAACGGCGAAAATGCATACACTACTACTACAAACCCTGCAACAAAAGATGCACCAAACTTCACGTTTGCAGCACTTCAGCTGCACTTCCGCTGTGCACTTCTATGGGTGTTACAATTTCGAAAATTTCTTTCGTTCAGGAGGCAAGCAGGTTTTGTGCCACTTATTATTATCACTATTAATAATATTATCATCATCATCATCACCATCACCATCATCATCGTCATCGTCATCGTCATCGGCATCGGCATCATCATCGTCATCGTCATCGTCATCGTCATCACCATCATCATCATCGTTATCCTCATCGTCATCGTCATCGTCATCATCAGCACCATCATCATCGTCATAATCATAATCATCATCATCATCGGCATCATCATCACCATCATCATCGTTATCATCATCGTCATCGTCGTGTCGTCGTCGTCGTCGTCGTCGCCATGATGATCATCATCATCATCATTATCATCGTCATCATCGTCATCATCATAATCATCATCACCATCATCACCGTTGTCATCACCATCATCATCGTTATCGTCATCATCATCATCGTCATCATCATCATCATCATCACCGTCATCACCGTTATCATCATCATCATCGTTATCGTCATCGTCATCGTCATCATCATCATCGTCATCATCATCACCATCACCATCATCACCGTTATCATCATCGTCATCGTCGTGTCGTCGTCGTCGTCGCCGCCGCTGCCGTCGTCGCCGCCGCCGCCGCCATGATCAATCATCATCGTCATCGTCATCATCATCGTTATCATCATTATCATATCGTCATCGTTACCACCATCGTCATCGTCGGTCCTCGCCGCCATGATCAACGTAATTATCATCTTCATCATAGCCGCCGCCGCCGCCGCCGCCGCCGCCTAAGAAGTGCACTCCACAATCACGAGTAACCTGGTTCCATCCCACTGCGTGGTACATTGTACAAATGTTTTTTTTTTTGTTTTTTGTTTTACCAAAGCCTCGGGTGGTCCTAAGCCTGGTTAGGAATATTGGGTAAGCCTGTATGGAAGCCTGTCAAATGGGTTGAACCTGTAATCCAAAGGTCCACATCTTTGTCACGTATTGTGAGGAGGTTGATTCGAATTGGAAATTCACGAGCTGGACGTTCAGTTGATCGAACAACTAAATGCTCATCCTCGAAACCAACGGAGGACCAATAATATATATATATATATATATATATATATATATATATATATAGTAATAATAATAAAATTGAAGACTAATATATATATATATATATATATTAGGATTGGTGCTCTGAAATAGCGATGTATACATGAATGTATGTATGTATGTATACTATACATACATTCATATATATATATATATATATATATATATATATATATATATATAACGAAGGAAATGTGGTAAGGAACCAGGTGGACCATAACGCACCAAAGTACTCAATACTTGAGGTAGTAGAGTGGGTAATAGGAACCAGTAAGACCCCGACAGCTGAGCTCAAGCCGTTTCGACGGCTAATTGAATTAGCCGTCGAAACGGCTTGAGCTCAGCTGTCGGGGTCTTACTGGTTCCTATATATATATATATATCAGATAGGTTGTGGTAAAAAAACCAGGTGGACCATAACACACCAGGGTACTCGATAATTGGGGTAGTAGAGTGGGTAATATGAAAAGATTCAGGACCCCGACGGCTGAGCTCCGGCCGTTTCGACAGCTAGATCCGACAGCTATGTGTGTGTAAAAGGTAAATAGAAATAACAACATAAACAGTACACTATATGGAAGAAATATATTAGTTTAACGCTTGAAATAACAGGAAGAGGGTTTTAAAGTTTCGATATATATATATATATGAAAAAATTCAGGACCCCGGTGGCTGAGTTCCGGCGGTTTCGACAGCTAGATCCGAACAGCCGTCGGGGTCCTGAATTTGTTTATATTACCCACGCTACTACTCCAAGTATCGAGTATTCTGGTAAGTAATCGTCTAACAGGTTTTTACTGCCTCCAATCTGATATATATATATATATATATATATATATATATATATATATATATATATATATATATATATATATATATATATATAACGAAGGAAATGTGGTAAGGAACCAGATGGACCATAACGCACCAAAGTACTCAATACTTAGGGTAGTAGAGTGTGTAATAGGAACATGTAGGACCCCGACAAGTAGTCCAGAATTAGCCGTCGAAACGGCTTGAGCTCAGCCGTAGGGGTCCTACTTGTTCCTATATATATATATGTATATATATATATAGTGAAAGAATGAAGAGCAACATGGTTGGCTGTACAATAAGGGGCTTTATTACAAGTACTGACAATTGTTTCATTGATCAGGTGAGTCTAGAGTTCGCTAATCGCTTGAAGTTGCGTCACTCGATCTCCAATACATTATTTACCTCTGATCAACATATCAGAGTACGTAGATATAAAAATAATTCACTCGAGGCAAGACACATATAGAAGGGTAGCGTATAATCAAAACAATAACATCAATAATAAAATATATATGGTAAATAGGTAGAGAAGTTACAGATGTAAAAAGTAAAAAGTAGAAGATAAGATTGGATAAGTAAGAAAATAAGAAAATGGAAAATATAAAGAAATAAATAAGGATAAATGAGAGCATGTCAGCACAGAGTATGTTTGTGGACAAAGCCGTACGTTAAAACTATCCAATCCACGACACAGAGTACTCACAACCTCTAACTGGATTACCTATAACGATAACTTGTTATCCCATATATATATATATATATATGTGTGTGTGTGTGTGTGTGTGTGTGTATATATATGTAAAAGGTAAACAGAAATAACAACACAATCGGTATAGTATATGGAAGGTATATATTAGGTTAACGCTTGATATAGCATATATATATGTATATATATTAAAGTAACAGATTAAAGTTTAAGCAAAGAATCGCTGCTTTCACCCTTAACGGGATCTTGTTAAGGGTGAAAGCAGCGATTCTTTGCTTAAACTTTAATCTGTTATTTTAATAAATATTTGCTCTACGGATCTTATATATTTGATATATATTTATCCTTATCGAGCCCTCTTTGGATTTTAGTCTTCAAATTTATTATTATTACTATATATATATATATATATATTAAAAAAACAACAAAAAAAAAACAACCTAAAATCTTGATTCTTCACCCTAAAATAGCATAAATTAAATATTTTCAAACTTAACCGTTTAACTTTCGGAAAATCTTCTACATATATTCCCTCTCTCTATATATATTATCTCAGCGGCTCTCATTGACCGCTTTCCCTGATAAATTGTAGTATCATACATTTTAAAATCTCTATAAATGTTACATTAAGCAACGTTTTTCTTACTCACACAATCTCTATTGAATTTATTACGTTTTCGCATTTTCGCATTTTCTCATTATTATTGTTAATCTTTCTCTTAGGTTAATCACTACCTTGATTAAATCTTAACCATTTAACATCTCAGGGTATGTCATGTATCATTATATTTTGTCTGATGAGGACGTACTGTTGTACATCTGAAATATGTATAATAAAATGTAATTGATAAAAAGAACATCTATTTTATTAATATTTGTATTTTAATATATATATATATATATATATATATATATATATATATATATATATATATATATATAATAGGTATTGAATTTAGATCGGTATAATGCTAGATGTTTAGACGCCACCAGAATTATTTCGACCTTGTTGTCCACAA
>OZ024746.1:80465986-80470986 GCA_964016885.1 Eledone cirrhosa | reverse complement strand
TGTTATTTTTAGCAGATCCAGCAAACACCCACTTTGTATCTTAAGCTGGCTGCTATTTCTAGCAGGATGAGTAATCAGGTAGCATCCTCCTTCATTGGCAATCCTTGATTCTTTGTTTCAATTGATTCTTGTTTGGTTGTTCTTCTTTTTTTCCTTTATGTACTTCATACTTCATCTAACAATTGTTGAGTTGGATTTCCGTCGCTTCTAACGACGAGTATTCCAGCCTACTAGTGAAATTAACGTGTGAAATGGATGAACATTCCACAGACACAAACAAGGAAATTCAGTGTGACACGGTGTGTAACAAGGAGGACTCTTTAAAATACAAGGACAACTCATATGAAATAAAATATCTTGCTCAAGGACACAACACACCACTGGGAATCGAAATCATAATACTGCAATCGTAAGCCGAACACCCCTAACCACTAAGCCTCAAGTATTCACAAGTATGTCAATGTAAAATATCATTATTAAGAGAAATCGGGTAAAGTAGCACACATAGATGCTTATTAAACTGAGAAACTCATACATAAATAAAACATACACGGATGTTTTGATAAATTACTTCAGGAACTTTAAAGAACTGATTGTATCTATAAACAGTGAACTTTAATTCTTATAATACTTTGTAGAAGGAACTGAAGAATTTGATGTTTAACTTTTGTAATAAATGAGAAATTCTAATTGATGACATAGAAATCTGACGGCGGCGTGACTTTTTCGTTCTTCATGTCACATTAATAGGATTGCACATTTAGCCGTAAGGCGGTCTCTGAACAGTTGCCATCGATTTTTCACAATTAGATACATTATCCACCCCCATTCACATCCTACTTACGCTTTTGCCCGTAGGTGGTGTTGGTGTTGGTTTATGTATCCAAACATCAGTCCTCGACAATAACCATCTTCATATTTCGTCTCGCTCCTTTGGTGTTCGTCGAACAAGTATATTACAGCTGAGAGGAAGATGATAGATTTCTGGCGCTTGTCTATAAACGATGTGATTAATCTTTTAAAGAGTTCACAACGGTCAGGTTTACACACGCTTTCTCTGTCATCAAACCTTAATTCAATTAATTTCATTATCGATGTGCCAGTCTTTCATAAACTCCAAATACACAATTTTATTCGCTTAACATATGCTTACAATCTCCTACGATAAATGAAGAAAGGTGATTTTCATCATCGCCTAGCAATATTTCTCGGTGATTTTCGTTATATTTATTCATCAAATAAGCAAATATATATCAATTGTATTGTTTTATTTGATGTTTTGTTTTTGTAGATATAACAGAGATGAAAATTAACCATATCTCATCTCTCATTTCATCACAGTGTGTCGATGGAGCTCTTTTTCGAACTGCATTACATTGTGAAGGCGCATGACCTTGTGATTAAAGGTGTTGAACTTATGATCATAAAGTCGTGGGTTCGATTCCTGGACTGAGCCGAGCATTGTGTTCTTAAGCAAGACACTTCATTTCTCATTACTTTTCGTGGTAGCCTACTATCATTAAACCACTCAAGAAACTTCCTGTGAAATTGAACCTCATAGGAGGCCAGCTAAACCTGCATGTAGGTGTGAGCTGTAGATTTCATTTTCCCGCTCCATTCTCTAAAACTTTGGTTTGCTCCAAAGTTTCATTATATCTCCCACACTCTAGCTTCTCCACTTTGGTGACTCTGCTCCATGTAACAGTACGCACTCCTATACAGAAAATATCTGATGTTGGCACGAATGTCGCTGGGTGCATTCAAGAACATTAGGGTTTTCCATGTGACGTGGGAATCCCTAATGTAAAAGAAATGAACAGGCTTTGAAAGGATTTCCGAAAAGAAACCCCACCAAACATGGAGGTGGAACCACCCGACTTCCACCTGTGCCCAGAGGGTAAGTAAAACTTTTCTTTCTTGACCAACCAGTCAATATGGCTATCTTAAGAGTAGGTTGCATAAATGTTGGTGGCCTGGGGTCATCCTGGAAGCAAGGTCACTTGCTGAACGACCTCAGGTCACTAGATATGGATGTGACTGCCGTCAGCGAGACCAGGATTTTCCACACGCGCGCACTAGCCTCCATTTTCGACGACTATCCAACCTTCGCATCTCTTAGTCGGCCGGGAATGCGAGGTGGAATGACAGTGCTGTTTAAGAAAAGCCTGCATCTGGAGGTAAGGACGATCTTCATGGACCCGGATGGTAACTTTGTGGTCCTGGACGTGAGCAATAGCAAAGATGGTGGTTTTAGACTGGTGGCCGTCTACGCCTAGACAAGGCCTAACGACCGGATTTCTTTAGGCGCCTGGAAGCTTGTCTAGGAACATCTCGCTTTTACTGTTAGCGAGGGACTGGAATGGCATCTTAGACGCACACTGGGGTTGTGTGGGCGTAGCTGATAAGAACGGGGTGTGCAAAGGCCTCATGTAATTGATCGGTCGGTTCCAACTGTCTGACAGATCCCGACTAGATTCCCCAATGCGACAACGTGGACCTGGACCAACCATCTAGGGTCATCTAGATCGTATATAGATAGGTTTTTCATTAAGTCAATAGATAAGAATAGTATAGGTTGTCCACAATTTCAAAGGCTGCTGTAACACGACCACAAATCAAAATACCCATAGCGAGACCCTACATATATTTATTAAACATAAATACACTGTATGATATATACTTTCATATATGCTTCTATTATGAAACACGCTATGTTAGTGCTACTGGTAATTTTACTTATATCTATCAAAGTGAACAAAATAGGATTGCACCTGTTCCCTTTACGTGAAAAAGGTCAAGCTGACATCGCTAGGAAAGTTTCGCGTGAGTGCACATTCCTCTCAGTTGACGGTTGGTTGACCTTTCGATGAGAGGTGAAAATCGCATCTAACATTTTCTTTCCTCAAACCACCTGACTGTATATGTGTGCGTGCGTGGGTGGGGGAGGGTGGGGTCGGCTTAACGCTTGATTTTTTAAGTGATTTTTTTATGACCCTATTTTGTGAAAATATTACATTCTTCTCCTCATCCTCATCTACATCCACTTCCTCATCCGCCCCCTTCTCTTCTACTTTCCCCTCCTCATCCTCCTTTGCTCTGTCTCCTCTTCATCCTCATTTCTTCTCTTCCGCCAACGCATTCTTCGAACACATGTATAAATAGGCCGCCGCATCAACCAGGCTTAACTTCAGTTTTTATTTCAAAGTATAGAGCAGGCATGGGCAACCTTTTTCGAGAAGTGGGCTGCATGAGATATAGTTCATCATCAGGCGGGTCGCAAGCGCTAGTATACATTCTTGTCCACATTAAAAAAAGGGGTGGTAACTCAGGTTGTTTTGATTTGTTTCTTCAGAATTCGTACACGTTGTTTTCTTCAGTCGGAAAAATGATAGAAAGACAAATTACGACTCCAAAGTTTGGGTAAAAAAATCGGAAAGATTTCACTTAGGTGATTTTGGTGAGCCATTCAGAAAGCTTTGCGGGCCGCAAGTTACCCATGACTGGTATAGAGGGTTATAGCTCATCATTAACGCATTGCGGGGTTTTATTCATTCAAATGTTTGTAGTATCTTTACTAATGAACAGATCGTTAAGAAAATTTGCAGTATCAATGTAAAGATTTTAGTTTCTAATGTGTTGCAGTTTTTGATTTCGGTGCAAGGCCAACAATTTGGGTAGAGGAGAAAGTCGATTAAATCGGCCCCAGTACGTGACAAATACTTATTTTATCCACACCATAAGGGTGAAAGCCAAAGCTAACCTCAGCGGGATTCGAAATCAAACCGTAAAGGGCCATCACTCTATGCTGCAAAGCATGGTGTCTGACGCCCTACCGAAATTGCAAAACCACCGCCCTTGTTGCCATAAATAATGATTTTTAGTATAGGCACAAGGCCAGTAATTTGGGAGAGGGGGAAAGTCGATTAAATCGACTCCAGTACGTTACTGGTGATTTATTTTATCGACCCAATAAGGATGAAAAGCAACGTTAACCTCGGCGGGATTTGAATTCAGAATGTAAAGGGCCATAACTCTATGCTGCAAGCATGGTGTCTGACGCTCTACCAATACAGCAAATCCATCGCCCTCCTTGTTGCCATAAATAATTGTTTCTACTTTAGGCACAAGGCCAGCAATTATCCCAGTGCATTACTGGTACTTTATTTTATCGACCTCGTAATAATTGTTTCTACTATTGGCACAAGGCCAGCAATTACCTCAGTGCATTACTGGTACTTTATTTTATCGACTCCGTAAGGATGAAAGGTAAAGTTAACCTCGGCGGGATTTGAACTCAGACCGTAAAGGGCCACAACTCTATGCCGCAAAGCATGGTGTCTGATGCTCTACCGATACAGCCAATCCAGCGCCCTCCTTGTTGCCATAAATAATTGTTTCTACTTTTGGGCACAATCGTGGGGAGGGTGAAGGCCGATGACCCCAGTGCGAGGACGCTGGTATGTCCCCAAATTGCAGAGCGGGACCGTTACCATAAATAATTGTTTCTACTATTGGCACAAGGCCAGCAATTACCCCAGTACATTACTGGTACTTTATTTTATCGACCCCGTAAGGATGAAAGGCAAAGTTAACCTCGACGGGATTTGAACTCAGACCGTAAAGGGGCGTAACTCTGCTAGAAAGGATGGCGTCCGACCCTCTACTGATACTGTCAATTCATTTAAAATAATTGTTTCTACTATTGGCACAAGGCCAGCAATTATACCAGTGTATTACTGGTACTTTATTTTATCGACCCCGTAAGGATGAAAGGCAAAGTTAACCTCGGCGGGATTTGAACTCAGAATGGCAAGGGCCGTAACTCTATGCGTCAAAGCATGGCGTCCGACCCTCTACCGATACAGCCAATTCACCGTCCTTGTTGCCATAAGTAATGAAAATGTCTGCCAAGCAGACCTGAAGGGAATCATTGAGTTGTGACTTATAAATAAATTCTTGATAAGAAAGTCATTTAGAATAAACACGTGATAAACCTTGAC
>OZ024746.1:80425986-80455986 GCA_964016885.1 Eledone cirrhosa | reverse complement strand
ACCTTTTTTATTTGTTTACACTTTTTTTTTGTATTTATTTTTGTATAGTCCTTTATGTTTCAGTCCTTGTGGCCAATAAAGAAACAATTTAGCTTAGCCTTCACTTTCTCACCTTTACCCCCCTCCCACTACTTCCATTTCCCTCACCTTACAAACGTTAATTACCTTAAGTGGATTTGAATGGCTTTAGAATACAAAATATAAAATATACTACACAGAAAAAAAACATACAAAAAAGGTTTAACAAATTAAACCATAAGAAAACATACGAGAGTGGGCTGAAAAGTTCATAGGCAAACTATGAAGGAGTGATGCTAGAGCTGTGAAATCTTGCATGCATTAATTTCAACTAGAGTTACGGCCCATTACGTCCTGAGTTCAAATTCCGGTGAGGTTAACTTTGCCTTTCATCCTTACGGGGTCGATAAAATAAAGTACCAGTAATACACTGGGTAATTGCTGGCCTTGTGCCTAAAGTAGAAACAATTATTATTAATAACTGCAGTGTTTCTTTCCAGAAACTATATTGAAAAAAACACGCCATGCTTTGCAGCATAGAGTTACGGCTCTTTGCGGTCTGAGTTCAAATCTCGCCGGGGTTAAACTTTGCCTTTCATCCTCATGTGGTCGATAAAATAAAAGTACCACTTAAGTACTTAAGTACTTAAGTACTTAAGTGGTACTTTTACTTAAGTACCACTGATTTCATTGCTGGCCTTGTGCCTAAAGTAGAAACAATTATTATAGGAATGGGAATTGATGTTTTATTTGGTGTGTTCAGCCCTTTATACACACACATGCCCTCACATACACACACATATATATATATATATGCGTGTGTGTGTTCAGTTAGCCCTTTATACACACATATGCACTCACATAAACACACACGCACACACACACATATATATATATATATGTGTGTGCGTGTGTGTATGTGTATGTGAGTGCATGTGTGTGTATAAAGGGCTAACTGAACACACACACACACACATATATATATATATATATATGTGTGTGTGTGTGTGTATGTGTGTGTGTGCGTGTGTGTGTATGTGAGTGCATGTGTGTGTATAAAGGGCTAACTGAACACACACACACACACACACACACATATATATATATATATATGTGTGTGTGTGTGTGTGTGTGTGTGTGTGTGTGTGTGTGTGTGTGTGTGTGTGTGTGTTTGTATAAACAAATAATACATCCGGTCAATTGAGCATGGCTTAAATTAGAATGCACAGGAACCACACCTGGTAACTGACTGACCATCCACCGCCACCATCACCACTGCTGCCATCATCATCACCACCACAACCACCATAACCACCATTACCACTGACGTCGCCACCGCCCTCATCACAACCTCTTCACCAACTAACATACTCAGCTTTTCGTAGTTGGAGTTTGAAAGGCGATTACAGAACAAATGTGACGACAGCACAACTAGGTGTTGTTGTTTCTGTTTTTTTTCTTGTTATTTTTGTTTGTTTCTCTTGTTATTGTTGTTGTTGTTGTTGTTGTATTTAGAGTTCTACCTAGGTCATGCCGGACCATGAAGACATATGATCAAAGAGTTCTAGCTATGATTATCAGACAATGCATTCTAAACCCGGACGGTAATGAAGAACAATCATTGGCGTGCGGGACCCAAGTAACTGACCACCTCGTGGTCCTAGCGGATGGAATAGGGAATTGACTGTCAAGTGGTGGAATTTCGCAGTGCCATTCTCTACCTTGCTACATACAGCCACACATCCCATAGTCTTCTTTACTCATAACATTTCTTACACTACAAAAGCAATCCTACAAAAATCAATAACAAGATTTTTACCCCCCCCCCCCCCTTCCTTACATCCTATATAAAATCCAATGCTTGACCGACAATAAAATTAACTCACTGTCATAATAAACATCGCAGCTATCAGCAACTCAACATCGCTATCCTATCTCCAATCTATAATTATGATGCCAACTGCGTCCCCAGTTCGCAAAAAGGGCAATTACATCCATGTTGCCGAATGGTGTTCCAGTCTCCGACCCCCCCCCCCCCCCACACACACACACAAAGCGTTTATGCGAACGGATATATACCAAGGTAGACGTGAGTGATGACTTGGCCGCTGTCAGAATAATCGCCTCGGACGACATAGTCCTCCGCTCCAGCGAAAAGGCCATTGTTGCTTTTCGACCAAAACATCCCGAGACACCAGCAGACCTTAGACCCGTACCCCCACCTGATCCTCAACTTCTATACGTGGCCACCGAGGTGTTCAACAGGGCGATCCATTGAGTCACCCCCTCTTCGCTCTCGTGGTAGACAACGTTGCTAGGAGCATCGTAGCTCCATTCAACGCCTGGTACCTGGTCCGTAAAGACTGTCTTGCCGCGATCTTCGATAGGTGGTTTCCGCTCTGACGAGAATTGAGATCGAGATCCATCTTGTGAACGTCAATTATGATACCGAGGGCTTACGAGCAGACTGAACCTAGTCGACGCACATTCGGTTCTCTTCCTGTTCAGGAACTACTTTGCTATACCGAAGCTTCTATATGCCTTCCGCAGTGCCCCATGTTACAGCCACGCATCTCTCTTCGCAGACTTTGACACCCTTATCCGGTGCGGGGCTGAGGAGATATACAAGGTTTTGTCACAAAACACAAGATGGAGTAAACAGATTAAGGCCAGAAAGAAGAGGACGCACAAAAGAGAACAGATACTCATTGAGGGGTCGGTCACAGAATGTGTGACGAGAGAACTTTGACAAACTAACGAATAACTAGTAATGAAGATAAAGTGAAAAAGCGAAATCTATATGGTGTGTGTGTTTCTTTTTATGCTGGGAACATGGACATCCTAAATATGACAATTTCGGTTTCAATACACGATTTCACACCATGTATCTAGCAAAACAAATACATAATCATATAAAAAATATGTATTCAAAATTTTAAAACAGTTGATTTTTTGTTTGTTTTAAAAACTTTTCTCTCTGCGAAGTGCGCCACTAATGTCTCTATTTGAACTCCAGAGCGCCGCGAAGTCAAAAAAACTTACGAATTGCCGTCTTACTGTCTTTACAGAAACAAAAGGGGAAGGACGACCCCCATTGGTTAATACAAAGATACAAAGTAGTCATGACTAGAAATGCCTTTGATCATAGTTCTGCTCGGTTTGAGCTGGCGACCTTCGGCTAGACAACAACAACATCCACAACAACAACCACAACAACAACCTTATCTCGTCGTCTCCTTTCTATTTCCTTGTTTTCTTTCTCTTTATGAAGGCCGCGCATGCTGTTTAGAACAATAAATAAGAAAAGTAAGAAAGAAAGAAAGAAAGAAAGAAAGAAAGAAAGCAAGAAAGAAAGAAAGAAAGAAAGAAAGAAAGAAAGAAAGAAACTCAGATAGAAAGAAAGAAAGAAAGTCTTCTGGGGCTGATATGAGTGAAAGGAATAGAAAGCAGCCAATCGTCAGACCGGACCAAGGAAAATGTGTTTCTATTGGTCTTTCCATCTATCTGCCGGTTACAAATCTTGGCAGAAGTGTCACCCCTTTTCCGGTGGATGCGCGGATTTGAACTTAGAAAGCACGAAGCCAGAACAGGTGCGACAAAGCCCATCCTCCGCCCAACTCTTTTAAAACCTTGATGAAAAATATCTTTATTCAGTAAATTTCAGTTAAATTATAAAATGTTTGTAAAAAGGCCCCCCCCCCCCCCCCCAAAAAAAAAACAAAAAAACATGAAATAACGAAAATAAAGAAAAAAGACCAGCAATTAATCTCAGTGCATTACTGGTATTTTTTTTTACGGGGTCGATAAAATAAGGTACTAGTAATGCAGGCCTTGCGTCAAAAGTAGAAACAATTATTATTTATCTGAGAGTGTTGGATTGGTAGAATTGGTAGAGCGTCGGAAAAAATACCTTGTGGTATTTGTTTACGTTCTAAATACACATCCCACCGAGGTCAACTTTGCCTTTTAATCTGTCCGGGGGTCGATAAAATATAGTACCAGTCAAATATTGAGGTCGGTATAATCAACTCCCCCCCTCCTCACTACATTTTAAGTATACTCAGACAGACACAGTTATATAAACAGCTCCCTCTAGACACAAGGCCAGTAATTTTGGGGAGGGAAAGTCGATTAAATTGACCCCAGTGCGTTACTGCTACTTTATTTTATCGACCCCGTAAGGATGAAAGGCAACATTAACCTCGGCGGGATTTGAACTTAGAACGTAAAGAGCCATAACTCTATGTTGCAAAGCATGGTGTCTGAAGCTCTACCGATACTGCCAAGCCACCGCCCTTGAATTGTTTCTACTTTTGGCACAAGGTCAGCAATTATCCCAGTGTATTACTGGTATTTTATTTTATTGACCCCGTAAGGATGAAAGGCAAAGTTAATCTTGGCGCGATTTGAACTCAGACCATAAGGGGCCGTAACTGTTTGCTGCAAAGCATGGCGTCCGACCCTCTACCGATAACGTGCCAAGCAGACCTGAAGGGAGTCACTGAGTTGTGACTTATAAATAAATTCTTGAGATTTGATCTCAGAACATAAAGGGCCGTAACTCTATGCTGCAAAGAATCTTGTCTGATGCTCTACCGATTCTAATAATAATAATTACTATTATTATCGCCGAGGGCGGTGGATTGGCAGTATCGGTAGAGGGTCGGACGCCATGCTTTCCAGCATAGTTACGTCCCTTTACGATCTGAGTTCAAATCCCGCCGAGGTTGACTTTGCCTTTCATCCTTACGGGGTCGATAAAATAAAGTACCAGTAATGCACTGGGTATTTGCTGGCCTTGTGCCAAAAGTAGAACCAATTATTATCGCCAAGGTTAGCTTTGCCTTTTATATTTACGGGATCAATCAAGTAAAGTACCATTAACCCAGTAGAGTCAATTTAATCGACTTTTTACTCTTACAAAATTGTTGGCCGCTTAAATCAGAAACCCTTTTCATTATCGCCAAGGTTAGCTTTAGTGTTGATAAAATAAAGTACCAACAAAGCACTGTGGTTGATTTAATCGACTTCCCTGCCCCTCCCAAATTGTTGACCTGGTGCCTAAACTAAATCAGAAACCATTATAAAAGGAAGGAGGAGACGAGGGGGGGTCAAACACTCTTAGCTGGGAGCTAATTCTACTAGTTGGCCCTTTTGACAACTAATATCAGCAAGATACGCCACATTCTTTAGATACCGACTAGACTAGGACAGCGGATGGTAGACATCGTCTGTGGATGTCATCGAAGATAGGGTTGTAAGCTCTAAGATAATCTGCCTGGTTATCCTTCCTTTCCTCCCCCTCTCCTCCTCCTTGTCATTCACAAAGTCGCCATTTGGCATGCGGGATGGGAATGTATAATCAATACACACACACGCACACATATATATATAAAATATATATATTATATATATGTATATATATATATACATACATACATATATCTATATATTTATATGTATTTATTACAGAGTATATATATATATATATATATATATATACTCTGTAATAAATACATGACTTATAGAAATGACATCGGGTTTTAATTTGAAGCCAACCCTGAAGTCAACAGAAAAACCCCAAACTGTTTTTATTAAACACGGAAGTGTCAATAACTTTTGCTGCCTTGTTCGAAAATAAACTTTTGGCGTCATTGTATTTTAAATTTGATCTACTTATATGATATATGATATATGATATATGATATACTATACAGTAGAATGGACATCACTCGGTTTTGACGATGAGTGTTCCAGTTGTTTGCTCAACGAGACAGCATGCACATAAGATTAGCACGTAGAGGCTGAGCATTCCACAGATATGTGCATTTTGAAAGTAGTTCTCAGGGAGATTCAGTGCAGCACAGCTGGTCCTTTGAATTACAAGTACAGCAGAGCCTGGGCTGGTAGCAGAACGCACCAGGTTGCCACATGAGTAGGTGTCACAGTATGTGGCATGCCAGATGAGGGACCAACCCCCGGGGAACCGAAAGAATGTCATGGCGTCTGGCCTTTTGCCGTCTCCTCGATCCAACTCTACAGGCTCGATCTGAGAAGGGAAGCCTGCACCATCCAGGCCATGATGTATGATCTCGTAATGAGTAGCATGGCGTGGGGGAAGACCAGCACTGTATTGGCATGACATGGGGGGGGGGGGGGGGGGGGCAGCACTGTAATGGTATGACAATTGGGGGGAGACCGAAAGGATCCACAGTGATACCACAGTATTTGTGAGGCTCACAGACGCGGATGCCAACCCTCAGGGAAACACCAATGCACAAGCAGTCGCCGTCCAGCTGAGTGTGCCATTCGCGAGTGATGGAACTGCGTTAAGCCAGGCACCACTGTAGGGTTGGGAGGCCGAGCGGAAACATGCCAGGTGGGGCTGATCGAGCTGGTGCACCAGCCCGCCTGAAATCATATAGCAAAGGATGGCGTCCCATTTCTTTTGGCGGGACTAGTCATCTACGGAGGAGGAAAAGGAGATGGACATTCACAGGATGGAGACCGAACTGGCTCCATATCGCGTAGGCCGCCTCACGCTCTTCGATCAAGAAAGTTCAGTTGTGTTGTGGAGAACCCTGTTGATGAGGACATGGCAAGAGGTCACCGACGAAAGGAAAGCAGGCAGAGCCAGTAGCACAGGAGACCGGACATTGAGGCAGCCATATTTGATGTGTAAGGTAACCTGCTGCCATCCGGTGTCATCAAACCGGACGTTGCATATCTCCCCAACAGCACACCGGATGCAGACGTCGAAATCTGTGAGGAGAGATACTTGGTTGTAGAGGGGGGGGGGGCAATAAGAGCGTCGCCATGGCAAAGCAGTTCCTGAACAGAAAGAATGCCGGGGTGGGCGTCAATCAGGCTCAGTCTACTCGTCATGGCTTCTAGCTGGCGTAGTCTGAACCTGAGGGTAAAGCGAATGGCAGATGGGAGGATCGGCGAACCGAAGATAAGGACCTCTTCTTTAGGGGTCACCTGCACCTGATGGAGTGATGATCACACGTCCGAGACGGAGGTCACGAAGCCCTCTGAGTCGTAATTGATGTTCACGACCTCCGATTTGGACGAGTTGATCTCGAAGCCGATCCTCACCAGAGCAGGAACCACTGATTGGAGATCCTGATAGACGCTCTCTGTGGGTTCACCAATCGTCGCATTGTCCAGGTACCAGATGTTGTGAGGAGCGATAATACTTCGTGCAACGCTGTCTACCAAGGCAAGGGACTTATATACCCTACAGTAGATATAACTTTATCGTATACATCGGTTGCTTAGCGCACAACCATATATATATATATATATATATATATATATATATATATATATATATATATATATATATATATATATATATATATATATTTATATATATTTATATATTTATATATATATATATATATATTTATATATATATATATATTTATATATATATATATATATATATATATATTTATATATATATATATATTTATATATATATATATATATATATATATTTATATATATATATATTTATATATATATATATATATTTATATATATATATATATATATATATATTTATATTTATATATATATATATATATATATATATATATATATATATATATATATATATATATATATATATATATATATATATATATATATATATTTATATTTATATATATATATATATTTATATATATAATATAACTTAGAGTTTACACACAATGTGGTCATTTACAATAATTTCAGCTCTAAGAATCGCTTCTATATATATATATATATATTTATATATATATATATATATATATATATATATATTTATATATATATAACATTTCTGCTTGACCGGCAACCGCTCTGTATAATCAGTTCCTGATTATTACTAGAAATTCTATAAGAATCAAACATTCATGATTTTCAGCGGACAGGTGTGGTACTTGGCTTTGATAAGTACCAATCAGTACGAAACATAGCTCTGTCAGCTTTATCTCCCCCTGTTTGCTGAAAATTTAAAGTAAGTGAGACTGTCACTACTCATAAGGTCTTCGAAATGCTTTTAGTTAAGCATACAGTGCATTGCAAAATACACTATATATACATTCATATATATATATATATATATATATGTCAAGTAAGTATGTTTTGAAACAGTGAGCAGGTTTGAAATTAGAAAATAGAATAGCTTTCACCGTATTTTTGACTAAAGGAATTTTAGCCTGATAATGGGGTTTAGAACCCTCAGATAAATGGAAAAAGATGAGTATGTTAATACTCATCTTTTTCCATTTATCTGAGGGTATGAGTAGCATGAGGTGGGGGAAGACCAGCACTGTATTGGAAAAAGATGAGTATTAACATACTCATCTTTTTCCATTTATCTGAGGGTTCTAAACCCCATTATCAGGCTAAAATTCCTTTAGTCAAAAATACGGTGAAAGCTATTCTATTTTTTAATATATATATATATATATATATATATATATATATATAGAGAGAGAGAGAGAGAGAGAGAGAGAGGGAAAAAGAGAGAGAGAGAGAGAACAAAATGGGTGTGGTAAGATACCAGGTGGACCATAGCGCGCCAGAGTACTCAATACTGGTGGCTTAGGTCGGATCTAGCTGTCGAAACGGCCGGAGCTCAGCCGCCGGTGTCCTAACTCTTTTCCTCCCTCTCTTTCTCTCTCTCTCTCTCTCTCTCTCTCTCTCTCTCTCTCTATATATATATATATATATATATATATATATATATATATATATATATATAGAGAGAGAGAGAGAGAGAGAGAGAGAGATATATGTATGTCTACATACGTGTAAGTGTGTGTGTGTGTGTGTGTGTGCCTGTGTATGTTTATGTATGTAGACATACACACATTAAAATACCATTTCATCCATGTTATATCTAAGGAATCATTTAGTCACCAGTGACTAGCAATTTGACAGTTACACTTCACCACTTCCTTCACTCACATTCTTCATATAATTCCATTTATTTTTTTTTTACTTCCGAACCTCTTTGTCTAAATATTTATTATTTATTTATCTTATTTATCTATTTATTTTATCATTTATTTATTTACTTCCTTTGGCAATATTTAAATTCATTGAGCCATGTAATTATTACGTGCCTAATTATGGCAGATTGTAATTCCGTCCATGAAGCTTATTCTTTCTTTATTTTTTATTGTTTTTATTGCCTATTTTTGTTGTTGCCATTTTAAGACTATTTTTACCTATTTCCCCCTCCCCTCATCTCGTCTCGTTCTTTCTTTTCTTCTTTCTCTCTGTTTTTAATTATTTCCCTCGTTTTTCTTTCTTTTTCTTCTTTTATTTTACCATTTTTTTTTATCTGTTTGAACTTTGATCTCCATTTTTCTTTCTTCCTTTCTTTCTTTTGTTCTTTCTTTCTTTTTCTTTCTTTCATTGTTTGTTTGTTTGTTTGTTTGTTTCTTTTTTTTCTTCTTTCTTTCTTTCTTTCTTTCTTTCTTTCCTTCACATTCATTTTATCCTAATTCATATTCAGCCCGTCTTTTCTTCTTTCTTTGTTTTGTTTTTTTTTCTCTATTTATTTTCACTCTTTTCTTTCATTTCCCTTGTTTATTATCGGAAAGATGGAGAAAGCTAGAACGAGAGACGTGAAGAGAGAGAGTGTGCTATCATGAACACACACACACGGAGAGAGAGAGAGAGAGAGAGGGAGAGAGAGAGATAGAGAGAGGGAGAGAGAGAAAGAGAGAAAGAGAAAGAGAGACCTAGATAGAGATAGAGAGAGGGATATATATATATATATATATATATATATATATATATATAGATAGATATATATATACATATATATATATATATATATATATATATATATATATATATATATATATATATATACACATATATATATATACATATATATATATACACATATATATATATAAAGAGTGAGAGAGAGAGATACCTAGATAGAGATAGATAAAGAGAGGGATATATATATAAAGAGAGAGAGAGACCTAAATAGAGATAGATAGAGAGAGGGATATATATATATAAAGAGAGAGAGAGAGAGACCTAAATAGAGATAGATAGAGAGATGGATATATATATATATATATATAAAGAGAGAGGGGGGAGACAGGGGCAGACTTTGATTCTGTGGATATCAAATTATTCATTATATTATATTTGTTTCCTCTTTTTTTCTTCGCTCTCCACCTCCCACCTCGCCATTTTTAGCCACACGTTTTCTGGTTTTCTTTCTCTCCTTCTCCTTTAGCATTACCTTTGCCCTTCATCCACCCACCACCCTCATGTTATTATTCTTTTCTATTATTTTTATTTTTTATTTTTCTCTTTTATTTCTTTCTTTCTTTCTGACCTCTTTTTCATTCCATTTCTTCTTTCCTTCTCTTTCCTTTCTTTTGTTTTATTATTCGGTAAAAAGCTTCATGTGTTCGGATGGGTTACTAAAGTTTGTTATGCGGGTAGATTTACCGCACGTGGAAATAACTAACCGACGGTTCTTAATTTCAAATCTGTTCTCATTAAAAGCTTCATCATTCCTCTTTTTAATTTTGTTGAAATATAAATAAATTAAATGTACAAAAAAAAAAAGAAAAAAAAACAGCAACAAAATATACAACTGCCAAAAAAAGAAAGAAAAAATAACAAAATATAAAAGAAAACAAGTAAAATTTGATAAATTGCTTTAAAAAATTATATAAAGCAAAGAAAAAAAATTGCGAAATAAATAAAGAAAAAGAAATATATTGAAAATAAAATATAAAGAAGAAACTCATTGAAAAAATAATAAAATATAGCATAAAGATAGAAATATATAAAATATATACATACACACACAGTCACATATACACACAGAGGCACACACACACATACACACATTCTAATATACACAGACAGACAGACAGACACACAGACAGACACACACAAACAGACACACACACATACACAAACAGACAGACACACACACACACATACACAAACAGAGACACAGATCATCACCCCCCCCCACACACACACACACACACATACAAATTATCAAAAGCATAACTCTTTCGAAACCTTGACCTTGTTCAATGTCAATATTTTTCTGGTGTAATTTATTAATTTTTTTTTACTTTTTTAAAGCTGTGTAGATTTTTTTTCCCTCCTTCAACATATTTAGTGTTGTAAAAGGCTTTCCTCATCAATCGTCTGCTTTCTTCATTTTCTTCAGTTCACTACCTCCTTCTCTTCTCAGATCTCCTCTGCCCACTACTTCTCTTCTCCTTCAACACTTCCAGGTTTCCTTCTCCCCCTAACACCCCCTAACACCATTTCGTTGCCTCTCCAACTTGGAGGTATGTTTTTAGCCGCTGGGTAAACTTAAACCTTACTCGTCCTCTTCCATTTGCACGCTCTCCTATCCTTTTTGTGGTTGTCATGCTTCATTGCTTTTGACACTCTGCTATTATCAGCGAGGCGTGACGGCTTGGTCCTTTGCAAGCGTTACTTAAATGTCATATACAATTGAGACCGATTATGATACCCTCACCCGGTATATGTTTTTTCTTTTCTTTTTAATATTCACTTTGAGCCTTTCGATTAAAAACAAATAAATACAATAAATAAGACAAGAAAAAAAAAAAAACGGAAAAATAAATCAAGAGAAAAGAATCCTAAAAGAAAGAGACAAATGTAAAACCACACAAAAAACATCGAAAGTAAAAAAAAAATGATAAAATTTCTCCTAAATACCCAACTTCACTCACAAGCTCACGTCCTTTTTAATATCCAACCATCAATTTCTACTCCTTTTTATCTCCCTTTATAGCCAATATTCACATATTTATTTATATTTATATCCTTATATTCATGTCCACTTCTCTCTCTCTCTCTCTCTCTCTCTCTCTCTCTCCCTCTCTCTCTCTCCCTCTCTCTCTCTCTCTCTCTCTCTCTCTCTCTCTCTCTCTCCCTCTCTCTCTCTGTCTATCTATCTATCTACCCCTTTTCTTGTGCGCCTTTGTGGCAAATAAAGAAATGTATCTACCTGTCTATCTGCCCGTCTCTCTTTCTCTTTCTCCTTAACTCTCTCTCTCTCTCTCTCTCTCTCTCTCTCTCTCTCTCTCTCTCTCTCTCTCTCTATCTCTATCTATCTATCTATCAGTCTGTCTATCTACCTGTCTGTCTGTCTCTCAGTCTGCCTTTCTTTCTATCGTTCTCTCTCACTCCATCTATCTCTCTCTCTCTCTGATAGATAGATAAATATAAATATATATATATATATATATATATATATATATATATATATATATATCTATCAGTCCATCTATCAAACAAGCTATCTATTCTCTCTCTCCCCCTCCCTCTCTTTATCCCCATAACTATTGAAATACTATTATGTCCCCCCTGCCTATGTGTTCGTTCTTTCATCTCTATTGAAATCTCTATATCCTTTTTTATACGTTTTCTTTTCTTCTATTGACTATGTATTGGCCATAACTAAACGCACGCACACATATACTGACATGCATATATACACACACATACACATATACTATACTGACATGCACAGACACACACATACACATACACATATATATATATATATATTATATATATTTTATATATAGTTATATTTTATATATAGTTATATATATATATATATATATATATATATATATATATATATATATATATATATATATATATATATATATATATATATATATATATATATATATATACACGCACACATGCACACTGTCACACACACACCATTACACATATACACATATACACACACTCACATGCATATATACATATACACGCACACATACATACTGACACACCTATACATATACACTTGTTGTTGCTGCACCTCCGTCGGTTCTAGCGAGGAATGTTCCAATTGTTCGAACCCCTGAACAGCCTGCTCGAGGAATTAATGTGCAAAGTGGCTGAGTATTCCATAGACACTTGCCCCGTTAACGTTGTTCTCGGGAAGATTTAGCAAGACAGTGTGTCATGACTGACACTTTGAACCTCGGGGGAGCCTCAGTTTGACATGCCTGGTTTAGAGAGAACTGCTTATGATACGTTCAGTGCATATATCAATTTGTACAGTTCTTCCCCAATTTCAAGAGTTTCACACATGGTTGCTAGTTGAGTAGACTGGAGCAACTCTAAATAAAGTCTCTTGCTCAAGAACACAACGTCAACCCGAGGATCGAACACACGATCTTTCTATCATGAGCCGAATACCCTGACCATTAAAACACACGCCTTCACACGCCTTCACACGCATACACACGCATACACACGCACACACAAAAACCATACGTGTGCACAAATACTGCGTAAAGACACACATACACTCATACAGTAAGAGAAGCCGACGAATGGTCATAGTAACATTGTCTCTTCCAAAGAGGAGCTTTGTTGTTGTTTTATAAACAGTGTTATCTACTATAGCTCCAAGTAGATCTAAGCCTTGTGAGGGAAATTGGGTAGTCGGAAGCCGTTTAGCAGCCTGTCGATTGGATGTTGTAATTTAGAGAGTCAGCCATGACACATAATGTGTCACACTGAGAATTACGTTAAGAGTGTTACACGTGGATGTGGAATGCTAAGCGACTTACACGTTAACTTGATGAGTAGGCTGAACATTCATCGTCGAAACCGAAGATGTCCTATTTATCTTTATATTCAAGGATAATTTTACAGATCGTCCCACAGTTTTGTAACTACGGATCATATCTGCGTAGGTTTATCTAACCTTCCGCAAGGTTGCGTAACATATCAAGTCCCTGTGGGGTTTTAATAAGGGCTCCAGTTTCCCCATGTCAGCATTTTGCTGGTTCCAGATTGCACAGAACTGTTACTGGTACTGCAAAGTATTCCGACCAATGTTCTAACAATTACACCAATCCACCGCCCTTAACTGGTCCTTTTTTTTATCGACTCCGAAAGGATGAAAGGAAAAGTTGACTTGAGCGGGATTTGAATTCAGAGCACATGAGAACCAGGACAAACACCGTAAACCGTGTAATCCTACGATGTAACAACTCTGCTGAGTTGCAACAATTCTGAAGAGTGACAGGCAGATATTAGTTCCTACATTGATTCCACTCTTGTAACTATTTGTGTACTTATAGTAAGTGATCCACCGGTGATTGGTAGTAACGGTAGAACGTCGGACAACATGCTTTGTGGCATATAGTTATGCCCCTTTACGTTCTGAGTTCAAATCTCGCTGAGGTTAACTTTGCCTTTCATCATTACAGGGTCGATGAAATAAAGTACCAGTCCTGGAGGCAATTTAGTCGACTTTCACCTCTCCCCAAATTGTTGGCCTTGTGCCTAAATCAGAAACAATTATCTGATGTTGATAAAACGACATCTGAATATCAAGTTAGATGCAAAGAAACTGTAAAATATCCGTAAAATATAGTTGTTGAAGGTGATCATATGAAACCGAAGATTGAAATCTCTTCCTTGAAATAAGAAATAATGGCATAACACTTGCAACAAACACAAGGCAATGTAATTTTCCTAGAAGAAGACAAATAATAAAAGAAAATAATAAATTATCGCAGCCTGAGCTAAGCTAAGGAGAACAACATACTCACACACACACATATAAGCTACAAGTGTTGTTAATTTAGTATTCAAAGACATGGACGCTAATAATTTTACGGACAACACATGTACAGGTGGAAAGTTCGATATAAAATGCAAGTTTATCTTATTTTACTTTTATTTTATTGTTTCGTATTTTTAAATGAGATAAGAACCCAATTTCTGAATCATTGCTGTTGGCGAAATATAAGAATTATTGTAGCACATATCACGATGAAAGAAGTGTACTTCCTTAACAGGAGAGTGGACAATATAAAAAAAGATTCTAATCCATTTCACGATGAAAGAAATGTATTTCCTTAACAGAAGAGTGGACAATATAAAGGGGAAGAAATACAACCGTTTGTCGAGAGACAATCGACAAAGAAAACAATTAACTATGAACGAAACTAGCATGTATTTTCACATTAACAACCCTGAATTGAATTTAGTTGTTGTTTAGCCCTAGGTCAGCCCTTTGATCTATGATCAAAGCCGTTACAACTCTAACCATCTGATCTTTTTTTTTTACTCAAGCATTTATATATTTATGATTACATTGTCCAATGCGACCATCTTTTTAGAGAGTTGAGTATGATTTGAGTCAGATTTGGTTGCTATTTCTAGTTGGTGCTTTTACCACATAGAATGTCTCTCGTTTGTTCGAATTCAATTTAGTTCAATTCTTTGGCAAGTATAACCAGCAAGTAAATATAATAAATATCAGAAGAATCGGTAGAGCATCGGACAAGACACCTTGCGGTATGTAATTACGGTTGTTCCTGGTTCAAATCACACTGAAATCGTACATTTGGATCAGTGTAAGGACCGGGTTACATATCCATTGCAATCTGCATTGCCTGTATTATCCACGGAATTTGATTACAGTAGGAAACGCGTGTGTTTAGTCAACCAGTCATTCACCCATCTCTCTCTCTATATATATATATATACATATATGTATATATACACACATACAGAAAGACAGACAGATACACACACACACACACACACACACACACACACACACACACACACACACACACACACACACACACACACACACACACACACACGCACGCACGCACACACGCACACAATAATTATATTTTGCTCCCCAAACACCAAAACACATCTATTTGTATATGCCCTACAATGACCGTACATATTATAAAGAGATAGAAGAGAGAGAGATAGATATAGATATAGAATGGAGGAATGGAAGAGAGTTCGGCGTAGTAGATATAGAGAGGAGGAGAGTTTGGTGCTAATTGATATAGAGAGGGGGATTGGAAGAGAGTGTCGTGGAGTAAATATAGAGAGGGGGAGAGTTTGGTGTTAATTGATATAGAGAGGGGGATTGGGAGAGAATGTTGTATTGATGATATAGAGAGGGGTAGACTTTGGTAGTGATGGATATATATTGAGAGGGAATGAGAGAGAGATTTGTATGGTAGATATATAGAGGGGGTGTAGTTTAGTGGTAACTGATATATAGAGGGAGGCTGGAAGAGAGTGTTGGATATTAGATATAGAGAGGAGGAGACTTTGGTGTTAATAGATATAGAGAGGGGTATTAGAAGAGAGTTCCGTGTAGTAAATATAGAGACGGGTAGATTTCAGTGCTTGTAGATATAATTGTTTCTACTTTAGGCACAAGGCCAGCAATCACCCAGTGCATTACTGGTACTTTATTTTATCGACCCTGTAAGGATGAAAGGCAAAGTCAACCTCGGCGGGATTTGAACTCAGATCGTAAAGAGACGTAACTATGCTGGAAAGCATGGCGTCCGACCCTCTACCGATACTGCCAATCCACGGCCCTCAAGTGCTTGTAGATATAATGAGAAGGTTGGGAGAGGAAAATATTGCTAAATATATAGAGGGGGACGGGATGAGGCATTGTCGTATAAGATATAGAGGGGGTAGTTTGTGATTGATAGAGAGAGAACGATTGCAGCAGAGTGTGATTGAGATGGTGATAGGAAGAGTTTGGAGATGATTGATATAAAGACGGAGATTGGCAGAGTGTTTTGTATGTTTGATATAGAGAGGGGGGAGAATTTAGTGGTGGTAGATATATAGAGAGGGGTAATGGGAAAGTGCCGTGTAGTAGATAAATAGAGGGGGATTGGGAGAGATAAGTGTAGATATTTATAGAGAGGGATGAGTGTATTAGTGTTAGATATAGAGAGTAGAGAGGGGATAAGAGAGTCGGTGTTTTGGTAGATATAGAGAGGGTGACCCCCCACCCCCCTGCCCCCTACTCTGGGTGCCCCCTACAATGGGGCACCATCATATTAATAAATATATTATAGTGATTTGCTTATTTCGAGACTTACTCTTACAGCTATTGCGAATTATATTACCTACCAAATATACTC
Source organism: Eledone cirrhosa (assembly GCA_964016885.1). Classification (NCBI taxonomy): domain Eukaryota; kingdom Metazoa; phylum Mollusca; class Cephalopoda; order Octopoda; family Eledonidae; genus Eledone; species Eledone cirrhosa. The sequence continues at coordinate 80,438,980 of OZ024746.1, read as the reverse complement.
TGAAGCACCCATCGAACACTGAAACATGGTGACGGGCATGGTAGGAATAAGGGATTAGCTACTATTTCTAGCATGTCAAATGAAGACATATAGAGGGTCTCTGATTTGGCTTGACATCTTCCAATTATGGGTGTGTCAGCTACTATGTGGGCGGTGACAGGATTTTTGTGCGTTTCAAAATATAAAAAAATATGAGGTGAAAAATCATTTGGATGAAACGAAACACCTTTGTTGCTGTAGTTGCTCACAAAAATGAAAAAAATGAGACCATCACAAGAGAAAGAAAAAAAAGGTCCTTAGGTCAATGAGTGCAAAATGTATCGCTTGACCAATTCATAACGATCGTCTCCGGTACGAGTGGACGGACATTTGACCCCCCAACAATTTCTATTTAAAGGATAGACAATTACAGACGTGAAATAGTATACCATTTGATTATAAATGTCCTCTATAAATGTATATATGCCACACACACACACACACACACACACACACACACACACACACACATATATATATATATATATATATATATATGCACACACACACAGTCACATATATATATACATTCATACATATATGTGTATGCATACATATATCTGTGCGCACACACACACACACAATCACACACACACACACACACACACACATATAATGATAAACTGAGGAAAATTAATAAAGTGAGGACAAGAAAACGGACGAAAACAAAACAAAACGAAACAAATTTTTTTATGGGGAACCTTATAAAAATGTTTTTTTTTTTAAAAATAAAAATACAAACGAAAGACACAGAATTCCAGGGTCATCGGCCGTTGTGGTGGACTTAGTCAGTTTCGACCCGACCAACGGTACTGCTAGTGCACCCGGGGTCACAGCGTCTGACATATATGTACACACAGACATATATATAAATATACATACATGTACACACACACACACACACACACACACACACATATATATATATATATATATATATATATATATATATATATATATATATATATATATATATATATATATATGTTAATCTCGGGTTCAATCAGGGGTAACCACAGCAAGTAAGGTTCTCAATACATAGCAGAGTATAAATATTTTATATATATATATATATATAACGAAGGAAATGTGGTAAGGAACCAAGTAGACCATAACGCACCAAAGTACTCAATACTTAGGGTAGTAGAGTGGGTAATAGGAACAAGTAAGACCCCGATGGCTGAGCTCAAGCCGTTTCGACGGCTAATTCTGGACGTCCAGAATTAGCCGTCGAAACGGCTTGAGCTCAGCCGTCGGGGTCTTACTTGTTCATATATATATATATATATATATATATATATATATATATATATATATATATTTGAAAAAAGGAAAAGAATGACTTCACTTGTAGTTCTAAACAATTTGATTTAATTTTATAATATTATAATATTATGAGTTGGTAGATCTAGTAAGTTCTTTGTTAACTTCGGTGGCAGGATTTTAAAGACACCGAAGTTAACAAAGAACTTACTAGATCTACCAACTCATAATATTATAATATTATAAAATTAAATCAAATTGTTTAGAACTACAAGTGAAGTCATTCTTTTCCTTTTTTCAAATATACCTAACTGTACCAAGGATTTCACACACACACACACACACACATATATATATACATACATATGGGAGTGTGTGAGTAAATATACAATTCACTATAGTATTGAAGATTTCTGTCTGTCGTTGTCATTGTGTTGAGGAAGTGTATTTACTGAACCTTACATGGCAATGCACCAGTCGACACTTCACTGATAAAGTGTTGTCTCTCACATGTGAATAAAGTATTGTTTTACTAGTCTGTAGTAACAGACAAACTGAGGACCCAATATGGCAGCTCTCTACGCTCTCACTTTTTTTTCACCTGCCAGAAATAGCAGTCAAATTTCCCTTAAATTATTTCCTACTACCTTAAAACAAGACATGTTCGATAATATAGTCATAAATATCATGTTAATTAGCAGTAGCACGTGGTTCATAACAGGGTTGTAAAATAAACATATGAGGGTCCCGCTATGAATGTTTTAAGCTGTGATTATATCACAGCTTTCTTAGTAGTGTGTGAGAATGCCAGACAGCTGTTTCTGGATTTTGATCTTCGTCGGGGACATTTACACACTCGGTACTGTGTGTATAGATGCAGTATGTCTGAAAAAGATGGTATGTTGATGTCTTGAAGGTCTTAGTCCATAGATCTGCTTCATCACGGCTGACCTATGGTTAGAAAACAATAACAGTCAAGCCGCTGATTTGCTAGAAATAGAAGGTAAATCAGCCTGAAAACTGATCCTACCAATTAAAAAAAAAAAATGAAAATATACATAATCAATGAGGGACCCTCTACCCAGTTACTCAACTTGCTAGATATATCGGACAATCACAACTCCATAAAATCACACATTTCTTACAGTGTCTTAAAAAAGTACGAACATTTGATAATCTAGTCTTGGATGTATAGAAAGACGGGTTGGTCGCCGTCGGAATGGCTTTTTTTTTTCATAGATATAGATGATTAGGGATGACCTAGAACTAAAGAATAACAAGAGACAGCTTTAAGTAAAGATCGACTTGATATCAACATTTTGTAAATTTATAAAACAAGAATAAAAATCTGAATACCCCAGAAATGATTTACACTCAGATGGACTGAGCCACTTTTTTTCTGGTTTCCATGCTGTGAATTGTATACAAGATATATGCCCCAAGGATAGGACGTCAGTCCCTCATTACTAACAAGTTATCATTGTGTGACAATGAATAACTTCTCAATTACAAAGTCTTGCTTCTTTTTATATTGTTTAGCCAGGGAAGGAATAGTAGTACCTATAGTCGTTTTTAGGGCCTCCGAAACTGAAGAAAGAGAAAGGCAAGTTATTCTCAAACTGGAGACCTGATTCGAATTCTTGTAACTGAATGAACTCTGCTAAAGACATCCAAGGTGTTAAATTGGGCAACAGATTAAGACTAACCCCCAAGTATGTCACACATTGGGATTTGAACACAAAACACTCGAAGGCGGAACAAATACTGCAAGGTATTTCGTTCTACAATCTAGCAGATCTGTTAATGATCGCGTTGTTGTTTGTGGTGGTCGTCGTTTTGGTGGGTGGGATGGTATTCAGGCGCCAGTTTAGTACTGATCAAAGACATTTCAGTTATTATTATTACTATTTTTTTTTATAAAGTGTATCTAAGAACACACTATCCATTTTGTTTTGTATTTTTAAAATATGTTTTAATATTTGACGGATATTTGGCTGCTATTTCTAGCATGTAGAGCTGAAACGTTGGGGCTTCCTTATAGCAGTGGATTTTTGCACTGATTTATCAAGTGCCTCCTTATCTTTTAAAATAGATTTTATGTGTCAAAACTGATGTTTTTCTTCCTTTCCTGGTTGGTTGAGGTTGTTAACAAGCCCCACTCACAATGTTGTTTTATATTCCGATTAGAAAAAAAAAAAGAGAGATTTAACTTTTAACATCCTGTACCACAGGAAACCACAATAGCAAGACATTCTTGCAAAGTACAAAACAGCACTATGATTACATCACATTAAACATTAGAAGTCTTTATTTTAGTTTATAGCAAATTTTTACAACAATCTGTCCCCTAACAAAGATACTATAAACATTTGAATTAACAAACCTCTTTTTTGATATTTTCTTCTAAATCGACCCGACGTAAATGACTATAATAATAGTTGATCACTATAAATAAAAGTTGAGAAAATCTCAGTGGCCTCATGGCATGAAACCGAGATAAGCACCGGGGCCTAATGAGCCTTCTGACTTAAGACAGACATATATATACATATGTCTGTCTTAGATATAATTTATAGATTTTCATGTTAGGTTACTTCTTGACACAATACGCTACTTTTTGAAAATTTGTGCAACAAACCCAGAGAATACCTTATTAACCCCCCCCCCCCCAACTCCAACAAATCTAAATAAACTGAACAATTCTGCAAGAGAGCCTCGTGGTAATAAAGTTCACTTCTTTAACAAAATGATACAGACCACGTGTGCTTAAAGTTATAATGGCGATATTAGTGTTAAAATACAATGACGGTATTAGAGTTAATGATAGCATGCTGAGACATTATTTGTAAAGCGATTTACGCAGAAGATAAGGGTTACATTTTCATCTGGCCTGGATTGTCAATTCTTCCCTTTATTTAACCGGCCAGTTTACGACATGCTCTCAATTTAATCCGTGAAAATATCGGATACTAAAAATCATATGCTATTAATATATTTTATATATTCATCCGAATTCGTCTCATGGTGTTGCGTTATTTGTTCTAGCTCTTTACATTCTCAGTTCATATCCCGTCGAGATCAACTTTGTCTTTTATCCTTTCAGGGTCGATAAAATGAAGTACCAGTCAAATACTGGGGTTGATTTAATCAGCTTTGCTCTCCCTCCAAGTTTACTGGCTTTGTGCCTAAATTATAAATCAATCTTTCTTCTTCTTCTTCTTCTTCTTCTTCTTCTTCTTCTTCTTCTTCTTCTTCTTCTTCTCTTCCTCCTCCTTCTTCTTCTTCTTCTTCTTCTTCTTCTTCTTCTTCTTCTTCTTCTTCTTCTCTTCTTCTTCTTCTTCTTCTTCTTCTTCTTCTTCTTCTTCTTCTTCTTCTTCTTCTTCTTCTTCTTCTCCTCCTCCTCCTCCTCCTCCTCCTTCTTCTTCTTCTTCTTCTTCTTCTTCTTCTTCTTCTTCTTCTTCTTCTTCTTCTTCTTCTTCTTCTTCTTCTTCTCCCCCTCTCTCTCTCTCTCTCTCTCTCTACTCTTCTACCTCTCTTATTCTCTCTTCTCTTCCTTCATTTCAACGTCTCTCTTCCTCTCTCTCTCTCACTCCCCCCTTTCCATGTTATACTACAATATAAACACGTGCAAAAAACAAATGTAATAAAATAATAAAAAAAAGCGTGACATTTTATCAAGGATTTATTTCAAGAATGGTAAGAATTTTTGCCTGCTATGGAGTCTGGTTTGAAGAATGGCTTTATACCGCGCTTTGAAAGATTAGCATAGAAAGAGGTTAGGTCAATTAAAATCCATTTCGATATGGATGAATGGACATTTGTAAAGGTGTCACAGTTTCCGCAACATAGTTTCAAAGAAATGATGGATTAGTAGAGTTTTGTTTCTTGTTTCTTCCTTCTTTGTTTCTTTGTTTTATTTAAGCCTTTTTTTTTTTACTGTTTCGTCACCTGATGCTGCCTAACAATATCTTAAACTACAATGACAGCCAAAACACCTGATAGTGTCTCTAGTCCACTCTTTCTTAATATAGCCTCACATCTCTTTCAGCGCATCTCCCTCGTCCTTACGGCAGCCATTACAAGTGCTTCTCAGACTAATAAAATATCAAAGACTGAGTCCTTGTACCCGCTTCAAAGATTTACGCTGTTTTAGAATTTACTTAAAATAAAGCCTGGTCTTCGTGAATAGTTAAAGAAAGTACTCAGTCATTGATGAAATCCCAACACAAGATTGAAATTAGTTCGTATCAATTAAATAGTCTAATGATTCAACTAGGAATACCAAGTAAAAACGGAAGCTATCAATGGTTTCCTTTTATGACAAACTCTATAGATAATGAACACAACCACAAGGATATGCTCCGAACGTGGAAGAGCCGAACTCCCACTGTCATCGCCTCCATCTCTCTGTATGGTGAGAAAATGGGGTCTCACGTGCTGACCTCCCCACAGCCCCGGCAGACAGAATGGAGAAGGCGTTTCCCGGAGGATGGTAAGGGAGATGCGCAGTTTACAAAGAAATTGGAATATACAAGATCTTTACATTTGCCTATATACACAGTGGGGACTACAATTCTATAGATATATTCTGTAGGACGTTATAGCATTAACAATAGACAAAAAACAAAACAAAACAAAAAACACCCACTATAAACGTATATAAGCGTCGGCATGACTGGGAAACTAAGATGTAACAGAAGGGTTTAACGTTGGGACTTTATCTCTTCGTTATACCTAATAATCATGCATGAAGTACTACCATGATTTAAGATTTTTCCCGGTCGTCAATTCGTGCAAACTTCATTAGATATATATAGTAGTAAATACTTGGAATAATATATCTCAGGGTTTAGAGCACTCAGTCCGTGGGACGAGTTGTGCATAATCAGGTCACAACAGTAGCATTTCACAGATACTCAAGTTTCATTGGGTTTAAAACCAACATATTCAGTTTGCCACATTGTGATTGAGTTACAATATGACGTTATACGGAACTATGATTAATAAAACAAGGTGGGCCATAGTTCTTCCTCTCTCTCTCTCTCTCTCTCTCTCTCTCTCTCTCTCTCTCTCTCTCTCTCTCTCTCTCTCTCTCTCACTCTCTCTCTCTCTCTCTCTCTCTCTCTCTCTCTCTCTCTCTATATATATATATATATATATGGTGGCTGCCAACTCGTTTTCGAGTACGGCCACTACTTTATATCCATGTAGGAGAACCCCTACCGATGCGCTGAACGAGTGTGACTTTTTAGTCCAGCCAGCGACTTGAAAACTCTGGTACAAACACTACACTTGTGACAATTATTGACACAGTGCTGGGCCCATGGCACCATGTGACGACAAGTGCAGAGAGATCTCCAGATATAAAGCAATGCCTGTGCCGTGAAGCTTTTATAGTGAGCAAAGGCACTGCACAAAGCCAGTCCCACTCTCTTAACCAAGATGATATTTACCAAAAAGAAGAACAAGTCAACATCATTGGATACCATCAGGGTTGCAGGTGTTATATCAGAGTTTTCCTTCTCCTAGAATTCTGCCTTGACAAAGGCTAAGGGGTCATCTCTCCCGGTGATTTTGGATGGCCATTGACTCTTAAGAGCTCCTTTGCCCTTTGACAGGTTTTGTTTTTAGTCCTGCAGGATGTCCAAAGTCACCCTCCTCACCAAGAAACCTTGGTGGGGTTGCCAGTTTAGTCGCCAACGACCCGACCATGAGACAGGTTGTACTGGGATACATGTTACCAGTAGCACCAACTGGTGACCTGACACATATATATATAAATACACACACACATATATATATATATATATATATATATTAAAATAACAGATTAAAGTTTAAGCAGCGATTCTTTGCTTAAACTTTAATCTGTTATTTTAATAAATATTTGCTCTACGGTTCTTATATATTTGATATATATTTATCCTTATCGAGCCCTCTTTGGATTTTAGTCTTCAAATTTATTATTATTACTATATATATATATATATATATATATATATATATATATATATATAGAGAGAGAGAGAGAGAGAGAGAGATGATAGCTAGATAGATAGATAGATAATAGAGATATGATATATATATATATATATATATATATATATATATATATATATATATATATATATATATTATAAAGAGAGAGAGAGAGAGGGAGAGAGAGAGAAATAGAGAGAGAGAGAGAGAGAGAGAGAGAGAGAGAGAGAGAGAGAGAGAGAGAGAGAGAGAGAGAGACGCACACACACATATTCTTGTTTTTTACTCTATGTCTCAGTTTAAAACGTAGATTTTATTGTTTAATTTCCATACGAAATGCGTCAGCAGTTTTTTTCTTTTGCATTTTAATTCCCACTGAGCCTCAAAGTATAAATACATAAATGAATAAATGAATAAATAATCATTGAGAACCACTGATGCACACACACACACACACACACACACACACACACACACACACACACACACACACACACACACACACACACACATACACACACACATACACAAATAAACAAACACAGACATTTAGTTTATATTTTCCTTTGTAACAATGTTTGGTGTACACAGACAATACTAAGTAAATAAATGGCATAAAGCAAAAGACCCATGGAAATTGGGCTCATGTCTACACTTGTTGACATTTTTTTGTATTTTATGATTTATCCATAAACTCTTTGATAATGCTTGTTTTCGAGTTATTAGCTGCCCTTTATCACACATTGTGAGCATGAAAAAAGTCACACGTGAATTCATAATGGGGCGGAAAGTACCCAATACATAACAGAGTGAAAACATGCATACATACATACATATGTGTGTGCGGACACATGTATATGTACACTCAGACACACACACGCACACACACACACACACACACACACACACACACACACACACACACACACACACACACACACACACACACACACACACACACACACACACATATATATATATAAAAGCAAATGAATGAACGAATGAAGGAGTTACAAGTCGTTAAAACAAGTTCTTTATATACCTCTTACACGTGTTACTTAGGGCGGGGGATTGGCAGTATCGGTAGAGGGTCGGACGCCATGCTTTCCAGCATAGTTACGTCCCTTTACGATTTGAATTCAAATCCCGCCGAGGTTCACTTTGCCTTTCATCCTTACGGGGGTCGATAAAATAAAGTACCAGTAATGCACTGGGTAATTGCTGGCCTTGTGCCAAAAGTAGAAACAATTATTATTATTTATTATATATATATATATATATATATATATATATATATATGAAAGGAGTCAGGACCCCGACGGCTGATCTCCGGACGTTTCGACAGCCCTGGAATTGCTGTAGTTTCCACAAATTTAAGATCAAGTCACTAGCCAGGCATGTACAACTTTGACATATAAGAATAAGCAACCAAGCTGAAACTTCTGAAGAGAGGAGAACCCCGACGCGTTCCTGATAGCAGGCGTGGAGGGGGACTTCTTATAACGAAGTCGAGAGATGGTCTGCCAGAATACTTTATTTGCTGATCTGAAGTCGGGTTCCTGCTGAACACCAAAGTCCTCCCATGACTTAACATAGAACACTTTTACTGTCTCTGCTGCAACTTTTCTCATCCGCAAGAAAGAGGACGTATTTCTAAGCCAAGCTTTGTGAGTCTGATACTTTCCTCGGATGGCATCTTTGATTTCTTGATTGAACAAAGGGGTCCTCGTGCCATGCGGCGCTACACCAAGCTACTTTCGCTCGCAGCATTTAAGAGTTAGCAACAGGTAACAATGTCCTCAGCTAGCTCGGTGTTTCCGTTTTCCTGGTCCTTACCTCCTTGTCAGCCAGCGCTTCCCATTTTATCCTGTAGGTCGAGCTGGGCCTACCATCTTTAGGTAGTCTCTAGATTGTGATCAGTTGGAAGCTTAGCTCCTCTCTAAATACGAACATCCAGCACAGAATCGAAGAGATCAGAGACAACAACACAATCAATTATTGATCTTTGTCCCCGATTTCCTTTATACCATGTGTTTTAATGGATGACTTTAATCTGGAAGAAGGTATTTATAGCAGCGAACCCATTACTAGAACAGAAGTCTAATAAGGCCTCTTCATTCGTATCTAGATCGGGATCACTATTCCTTCTAATCACTTTTTTCAATGTCAGGTGGTCAGTGCCAATATATGTATTGAAATCTCCCATTAGGATACATTTTAGAACTCTCTGTTTGGCGCATAAACTTCCTCCACCCATAAACTTCCTCTTTCAGCGTCAAGAGGTAATTCTTCCCTCCCAGTGGAATTAAGTCCATAACACATTCCGACAGCCGGGGTCTTGTGATTATTCCCACTCCCATCTGTTGAGTGATTTCTGGCATCACATCTGAATAGTGGAGTTTTCATCTTCCACCCAAATCTACAGTATCATATATATATATAATTTTTTCACATATATTTACCTAAACTGCGATTCTGTTTTTCTCTCTCTCTTACTGCTCCCTCGTTCTCTCTGTTTCTCCTACTTTCTTTCGCCCCCTCTGTCATGTCAGTTAACTCTTCCTCACACTTCCATTCACTGACTCACTGTTTCTCCCCTTCTCACTTCACCCCGTTCGCGACGAATACATTTTCCTTCTTTCTTACATTTGGATTCATCTCGAAAGGTCTTTTTTCTAAGTGCTCATATATTCACCCAGCTTATGCTAACAGAATAATTATGTAGCTTGTTCCCTTCCTATCTACGGTTAGCTTTCCTCTTTGTTGTTTACTTGTCTCACTCGCTTTACGCGTTTTAATTGTCCTAATAACTTAATTTAGTTATTATTGCACCAACGTGAGGTATATGATTTTTAATGCAATGAAATATCTATGATCGTTGGCAAATCACTGATGAGGGACTCATTTTATAACATGTTATCCATGTGCAACCTGCAGTATTCTTCTCCCCATTTTTTCACACATATATATATATATATTAGGTGTGAAGTTGAGTGGCTTCGTGGTTAGAATTTTGGCTCATAATCGTAAGATCTTGAGCTCAATTCCCGGTTGCATGTTGTATCCTTGTGCATGGCTCTTTATTTCACGTCGCTCAATTCTGCTTAGCTGATAAAAATGAGTTGTACCTATAATTCAAAGGACCAGTTTTGTCACACACCCTGTAACGCTGAATCAGCCTGAGAACTACGTTAAGAGTACACGTGCCTGTGGAATGCTCAGCCACTTGCAGGTAAATTTCATGAGCAAACTGTACCATTAATCGAAACAACTGGAACACTCGCCGTCGGAACCGACGGAGGTCTAACACACACCATATATATATATATATGTGTGTGTGTGTGTGTGTGTGTGTATAACGAAGAAAGTGTGGTAAGGAGCCAGGTGGACCATAACGCACCAGAGTACTCGATGCAAAGGGTAGTAGAGTGGATAATAGGAAAAGAGTCAGGACCCCGAAGGCTGAGCTTCGGCCGTTTCGACAGCTAGATCTAGTATGTATGTATGTATGTATGTATGTATAATTTTTTTAAAAATTTTTATTTTTATTTTTATTTTTATTTTTATTTTTATTTTTATTTTTATTTTATTTTTATTTATTTATTATTATTATTATTTTTTTTTTCTTCTCGTGCAATGGCCATACTCGATAACGAGGGGGCAGCCATCATGTATGCATGTATGTATGTATGTATGTATGTATGTATGTATGTATGTATGTATGTATGTATGTATGTATGTCAGGTCACCAGCTTGTGCTACTGGTAACATGTATCCCAGTACAACCTGTCTCATGGTCGGGTCGTTGGCGACTAAACTGGCAACCCCACCAAGGTTTCTTGGTGAGGAGGGTGACTTTGGATATCCTGCAGGACTAAAAACAAAACCTGTCAAAGGGCAAAGGAGCTCTTAAGAGTCAATGGCCATCCAAAATCACCGGGAGAGATGACTCCTTAGCCTTTGTCAAGGCAGAATTCCAGGAGAAGGAAAACTCTGATATAACACCTGCAACCCTGATGGTATCCAATGATGTTGACTTGTTCTTCTTTTTGGTAAATATCATCTTGGTTAAGAGAGTGGGACTGGCTTTGTGCAGTGCCTTTGCTCACTATAAAAGCTTCACGGCACAGGCATTGCTTTATATCTGGAGATCTATCTGCACTTGTCATCACATGGTAACATGGGTCCAGAACTATGTGTCAATAATTGTCACATGTGTAGTGTTTGTACCAGAGTTTTCAAGTCGCTGGCTGGACTAAAAAGTCACACTCATTCAGCACATCGGTAAGGGTTCTCCTACATGGATATAAAGTAGTGGCCGTACTCGAAAACGAGTTGGCAGCCACCATGTATGTATGTATATATGTATGTATGTAAGTATTCATGTATGTATGTATGTATGTATGTATGTATGTATGTATGTATGTTTGTATGTATGTATGTATGTATGTATGAGTGAGTGAACGCATATGTGTGTTTGTGTAAATGTGTGTTTGCAGTGTTAATGGTGTCTTGTTTCTCCAATTCACAGCGGATTAGGGTGACGTTAGCAAGTGTCCCGCCCTTAGACAAGGGTGGTGTAAATATGTTATCACACACATACCAATGAAATATCACTGCGGTCGGCGTTGCTTAAGATGAAGCGTTGAAACAGTTATGTATGACATCTTATCGCCTTGTTGTATACACACACACACACACACACACACACACACACACGCACATACACACACACATACACGCACACACAGACACACACACACGCGCACACACACACACACCCACACACGCGCACGCACACACCCACACACACGCATATATGCATATATATATATATATATATGTTTGTTCAAACAAACACAAACACATTCAAGCACATATATGCACGCATACATACATGCCTTCATACAAACACACATGCATATACACACGCAGACAAACACATACATGCATGCATTCAAACACATACATACACACACACACACATGCACAAACACGCACACATGCACAAACACACACACACACACACATGAAAGCACACTCATAAACACATGCACGCACACACAAACACATAAAAGCAACTTCATACACACATACATACAAACACACACATACCTACACACACACATGCAGATATACGTTATTACACATCAAATACTTACACATACAATTTCAACGCATGTGCGCCGCACACATACACATACACATAAAAGCACATACACATACACACAAGCTCAAATACAACATACGCATACGTAGGTACAGACATGTAAGTCTCAGATATATATGTACATACACATACACATACACGACGGTGGCGGCGGCGGTGGTGGTGTTGGTGGCGGCGACGGTGGTGGTGGTGTTGGTGGCGGCGGCGGCGGTGGTGGTGTTGGTGGTGGCGGCGGCGGCGGCGGTGGTGTTGGTGGCGGCGGTGGTGGTGTTGGTGGTGGCGACGGTGGTGTTGGTGGTGGCGACGGTGGTGGCGGTGTTGGTGGCGGCGGCGGCGGTGGTGGTGTTGGTGGCGGCGGCGGCGGTGTTGGTGGTGGCGACGGTGGTGGCGGTGTTGGTGGCGGCGGCGGCGGTGGTGGTGTTGGTGGCGGCGGCGGCGGTGGTGGTGTTGGTGGTGGCGACGGTGGTGGTGGTGTTGGTGGCGGCGACGGTGGTGGTGGTGGTGTTGGTGGCGGCGGCGGCGGTGGTGGCGACGGTGGTGGTG
>OZ024746.1:80413486-80420986 GCA_964016885.1 Eledone cirrhosa | reverse complement strand
CAAACAATTTACTTCAAATGTTTTACGAAAAATTTCTTTAAAAATGTTTACAAGTTTCGTAGAAATTTTCATCAATTATTTCATAAAGGTTTAACGAAAAATTCCATTGAAAATTTACTAAAAACATCCCGCAAACATTTTGGAGAAAATTTCAACAAAAAATTCCTTTAATAATATCATCAAAATTTTCCTAAAACTTTTTATTAAAAATTTCGAAAAAATTGTTTTAAAAATTCATTTAAAATTTCATCAACAATTTCATCAAACATTTTCCCCGAAATTTCATGAAAAACTTCACTGATATTCCATATCATCATAGATAATATCTTAGTTTTTAAAACAAAATTCATTAAAATTTTTTCACCAAATATTTCATATTAAATTTTACCCAAAATATTCATTAATATTTTTTTCGGCAAACCTTTTCCACATAGTTTTTACCAAGTATTTTATAAAATGTTCCATCAAACCTTTTCACAAACTTTCATAATAATTCCATCAAGAATTTCCAAAAGAATCCCTAAACTTCCAGTGGATCCTGTCAGAAGCAACCGTCTCCAACCGATCCGGCTGGATCCCCAAGACTAGCCAACCTCATGGATGTTATTCAACCATCTTGTTCGGGGTCTACTCCGGGTCTCCTGCCGGTTGGTTTTGCCCGTACAATCTGTCCAGCGATTATTTCTTGAGACATTCTAACCACATGCCCATAGCATCGGAGCTGGGCTCTCTCAATTCGGAGAATTTGTGGCTCTACCTGGAGTGACTTTCCAAAGACCCTTCGGAGGAACCTCATTTCGGCTGCTTGTATTCGTGATCGTATTCTTCTGATGAGCTGGCGCATTACTGCATCAGCTCATACTATTCTTGTACTTAATTCAGCCCGCTGTATTCCATCACTCGTGAACACGGCCCCAAGATATTTGAACATCTCCACCTGCTTCAGTGGAACTCCATTTGCATGTAGAGTGCACTGCGCAGGCTTCCTTGATATATATATATATGTATGTATATATATATATATATATATATATATATATATATATATATATATATATATATATATGTGTGTGTGTGTGTGTGTGTGTGTGTGTGTGTGTGTGTGTGTGTGTGTGTGTGTGTGTGTGTGTGTGTGCGTGTGTGTGTGCGTGTGTGTGTATGTTTGTATATGCATTGAATTTTATGTAACTTCATCTCCATGAGAGCAAAACTATATTTTATTTTATATGACGTGTAAAATCTTTAGAGTGTAATAAATATTTTATTCGAAACTACTGACTTCATATGTAATATAGTAAAAAATAATAAAGGAAGTAATTATATAGAACCAATATCACGCATATTCAGAGTATAAAGATAGTTTTTTTTTTTACATTTTAAACCATTTAGAAAGTTTGTAAATGTTTCTTGGTATGTTATTATGAATAAAAATCAGAAACTTCCTACGGAAGCTGTGCGCACACCCGAGAATGTGTTGGATAATTCACAAGATCACACAGGGCATTTCATATGGGGAAATAAGTCATGAATTATGTACAAGTTCTTTTTAGATAAAATTACAATAGTACAAAGTAAAAAAAAAATTATTATTATTCCTTGCTTACTCATTTCAAGGCACTACTTTACCTTTCACAGAAATTATATTTATATGTATATGTTTCATTTATTATATAAATAATTAAAATACCATTGAAATCTTCCTGTTCTTCTATAATTAAAAATGCGATTCTTTGATTGTATATTTTATGAAAAAAAATAATAGGTTATTTTTACCGATTTTCGTATTAAACTATAAATTTAATTAAGTATGAACTGAAACAATCTATATAATTGTCAGTATTTAGATTTAAATAATTAGATATAATTAATAGGTTTGATTTTAAATATATTCTTTAAAATACTTCCTCATCCAATGAGAAGCCATTTTGAAATTCTAAGATTGGAAGTGGATGTTTATTCTAAAAGTGGAAGTTTATTCTAAAAATAACATTGTTATTCTCTCCAATCACAGTGTAGGTGGTGTGTTAACAATATATATAACAAAGAAAGCGCTTTTTGAATGGAACCTGTCTTCAATATTTAACAATTTTGTCTCTGATACACTGTTTCAAAAAGAAAGGCGATGCTATTTAGCTATATGTCACCTATTAGAATATATATAGGACTAAACAACATACATTTGCTCTCGCGTTCTCACTAGTGTTCCTTTCGATGTCTGAGGGGTTTCTTTTTTGAGTAATGCAAAAAAAAAAAAAAAAAAAAAAATTCGCCCGCTTGCTCTGCAGAGATACTCGCTCTGCTAGAAATAGCAGCCAAATCTCATCATGCCGATGCATAATATAGTTCTATAAAGGAGTATTAGTCATGGCTCTAATACTTTTAATGATAAATCTGATGAAGTAAGAGTTGCGTATCACTTCCGTCTGGCACACTCGGATACACCCATTTACTGTGCCTCACTTCTCAGTAGTAGTAGTAGTAGTAGTAGTAGTAGTAGTAGTAGTAGTAGTAGTAGTAGTAGTAGTAGTAGAAGCAGCAGCAGCAGCTGCAAACGATAGCGTTGACGATTACGGTAACGATGATGATAATGTTTCAATTTTTAGTTATGTTTACAACCGTTTGTTTTCAAAAGCAGTCCAGCGGCGACCATCCTGTCTTTTTTCATGTATAACCAACATGACCTTCCTCTTTTTTCTTAAAATTTGGAGGCAATTTAGTTACTAGTTCTAGCAAGCCGGGAGACCATATTGGCGGTCATCCATTGGTTAATTTACGACTGTTTATATTTTCAGGAAAGCAAACGTGGTTGCTTTGTGTTGGTGTCAAGAAGTGTCATGTTAAAAAATGGGGTCTATTGGGCAGGGATGACAAGAGTCTTGGCACTCCCCCAGCCACGAATATTTCCACAATTTGGTCGTTTGTAGAGATTCTAGTTTGGTGTTGTATTTCTTTAGCCATTCTCTCCATTTTGTTTATTTGTTTCATTGATTTTATTTTAATTTTTATTTACTTCTCTGTCTTTATCGTCTGCTTGCCTTTCAAATAATATGTTTTCGAGAAAAGAGAGAGCGAGAGATAGATAGAGGGAGGGTGAGGAGGGAGGTGAGAGAGAGAAGAGTTAGATTGATACATTGATAAACAAATGAATAGACAGATTGGCAGACAGATAGTTAGGAAAACACACACACACACACACACACACACACACACACACGCACTACCACCACCACTGCCGTCACCACCACCACCACCACCACCACCACCACCACCACCACCACCAACACCACTGCCATCACCACCACCACTGCCGTCACCACCACCACCACCACTACCACCACCACCACCGCCGTCACCACCACCACTACCACCACGACCACCGCCGTCACCACCACCACTACCACCACCACCGCCGCCGTCACCGTCGCCTTCTCCTTAACCTCTTCTTCCTTTCTTCAGTTTCTACCATCTTATTTACCTTCGATTACCATAACTCCCACCTCATCAATCGAATCTAAAACATCACCCAATCTGGCAAAATTCCACCTCACATCTATCACCTCCACATCACCCCCCCCCCCCGTGTCCCCCGTTCCATGCTCCAGCCTGAAGCCAATATTTCAATATGCCAAGTGGCCGACTACCAATCGTTACACACCAACCAATATGCCAATCAATGATAAAAATCCAGCCAACCACCCAGCCAACCAGCCAACCAGCCAACCAGCCAGCCAGTCCAAAACCAACGAGCCAACCAATCAAACAGCCAACTATCTAACTAACCAACCAATTAATCAACCAACCAACCAATCAACCAACCAGCAAATCAGCCAACTAACCAACCAGCCAACCAGCTAGCCAATCAACCAAGCAGCCAACCAACCACCACCCAACCAATCAACCAACCAGCTAACCAGGTTACCAACCATCCAGCCAACCAACCAACTAACTAACCAGCCAGCCAGCCAGCCAACCAACCAATCAACCAACTAACCAGGTAACCAACCATCCAGCCAACCAACCAACCAACCAACCAACCAACCAACCAACCAACCAACCAACCAACCAACCAACCAACCAACCAGCCAACCAATCAACCAACCAACTGACCAGGTAACCAACCATCCAGCCAACCAACTAACCAACCAACCAGCCAGCCAACCAATCAACCAACCAACTAACTAACCAACCAGCCAACCAACTAATCAACTAATCAGCCAGCCAATCAGCCAGCGAGCCAGCTAATCAGCCAGCCAAGAAACCAATCAACCAGCCACCAGCCAGCCAACCAGCCAGCCAAGAAACCAACCAACCAACCAACCAGCCAACCAATCAACCACACTGATTAATTTCTCACATAAAATGTGGGTGGTCATCTTATCTGGAATAATAAGCTAAATAACGAGAATAGTTTATGTTGTTGGCAGTGGCGGTGGCGAGGGCGACGGGACATTCTATGTCTTCCCTTCATCACCTTCTTCTCCTACGTCTTTCCTTCTTTCTTTTTTTTTTTAAACAGGAAGTGAGTGGGGGTGGGGGCAACTGATAATAATGTCGCTCACTGGGTTCACTGATGCAAATGTAAGTATCAAGTGTATGTCGTCTGTTTAACTATCTGTCTGACATTTTTTTCTTTTCGACCATAAAAGAAAACAGAAAGAAATGTATATGTATTAAGTTGCTCTGAGAAGACATACTTATCTGTCTGTCTGTCTGACTGTCTGTCTGACCGTCTGTCTGTCTGTCTGTCTGTCTGACCGGCTGTCTGCCTGTCTGTCTGTCCATCTGTCCATCTATTTGTCTGTCTGTATGTCAGTCTGACTGTCTGTCTGTCTGTCAGTCTGTCTTCTGTCTGTCTGTCTGTCTGTCTGTCTGTCTGTGTGTCTGTCTGTCTATCTGTCTGTCTGTCTGTCTGTCTGTCCATCTGTCCATCTATTTGTCTGTCTGTCTGTCAGTCTGACTGTCTGTCTGTCTGTCTGTCTGTCTGTCTGTCTGTCTGTCTGTCTGTCTGTCTGTCTGTCTGTCTGTCTGATATATATTGTTAATTTGTTGCTGCCTGCCGTCGTGATCTCTGGTGTCCGCGGTCCCCGGATTGTCGTTTTCTCTGCAAATTCAGGAGAGTATCTCACCAGGTCCTTATTTTTTTTATCCTCTTTATTCTTCTTTTTCCTCTCTTCCTGTTTGTAAATATATACAACTATGAAGAAAATTTTGAATCAATAAAATCTTTTGATTTACAAAAAAACAAAAAAATTGTTCGTTGTTCACATTGAAACTAAAATTTCCATCCAGTTCAGTGAGCCGACTTCTCAGCTATACGGCCACTACATTGATGACGTAATCAGTGACACTTCACCCTCATCAGAGCAATTCATACTCCTTATATCCTTCATCAACAATTTCCACTCCGCACTGGAACATCTCTAATACTCCCATTGTCTTCCTTCTCAGACATCTTTGTTTCTACTGAAAACCTCCACCTCTCCACACCTGTCATCTACGAACTTACAGACTCTCACAGTTTTTTTATGCTCCAGCGGAGTGAAAAATTAGAGTGATAGAGGGGCTTCGAAATACACGAAAGCCTAGGGCCCAGCCATGGATTAATACGACTCAGTTTCGATTCTCACATCCCTTTAATATTTCGTGTCCTTCAAAATCGTTTATTAACAGTTGTGGAACTAACTTCTACCGAACTCATCCCATAGACAGAGTGCTCTACTACTACGGTTATAACATCCCAGTGTTCTACCACTATATATATATATATATATATATATATATATATATATATATATATATATATATATATATATATATATAATGCAATGAAATATCTATGATCGTCGGCAAATCACTGATGAGGGACTTATTTTATTACATGTTATCCATGTGCTACCAGCAGTATTTTTCTCCCCATTTTATCATATATATATATATAGAAAGAGAGAGAGAGAGAGAGAGAGAGAGAGAGAGAGAGAGAGAGAGAGAGAGAGAGAGAGAGAAGAGAGAGAGAGAGAGACAGAGAGAGAGATAAGAGATGTCAACATGAATGGACCTGTTATTTTTATCTAAAGACATTTTTTTCCAATTCCAACCCACCCGTCCCCTCAATCTATCTTATTTCTCATTCTTTCTTCTGATCAATCAAGGACTAGCGTCCGAAACGTTAAGATCCTCTTCCTGCTATATCATGCCTTAACCTAATACATCCATTCCATATACTGTACCGATTGTGTTGTTATTTCTGTTTACCTTTTACATACATACATACATATATATATATATATATATATATATAGCGAGAGGTGGGTCGTGTAAAATCCCGATGCGTACAACAAGCACAATGAAACATTCCAGAGCAAACATATAACTTAAATTGTTGTAAGGCAATATTCCCAAGTAGGGGCCCTTACAGGAAAGCGAAGAAAAATCAATGATTCAAAAGCTTAACATAGAATCAGTATCTTCATCGTTTAACACAGAAAGCTGGTAGAGTACATCTATTCTTTGAATGGCTGTAACGGAACCTGTTCGGGCTATGGAGGAAATCTGATAACCATCGATTAATTATTAACCAGTAGCCGTCAAATCCTGGACTAAGCGAGTCCATGAGAGAAATCCCCCAAGCGAGTCCATAACAGAAATCCCCAAAATATTGACCTCACTATTAAAACTTCAAGTTGATACTGGTATTCGACGTGTTAGAATTAAGCTGACTACTAATTAGTCAACCGGACACCAACAGTAGCAGCTACTAGGGGCATGGCGATATAAGCACCATATATATATATATATATATATATATATATATATATATATATATATATATATATATATATATATATATATATATATATATATATATATGTATATATATATGTATATATAGGAAAAAGTATGACTCCGACGGCAGAGCTCAAGCCGTTTCGACGGCTATTTCTGGACTTTTTTTTTAGTCCAGAAATAGCCGTTGAAACGGCTTGAGCTCTGCCGTCGGGGTCATACTTTTTCCTATTTCCCACTCTACTACCCTAAGTATTGAGTACTCTGGTGCGTTATGGTCCATCTGGTTCCTTACCACAATTCCTTAGTTATATATATATATATATATATATATATATATATATGGAGAGAGAGAGAGAGAGTGAGAGAGAGAAGGAGAACGAGAGAGAGAGAAAGAGATAGAGAGAAAGAAAGAAAGAGAGAGAAAGAGAACGAGACAGAAGAGACAAACATACGCACACAGACTCACGCACGCATCTCCACACACACACACATACACACACACACACACACACACACACACACACACACACACACACACACACACACACACACACACACACACACACACACACACACACACACACACACACACACACACACACACACACGTATATACATAAATAAACTTATATAGGTATTTATGAACTCACAAAGAACTAAACAAAACACCTATATAAAAGACATTTGATAAATTATACCACCGAGATATCTGAG
>OZ024746.1:80405986-80408486 GCA_964016885.1 Eledone cirrhosa | reverse complement strand
AATGGTATATATTATATCTAGTGATTCTAAAGACATATTTTATGATATATATATATATATATATATATATATATATATATACATATATATATATATATATATATATATATATATATATATATATATATATATATATATATATATATATATATATATATATGTATATATATATTCTATTTTCTAGGGCGGGTAAAATTCCCGAGATCCATGGACGAGTTCTCTCCAGCGGTCTCTGTCCCTCATTATCGCTGCCATGTCCTGCGTCTCCAACAAACCAGTGTCTGTCCTTAGGGCATCAACATACGTTATATATATGTATATATATATATATATATATATATATATATATATATATATATATATATATATATATATATATATATATATATATATATATATATATAGCGGCGATGAATTAGTTTTGCGAGGTTTTTTTATATGAAATCGTGTGTCGAAACAGATATTGTTATATTTGGGGAGGGTCATATTTGCGTAATATTGCCAGAATTAATAACAGAACACACTCACTGTTTGGTTGGTTTTCGCTTCTCGCTGTCTTTTATATATATATATCTGCGATCTAACTTACTCGGTCCTCAATGTTGCCATTGACTGACCGGCGGTCAAAAATAATACAGATACAATATAGACACAAACACATATATATAGTTTACATAATTTACATAAATCTTTCGTTGCACATCTGCAACATCGTCAGTGGTGTTATATTCATTGTTCCTCCTGTTGTGTTGTATGTCTACGCCATTTTTTTTGTTCAGTCTGTCTATATATTTATTTATTTATTTGCTTGTTTGTTTATCTTATTTTATTTTGTCTTCTTTGCGCATGCGTTTGCGTGTGTGTATAGTGTTATGTGTGATGTGTGACTAGTGTGTATAGTGTTGTGTCTGCTGGGTGACTAGTGTGTGTTTATGTGCTTGTGTATGTATTTATTTATCTTATTTTATTTAATTTTATTTACTTATTTATACTTCTCTTAGGTCACTGACCTATATATATACTTATTTATACTTCTCTTAGGTCACTGACCTAAGAGAAGTATAAATAAGTAAATAAAATTAAATAAAATAAGATAAATAAATACATATTAATATGTATATAAATACATGTATGTATTTATTTATCTTATTTTATTTAATTTTATTTACTTATTTATACTTCTCTTAGGTCACTGACCTATATATATACTTATTTATACTTCTCTTAGGTCACTGACCTAAGAGAAGTATAAATAAGTAAATAAAATTAAATAAAATAAGATAAATAAATACATACACAAGCACATAAACACACACTAGTCACCCAGCAGACACAACACTATACACACTAGTCACACATCACACATAACACTATACACACACGCAAACGCATGCGCAAAGAAGACAAAATAAAATAAGATAAACAAACAAGCAAATAAATAAATAAATATATAGACAGACTGAACAAAAAAAATGGCGTAGACATACAACACAACAGGAGGAACAATGAATATAACACCACTGACGATGTTGCAGATGTGCAACGAAAGATTTATGTAAATTATGTAAACTATATATATGTGTTTGTGTCTATATTGTATCTGTATTATTTTTGACCGCCGGTCAGTCAATGGCAACATTGAGGACCGAGTAAGTTAGATCGCAGATATATATATATATAAAAGACAGCGAGAAGCGAAAACCAACCAAACAGTGAGTGTGTTCTGTTATTAATTCTGGCAATATTACGCAAATATGACCCTCCCCAAATATAACAATATATATATATATATATACATATACATATATATATATATGTATATATATATGTATATATATATACATATATATATGTGTGTGTGTGTGTGTATACTTTGGGAGAGTCATGCTGCTAATCAAAACACACGCACCTGTTAGTTTTCAGTCTAATCTATTATAAACTCAAAGTCGGTTAGTTTAATAACTGGATGGTTGTTTAGTTGTTGATTGTCAATACTCTTTCGTCACACATACTGTGACCATTCAGTGACTATTTCGTTCTGTCCTACACCATCTTGTTTTTGTGAGCTGTGTACTTGACATATGTGTGAAAGTTCGTCTGCGCACGTTGCGACCGATATCATATGAACTGTCTATATGAATAGAAAACGACCGAACGGTTGTATATTTAGATTCTCAATTGATATTGAATCTCTTATACAGACTCACACACTCACACTTGCATACACACACACACACACACACACACACACACACACACACACACACACACACACACACACACACACACACACACACACACACACACACACACACACACACACACACACAGACACACACAGACACACACACACACACACACACACACACACACACACACACACACACACACACACACACACACACACACACGTACACACACACACAATCTTACAAATATACAAACATACACATATAGACGGTTTCGTCAACTAGAACAATCACACATAAACATACACACA
>OZ024746.1:80390986-80400986 GCA_964016885.1 Eledone cirrhosa | reverse complement strand
ATATATCTTCCTCATAATCCATCCACTGGAGAATGTAATTTCGTGCTCGAGGGTTGGGTTGAAGTGCATAATATTTTGTTCAGACTGCAAAATGACCCGAACAGGCAGCTGGGAAGACTCGTACGAGCCAATAATCGAGTGTTTTTTGATAAGAACATATGTATACACATACACACACGTGTGTGTGTATGTGTGCACGCGTCAATATGCGAAACGAGGCATATTGTGTTGAACTCAATGCTTCAATTATAATTATTTCTACTTTTGGCACAAGACCAGCAATTATTCCAGTGTATTACTGGTACTTTATTTTATCGACCCCGTAAGGATGAAAGGCAAAGTTAACCTCGGCGGGATTTGAACTCAGACCGTAAAGGGCCGTAATTCCATGCTGCAAACCACGGCGTCCGACCTTATACCGATACTGCCAATCTACCGCCTTTCAATTATAATAATAATTGTTTCTACTTTTGGCACAAGGCCAGCAATTATCCAGTGTATTACTGGTACTTTATTTTATCGACCCCCGTAAGGATGAAAAGCAAAGTTAAACTCGGCGGGATTTGAACTCAGAATGGAAAGGGCCGTAACTCTATGCGTCAAAGCATGACGTCCGACCCTCTACCGATACTGCCAATCCACCAATAATAATGCATACATTTTAAACTTTTTTGACTCTGAACCGCCTATCGATAAATAGACTTGTTAACATAACACCGTGATGACTAACTCAAATAAAGAACGAAGTACAGATCCAAAGAGCATATGTACTGTATAGTTATGGAGTGTTTTGTTAGCTTTTAGTGATGAACTGAACCCCTATGATGGTTTGTGATAAGGTATCGAAGCAATCTGCTCTAGAACTTACTTAGTAATATTCAGCGTCTCTTTAATCGTTAGACTTCCATATATTTTGTATCAGTGCAGTCATTATATCTGGAAGCTAGTTGTGATATCAACATGGTACTGAAACTCCCCCCCCCCCCCCCCCCTCCAAAAAAAAAAAACTTGCGCCTCGTACCTATGTAAGTTTAGTAGGCTTCCAACGAGGTCGAATCTCGTAGGATGTTTCTCGGCTATTTTAATAAGTGATCTCAATCCTATCTCGAAAAAGCAACGTAAAATGAAGCGTCTTGCTCAAGAACAGATTATTCCATTGATTAAACAACTGGACACTTATTTTCGAAACCGACGGAGGTCCATTCCATATGCGCGCGTTTCTGTGGGACTTATTTTCCGGTTATAGTACACTACTTCATATTTCCTGATATATTCATAAAAACAAGAAGAAAAGGGAGACACTTATCTTATCAGATCAGGGAAACAATGGTTCCATTTGTATTTCCATTGTTAACACTATCGGTCACTTACAAGGAGCAACGTGAAATAAAGTGTTTTGCTGAACATTATAATCGGGAGTCCAAAACCCTAACCACTAGGCCATTTGCCTTCATGCCACAAGATATTCGATAAAGCAAGAGCCATCCACCACCCAATGGATTTCTACTAGGAATATCATTAGCATTACTAAATTATTGGAAGAAAACTTAAGTGCTATTGTTATTGTTAATAATAAAGTACCAGTAATGAACTGGGTAATTGCTGGCCTTGTGCCTAAAGTAGAAACAGTTATTGTTAATAATATTTTTGTTCAAATACCAATCGGGTCGATTTTATTTATCATTCTTTTAGAGGGTGTGTGTGTGCTTGAGCAAAACACAATATATCACGTCGTTCCAGTCCACTCAGCTGGCAAAAATGAGCTGTACCTGTAATTCTAAAGGTCAGTCTTGACACGTCCTGTGTCACACTGAATCTCCCTGAGAACTGCTTTAAGTGTACACGTGTCTGTGTAATGCTCAGTCTCGTCTACGTTCATTTCACAAGCAGGCTGTTCCGTTGATCGAATCAACTGGACCACACGTCGTCAAAACCGACAGAGATCCAACACACCCCTTTAATACTTTTACAATACACTACAATACTCTACTCCTATATTCATTCTAGATTACCGCCCCTTTCATTCTTCTCCTCTAGCCCTCCTGTCCACAATTTCCTTTTGTATGTTACCACATCCTTTAATTTTCTTCACCACTAATTTCAGTAAGATAAAAACCAAAACACCCCATAAAAACAAAAACAAACCACAAAAACAACACAAAACAAAAATAAACTCCCCCACCCACAAACCTAAAAAAAAGGGGGCTGGGGGAGCACAATGCAAGAAAAGCAACAATAATAACTAAGAAAACACTACAACAATAATGACAACAATAGCAGAACGAAAAACAAAGACAAAATACTACCACAAACACCACTCCCCTCCCCACCTCATCTTATTACCATTAATAACCACAACACAAATTCATCATCATCATCATCATCATCATCATCATCATCATCAGCAGCAGCAGCAGCAGAAGTCGCGGCATCAGAACCGTTATTATCATCATCACCATTACTTGCTTCAGCAGTAGCATCCCCATCGCTGTCATCATCAACAGCAGCAGCAACAGCAGCAGCAGCAGTAGCAGCAACAGACGCTGCAAACATCCCTATCGTCATTATCAACATTACCATCATCATCACCATGATCACCACCACCACCATCATCATCATCATCATCATCATCATCATCGTCAGCAATCACGAAAAATAAGTAAAACAAAGCCAAAGTAATGACAATGATAAAGACAATAGCGCAAACAGGAGACATAGGAGAAGAAGAAGAAGAAGAAGAAGAAGAAGAAGAAGAAGAAGAAGAAGAAGAAGAAGAAGAAGAAGAAGAAGAAGAAGAAGAATAAGAAGAAGCGTAAATAACATTAACAACAAACAACATGCTATAACAAAATACCATAATAATAACAACAATAACTACAATACACCTGCAACTACAACTACAACAACTACAACAACTACATCAATTATAACAACTAAAGAAAACTACAAAAAAAAAATAAAATAAAATAAAAAAAAACAACAACAAAAAAGAAAAAAGAAAAAAATTGAAGGACAACAATGACGACAGCGCTGACGACAACAACGCCGTATTCGATGACGACAAGATCAGCCATTCTTTACACAAGTATTATTTTACAACTTTACTGCTAAAATAACGAACGCTTCAAGCTATATATTTTCGTTCGTTTCTCAATAGTCAAGTAAATTTGATAATAGAAATAAATTAAAAACTAAATAAATAAATGAATAAATGAATAAATAAATAAATAAATAAATAAATAAAAAATCATCACCCACTCTCTCTCTCTCTGTCTCTCTCGCCCTCTCTCTTTTTTTTTCTCTCTCTCTGAACGAAAACAGCAACTATTAAATATATAAATTTTAAATAAAAAAAATAAAAATTAAAATATATATATAGACACACATACACACAACAGCAGCTATTATATATATATATATATATATATATATATATATATATATATGTGTGTGTGTGTGTGTGTGTTTGTTTGTGTGTATATATATATGTATGTATATATATATGTATGTATATATATATATTTATATATATATATATATATATATATTATATATATGTATATATATATACATATACATCTGTATATATATATATATGTGTGTGTGTATATATATATATATGTATATGTATGTATATATATATATGTATGTATATATATATATATACACACACACAAAACAGTAACAACCACCAGAAGTAAATATAATTACTACAACAACAATAACAACAAAAAACGCATTAAAAACAAACACATTCTAAAAAAAAAAGAAATAATTAAATAAATCCATCCGAGTGATTTTGTTTGTTATCCATTTTTGTGTAGCAGCGTTTCTTTTTTTCCTCTTTTGCTTTCTTTTTTTTTGTTTTTAGTTCATTATTACTATTATTATTTTTATATTGTTGTTGTTGCTATTATTACTATTATTATTATTGTTATTATTATTTCTATATATTTAACAATTTTTATTTTATTTTGTTGTTGTTGTTTTTTGTTTGTTTTTGTTTAGCGTGTTATTTTCCTTGATCGCGTCATTTTGTGCTCGAATTCTTGTGTGAGGAGGAACAGAGAACGAGATAGCGAGTTACCAATGAATGCTTCAGCTTCATTTCTATTTGGCGCCTGAGAAGAATAATGTGTCAGTTTTTTTGAACAAATTAAAACTAAATACAATTTTGAAAAAAAAAAAAAAAAAATTAAGGATGGTGGCGTGGGATGGATGATAGCGGAAAAACAGCAACAGCAACAGCAACAACAACAACAACGGCAATGAAGATGAAAACGAAAAGAACAAAACCAAAACCATAAATAAATATATAAATAAAAACAACAACCGACTTTAGTAATGAGGTGATGTTCTCATTGTTAAGATGATGTTTGCATAGCTTCGTTTTTTTTTCATTATTTATTTCTATCTATTTCTTTTGTTGTTTTTGATGTTGTTTTAAATTATTATTATTTATTTTTTTACATTTGTATATTGTTACATCTTTTTTTCTTCGTATTATCGATAACTTCAGAGATTATTTTACTTTATTTTAATTCTAATTTTAATTTTCTATTTTTTATTATTTTTATTTTTATTTTTAAAAATTTATTTTTATATTTCTTTATTATATTTGTTTATATTTGATTTAATACTATATGCCTTTGGCGCAGTTTTGAAAAGAAAACAGTCGTCGTAACAGTAGCATCATCATCATCATCATCATCATCATCATCATCATCATCATCATCATCATCATCATCATTATCATCATCTTTATCACCATCTTCACCATCATCACCAGGCTCATCATCATCACCATTATCATCATCATCATTATCACTATCACCACCATCATCACCATCACCACCATCATCATTATCACCATCATCACCATCATCACCATCATCAGCCTCATCTTCATAATCATTATCCGCAGC
Source organism: Eledone cirrhosa (assembly GCA_964016885.1). Lineage (NCBI taxonomy): Eukaryota > Metazoa > Mollusca > Cephalopoda > Octopoda > Eledonidae > Eledone > Eledone cirrhosa. Next base: position 80,396,061 of record OZ024746.1, on the reverse strand, counting down.
AGCAGTAACATCACCTATAATGACAACAACAACAACAACAATCAGCCTCATCATCATAATCATTACCAGCAGACGTTAGTAACATCACCTATAACGACAACAACGGCAACAACAACAACCAGAACAACAACAACAACAACAACAGTAACAACAACCACAACGGCAACAGCAGCTTCTATAAATCTAGAAAAGACATCAAGCACAAGAACAGAATCATTAATAAAACATACAAGAATAACAAAAATATAAACAAGAAAAAACAATAACTACAATATCGACAATACAACGATAATAATACTGCTGCTGAATTTAGTAATGATGATGATGATGATGAGGAGGAGGATAATGATGATGATGATGTTGAAAATGATGATGATGATATTGAATGTGATAATGGTTTCTTATATAGGCACAAGGCCAGTAATTTGGAGTAAAGGGAAAGTCGATTAAATCGACCCCAGTACATTACTGGTACTTTATTTTACCGACCCCGTAAGGATGAAAGGCAAAGTTAACCTCGGCGAGATTTGAACGCAGACAGTAAAGGACCGTAACTCTATGCTGCAAAGCATGGTGTCCGACTCCCTACCGATACTGTTAATCCACTGCCCTTGATATTGATTATAAAAATAACAACGCACGTGGTCGGGATATTACATCTCTCTCACTCTCTCTCTCTTTCCCTCTGTACACACACACACACACACACACACACACACACACACACACATATATATATATATATATATATATATAATATATATATATATATAACGAAGGAAGTGTGGTAAGGAACCAGGTGGACCATAACACACCAGAGTACTCGATACTTAGGGTAGTAGAGTGGGTAATAGAAAAAGATGTTAGGACCTCGACAGCTGAGCCCCGGCCGTTTCGACAGCTAGGTCCTAGCTGTCGAAACGGCCGGAGCTCAGCCGCCGGGGTCACGACTCTTTTCCTATATATATATATACCTCCTGTGTTTTGGTCGTTCATTTTCAACTATATACATACATATATATATATATATATATATATATATATATATCAACGAAATATTACACGCGAGACATACGAGGGACACAGAAAACCTGATACTGGGAGAATTCATCTGTGTACTGGATATTTTTGTATACGTATCCAGCCTTTTCGACTCATTAGACAGGGAATCTGGACAAAAAATGTATATATATCGACAGTCGATCGACAGGATCCCAGACTTCATTCGCTTAACAAGTGGGGTGGAGCTCGTCAAATCAGACCGAGGAAACAAAGTTTCCATTGCTATTTCAAATTGCTAATACTATCTGTCTGTCACAAATTCAGGCAGAAGGAGCAATGTGAAATAAAGTGTCTTGCTCAAGTACATAACACATCGCCCGGTCTAGGAATCGAAATCACAACTTCAAGTAACGATATAATAACAATATAGTTATGTAAAAAATTGTGCTTTTATGGGAACCATCCCTGCCTGTTATTTAAGTTACTGAATAAAGCAGTGGTTCCCAAACGATGCGGCGTGCCTCATAGGTGCAGCGAAAGAGGATTACAGGTGAGGTGGAATGATTGAAAGACAATCAAAGATTTAGAAACAGTTTCAAAAAATTCATGTGCCAAAAATAAATATGATTTCAAAATTTAAAATATTATTATGGATTACTTGTAATTACATGTATGACTCCCAGTATAAATAGTCAACAATAATTATTGACCGATTTTTTCATTGTGATATTTTTGCATTATATCAAATATTAAGAATACAAAAGAGATTACTCGTCAAAAACAAGCTCGTACCTTTCATTAAATTTGTGTTTATAAGATATTGATGTTATATATTATATTTAATGCACTACTAGTCGTTTTTTTAAATTTATTTTTAAATCTACTTTTTATGATCTAAAATTTGGTGAGGCGCGAGCAAATTTTCATTCCGAAAATGCGGCCAAGAAAAAAAAAAAAAAATTGGAAACCACTGGAATAAAGCATGCATTCAATTTTATTGAAATCAAAACGTATTAATTAATTCTTCCCGGAAATTCGTTTTCCACATATAGTTTTAGTTATCAATTAGCTTGTGGCCTTCAGCGTCGCTTTTGACTGTTTTGTAGCTTATAACTGTTGCTTGTGGTGGTGATAGGATTAGCAGTATTTTGTCGATCTTATCAATACTATACCAAATGTGGACACGATAAGAAGATGAAGTTATCAAGTTATAATCCTCTTTGAGGGGCATCTTTTAGTATTCTTATTCTATTTACCTGACAAAATCCAAAGAGAAAAATAAGAGGTACCAACAGATGACCAGTTTAATCTACATACACTAATTGAAGTTAATAATTTCTTTTATTAAAAATCGCGAAAAACGCTGCACTTCTTGTTGGTTACTGCTAAAACGAAGACATCTTTCTCTCCTTCCTTCTATCTATCTTTCTACACCTCTCTCTCTCTCTCTCTCTCTCTCGCAACCTCTTACTCACCCACTCAGCTTCCCTCCCTTCTCTGAATATGTTTAGCAAAACATATTATAACATTAAACATGCACACACGAGTAAAGGCGCTAAGTAAAAATCCATATAAAGTTCTTGCGTTGAAATCCGGTGAATGCTAAAATGATTGAATAAAATATACCGAATTAAATATGTATGCGATTCAATTGTAAACAATGTATATTAACAAAGCAAATTCGTGTTAGCGAAATATGTATGTGTGTATGTAGGCATGTATGTTCTCTCTTTCTCTTAATTTCGAGTATATTTTTGACCGGCCACCTTCCTGGTGGCAAGGTTGTAAAAGAAAAGAAATTGTTATCCCTTGAATCGCAAGAATGTTTTGCAAATTTTGAAGGTGCCAGCTATCGCAGCCATTTTTAGACTATGAATTAGGGAGCTGCGCTTTTTGTCCGCAAATCCAAGTTCGGTCATACTTTGGTCCAAGCGGGTTGGTATATAACCCGTAGCTCCAATAATGATGAATATGAAGCTAAAGGTGTATCTTGGATACTGGATTTGTAAACTCCTCATCAATGGTCCGTAGATGTCCTCCTTCTCCTGTATTTTTCTGACAACGTTTACATCAAGTGGGCAGCTGATCTCCACAACAGAACACGTTTTCAATCTGTGGTCCCAAACAACAATTTCAGGCCGGTTGTGCTTTAATTTGGTGGCAGTTTTTATTTTCAGGTTCCACCAGTATTCCTTAGTGCCATCTGTCTCAATATATTCTTCGTCGTTTGTTTTTAATTTTGTTTTCCGAAGTGCGTTCCAGATGGTTCTAGCTATCCCATCGTGTCTCATGGGGAGGTAGTAGCGAGATGACATTCTTTCGCAGCTGGCAACAATGTGGCTTACATCTTCGATCTTTGTTTTACATAGCCTGCATTTATTGTCAGTTGATGGCCCTCCTCTTTTGTGCAGCAGATATTTGGTAGGGAGTTCTTGTTCCTGAATTGCATAGAGATATCCCTCAAAACTTGTCGGAACTCCATGCCAGGCTTTTTGAGTGGTTTATCCCCTCTATGGTCTGTGTTTTACGTCTCAAGTATCCATGCACAACTTTTTTTGTATGTATGTATGTATGTATGTATGTATGTATGTATGTATGTATGTATGTATGCTTGTATGTATGTATTTTTGTTTGTTTGTATGTATGTTCTTCTGGTTTTATAATTTTATAAATTTTTACCAATAGAGAGAGAGAGAGTCGGTTTCTAACAAACACAAGACTCCCTCATTGGAATTTAAACACATGCATGTGTGTGTGTAGGTATGGATGTTAATGTATGTGTGGATGTGTATGTTTTGAGTTGTATGTGTGCATGTGCATATGCTTTCTATCTGCACATGTGTATATGCAGTTATTAGATGCAGAATTTTGGAATGTTTTACATATTTTTACTGTTCCATTAATGGATTGTACTTGTAATTTCTTAACTAGTCGTGTTCTTTCTGAGGCAGTTACTAACATATCCCAGTGTCCCAATGATCACAGGTATAAATCTGAAGGTATAGTCAGGCTGTAGTATTTGCAGATTTCTCATTAGTTCTGCATAGATATTCCCCTTTTCGCTGATCTTTAATATTATATTGGCATCTGCTGGGTAGCTAATTTCCACTACTCTGCATGCCTTCTTTTCCCTGTCCCATATCATTATATCTGGTCTGTTATGCTTGCATTTTATTGGGGTTTTTACTGGAACATTCCACCAGTACTCTTTCATATTATGTATGTATATGTCTTCCACATTTCTGTAACTTTTAATGTTTATTGTCGGACTATCTTTTCTACGGATTGCACTGTACAGTGTTTTGGCTACTACATCATGTGTCATAAGTAGATAGTACCGTGATGGCATCTTTGGACAGCTGCTTATGACATGGGTGACATTTTCGATGTTAATTCTGCAGAGTCTGCACTTGTCACATCTATGTGTTTTGCCTGCATCCCTATCTCTTTTGTGAATCAGCTATTTTGTGTTGATTTCCTGTTCTTGGATTGCAAACACATATCCTTCAAAGTGAGAGCCAATATAGCGGTTGTTGGTCCAAGATAGACTACTTTGCTTATCTATATTACTCTCACTCTGGAGCTTCCTGGCAACATATCCATGTATGACTTTTTGCTGATAAGCATGCAGTTTTTCATCCATGGATTCGCTGCAGTATTGCTGGGTAATTCCCCTGGGTATGAGCTTTTTATTATCATGCAGGGAGTATCTTTCAAGGAGTTCCGTTCCAACTCTCATGATCTTATCTGTCTTATGCAGACAGTAGATGGCTCTTACGTTTGGAGGTTCATAAATGTCGGAGGGATATGATGCGACATTCAAATGCCGTCTGGACTGATGTTAGCCCCCTGCCTCCTTGCTTACGTTTCAAGTAGAGGCGGTCTATGTCACTGTTGATGTGGAAGATTCCGGTATTGTTTAGGAATATATGTATGTATGTTTGTATATTTGTATGTATGTAGGTATGTAAGTATGTAGGTATGCATGTATGTGTATATATATATATATATGTACACACACATACATGCACACACATGCACACGCGTACATATACATATAAATTTGTATATAC
>OZ024746.1:80365986-80385986 GCA_964016885.1 Eledone cirrhosa | reverse complement strand
TGTATGTATGTATGTTTGTTTGTATGTACGTATGTTTGTTTGTTATGTATGTATGTTTCTATGTGTATATGTATATATATGTATGTACGTATGTTTGTTTGTATGTATGCACGTACGTATGCACGCGTGAATGCATGTATGTATGAATGATTGTGTGTGAATGTATATATGTGTATATGTAGGTATGTATGTGTATACATGTGAATGTTACTATGTACACAAGTATGCATGTATCTAAGTATGTATATATGTGTATATATGCATGTATGCATTATGTATGTGTGTGTACGTATGTGTGTGTATGAATGTGCGTATGTACGAATGTGTGTGCATATATGTGAATGTATGATTGTGTATATGTAAAGACACGTGGCTTAGTGAATAGGTGGTTCGATCATAAAGTTATGAGTTCGATTCACGGCAGCGTGGTATGTTTTTGAGCAAAACTCTATTTAGAGTTGTACTTGTTATTGAAAGGGCCAGCTTTGTCAAACACTGTCACGCTGAATCTTCCTAAGAACTACATTAAGTGTGTACGGGCCTGAAGAATGCTCAGCCACTTGCACGTTAATTTGACAAGTTCTGCTGATCTAATCAACTGGAACTCTCATTGTTGGAACCAACAGTCAACTGGAGGTCTAACACACGCGTACATAGACGTACACACACTCACCCACCCAAACACGTATACATATCTCCCCTACTTTCTCTATCTGTCTATCTAGACTGGCATATCGAATGTGCTCAGGCGCTCACAGTCCTCTGGCAAACAGACCCGGCGATCTGTGGAGACTCCACTTCGACATTCTATAGAGGGTTGGTCCGCAGCAAGTGCGATGACGCGCTCGGAGAAACACTAGGCGTAGAGGAGGACGAACTGCCCAGTCTGTTCGGTAGGACCTTCCGCCCAGGACCAATGGACAACTTCCAAAAGTCCCTGGCCTGGCAGTGCTACCGAGGAGCTCTACCAGTTCGAGACAAGCTCTACAGACACGGGCGCCCGGGCAGGGACCCTTCGAAAAAGATCTGTCCGAGATGCGTGTGCGACGAGGAAACCGTCGCGCACGCATTTGTACACTGCCCGGGCGTTACCGACCTGTGGGCTATGTAGAACGACTATTGTCGCGAGTGGGGCCAATCCAGTTGACCACCAAGTTCATTGTCATGATCAAACCGCCACCCTCCTTCAAAAACGAGTGAGAGGCGGTTTTCCTATGTGTTATGGCTATGGTTAGGTTACATGGTGGACGAGGTTAAAAGGGCTGAGGTCAGACACCTTTCTCTCCGGCGAGCAACTGATTCGTTTTTTCAAATATCATTTTGGAAGAAGAATCAGGATGGAGAGAGAGGTGCTGTACCCCAGCAAATTTTATAAAAGGTGGGTGAATGTGGCAAAGATGGCCCGAGTGGTTGGGCCTTCTCTCTATATAAGCCTGTAGGTTGAGGAAAAAGAGGAAGAGAGGAAGGGAGTACTCACTCTTGGTGCTCCTGGAGATGAGGGTTGTACATTTTTTCGGGGTGTGTACAACCCCTGTGTAACGCCTCCCCGCTATTGGGGATTTCAATTGTTATTTGTTATTTTATTAATAGTTTTATTTTCATATACCTGTATGTAAACTCCCCATTTGTATTTGTCCCCTTCTTTTGTGCCCTTGTGGCTAATAAAGAAATTTATCTATCTACCTACCTACCTATCTATCTATCTATCTGTCTATTTATCTATCTATCTATCTATCTGTCTATTTATCTATCTATCTGTCTATCTATCTCTCTGATTTTGCTTAAAATTACGAAGATCAAACTATAGGAGCTATTTTACTCTTAGGGATGATCTCTTGAAAGAACATAGCATCATTGTAGCTAACTTTTATGCTGGGATTGTGCGTTGAACTTGGTGCTCAAATTTTTTTAACACAGTTTCACGGTGATTTTGACTAAATGTGAATGGGCTAGAAATACAACAAACTTTCTTTGGCTGGTTGTTGACTGTGAGAATATGGCTTTAAGCTTTATATCTTCATCTTGGCGAACATATCAATAGCATAAGAGTGGAATAAATCTTGACGTCTTTGCGAGTAGTTACCACAAAGCACGAAGTAGTATGCATATAAATCCACGAATGACAGTTTTTGTTCCATGACTATAAAACATTTCAAAGTGATATCAATCTTCTCTACGGATACAAATACACAGATACTGAAAAGTATCAGAGGATCTGTGTGTTTCAATTATCCTCTAGATATTATCTTTCTATGGTCATCGCAATCATATTGTAGGCTGGTTCTTTGAAAGAATGGAAATGAAAGGGTCCGTAGCTGTTGGTGGAGTCGTAACGGCGTTGTCATGACACACGGCATGCCTTGGGCATTTAAAACTTGGTGGAGTCCACCACTCTCTAGTTCTGAACATAGACGATTTCTTCCAGAGAGAGGAGAGACAAAGAGAAAGGAGGAAGATATATAAACATAGAAGAACCGACCCCACTACTGGATTGTTACTTTATTTATCGAACTCGAAAACATCAAATGCAAAGTTTATTTTGGTGGGATTTGAACTCAGAGTACAATGAGCTGGAACAAATACTGCGACATTTAATCCGACGCACTAAAGACTCTGCCATTTCACTGCCTTTAGGTTCATTGAATCGACCACAATGTTCTCCTTGTGGTCACATTTCCGCACCAATACCCAATTGAAAGTCAAAAGGTTAAAACAACAGAGATTTGTTAACTTTTCCATCGGGACAACACAACGATACTGTTTGGACCTTTCTGTTTCTTTACGCGACAATGTTTGACATAGGTTTAACTTGTAATCAAAAGACACTGCATTAGTAGAAGAATATTCCGTTTTAGCTGAGTAACTGAATGCAGCATTTATAAGGTGAAGGTCAGCTACAATATATAACACAGTCCGGGAGACCATGCTGGTCCTATAGAGAATATTTATCCTCAAACCCCCCTTGGACTATTGTCCGGGAAACTATGCTGGTCCCAAAGAGAATATTTATCCTCAAGCACCTGGACTACTGCTCATAGATATAGTCACACCATGGTGTCAAATTAACTGCAGTTATTGAAGCAATACAACGAATCTCTACTAAGAGGATCGTCTCAATGAAAGAGATGAGCTACAGAGAAAAGTTCAAAGAATTAAGACTCTATTTCATAGAGATACGTATATGGGGTTCATGGAAGGTTTACCTCTGACTAAGATCCCAGATGGGTCTACGCTACGACAAGAAACGCGAAAGAGGGTGGCATCGTAAAATACCCCTCTCTCTCTCTATATATATATATGGATTAGATGTTACTAGTTAGTAGAGTATAGATGTTATTATAAAGATTTTCTGCTCTATGGTTAAGCTTCTACTGTTTCGATAGCAAATGAGAAATCTCTCTCTCACTCTCTCTCTCTCTCTCTCTCTCTCTCTCTCTCTCTATATATATATATATATATATATATATATATATATATATAATATATATATATATATATATATATATATATATATATATTTATATATATATATATTAGAGAGTCGAGCTCTTGCCGTTTCAACAGAAAATCCCAGAGTGTGTGTATATATATATATATATATATATATATATATATATATATCACATAAGAAACGGAGAATCAGTTTTGCGACGAATAAAATTTATTAGACATATTACAATCGTTTCTCTGACGATTTCAGAGTCAGGTTCGATCATTGAATCGATCGTGCCTCGAGCTGGTCGCCAGAGAAACGATTGTAATATGTCTAATAAATTTTATTCGTCGCAAAACTGATTCTCCGTTTCTTATGTGATACTCTGCTCTGTAAGAGCGTCGAGTGCTCAAAACCGCCTACCACTTACGGACGCTTTAAGCATCCCATACTAAAGAAACATATCGGACGTATTGCAGAATATCGTTCGATCTGTCCAGGTCTGTTGTTTAACCTGATTAGTTGTTTCGTTGTTTTGGTATTGAATGGTTGGGTTTCGCCTGCCGCAATTTTCAATTTGTCAAGCTATCTAAACGTAATGTTATTACTCTGAGGACCTACTCTTATTGACTGCTTTGCTACTCATTCCTAATTGTAGGTCGACTTTGTGTTCGCTAAAATCGAATGTAATCGATCAAAGTCCACTTTCTTAAATGTGTGTCCTTGGATTCTAAGATAGAAAAATAAGAAACAGACTTTATTATTTTGTTGGTGGATTGGCAGTATCGGTAGAGGGTCGGACGCCATGCTTTCCAGCATAGTTACGTCCCTTTACGATCTGAGTTCAAATCCCGCCGAGGTTGTCTTTGCCTTTCATCCTACGGGGTCGATAAAATAAAGTACAAGTAATGCACTGATAATTGCTGGCCCTGTGCCTAACGTCGAAACAATTATTTTGTTGTAATTATCAATATCATTCGTCACACACCTGTGACTTAGTCGATCATCACTCTATAAATTGCATACAGTTTTAATATTATTCTGCTTTTATATGATTCTAGCTAAATGTTGCGTCGCCGAAGTGTGTGTATGTAGTGCAAGCGGTACCATTAAGTCAAATTAAGCAGCCATATATCGGAGAGGTGTAAGAATTCATGGCTCCGCCCCTTGGCTTCTATGGATTTGCCCTTCTCCATCTAACACTTGAATACGAAGATAATTGCGAGAAAAAACAACAACAACCCAATAGGCGTTACTTTAGCAGGCCGGCGGACTGTTGTAGTATACATGGACACGGGTTGTCTAAAAGAAAAGGATTACGTTATGGTTTGGCGTTAGTGTTTTCAATTGAGGTAGACTAAACGCTAAAGTGTAACTGACTAGTCAGACCACACTCGAGAGTGGCACCAACAAAATGCATCATATAAATAATCTCCCTCTCTAATCCTATAACTCCCGAGGGAGGCATAGGGGCGCCGCATTGACATACAGCGTTTCTAGGAAACTTTAAAACCCGATGGAGACCATCTCCCCTCCAGGTCTGAATACAGAAGATTTCTTCCAAAAAAGGATATAGAATGAGAAAATGGAAGTGAGAAAGAAATATAGAGGAAGAATCGACCCCAGTACAAGACTGCTACTTTTGTTTATCGACCTTGAATGAATGAAAGGTAAAATTGACGTTGGTGGAATTTGAACTTAGTGAGCAGAAAGCCGGAACGAAAAACGCAAAGCATTGTATCCGACGTTCTAACGACTCAGTCAATTCGCAGCGTATTAGCGGGGAAGTACGTTCGTTTATAAACATAATTTACTCCCTCAGTGGCTTTTACATGGGTTACTTAGGACGTAATATGAAATCCGAAGTCGTTACAGAAGACTAGAAACATGGAAACCTTAAAGTAGGGTTAGGAGTTTACAATGCTTTGGCTCCGTAAAGGAGTCATGTAAAGGAAACAAAGATATTCAACAATCATTTAATACAATGTTTCTATTATCAGAATTAGAATAGATGTACATAATGATCATCTGCATATTTTATTGACAACGAATAAATTGAGTAAAACCACTTAAAATGTTATAATTATTCCATTAATGATCGTTGTAATTGCGTTCTGTTCCATTAATTATCACAAGTAATTGATATGATATTAATATGGCGTCAGATGACAGCTTACTTGTGGTCATGTTCTAGAGAAAATTATATTGTTTCAGAAATAATGGCAGTGGGGGATGTGTCTATATATATATATATTATTTATATTATATATATATATTATATATATATATATATATATATATATATATATATATATATATATATATATATATATATATATATATATACATGCACAAGTATGTGTTTATACGTATGTATATATATGTATGTGTGTATGTATGTATATATGTATGTATGTATGTATGCATGTATGTATGTACGTATGTATGTGTGCATGTATGTATGTATGTATGTATTTATGTATGTATGCATGTATGCATGTATGCATGTATGCATGTATGTATGTGTCTATGTATATGTCTGTCTGTATGTATGTATGCATGTATGTATGTATGTGTCTATGTATATGTCTGTCTGTATGTATGTATGCATGTATGTATGTATGTGTCTATGTATATATCTGTCTGTCTGTATGTATGTATGTAAGCATTGATACGTAACCAATTAGTAAACTGCAAATATGTTTCTATTTAAACAGTGCTGGTGCTGTTAGGAAGTGTATTTTAAAATATGAGTAAAAGTGTGAGAATAAAATGTCTCTTGTGGATGGTTTTGGTTGCAGCTAGCCATGCAAAACTTACTGTCTTCCTCAACAACAAACCACAATGAACTCTAAACAACTATTCAGCATGACACAGTGTATGATAAGGCTATTTTTTGTTTATAGTTAGTCCCTTCGACGGGCTTCTAAACAGTTTCTGTCTACCCAATTTCATTCACAAAATATAAGTCGACCTGATGGTATGATAAATGACATTTTCCCCAAATGTCACATAGTGGGATCGATCCGGGAAGCTTATGATTCGCAGGTTGTACTTACAAGCCGCCAGCAACGAGACAAAAATACCACAAAGATATAAGAGTGGCACAGCTTGTTGTCGCGTCTAACTCCAGCTTTCAACGTCACTGCCGTTACATTTCACCCCCGAACAACTGTTACCAAGCCCTCCTTGCTTAACCTCGCCGTGGCTACCACAATTAAATATACGTCTAGTCTTCTACCTTAACCAGCAGTTCGCAATTTGAGGTCCACTGACTCCTGGGAGTACGTTAGAACTGGCAGTACATGTTAGAAACAATACCCTAAAAACATGATAAGGGGCAGTTGAAAAGTTCATAGGCAGAAAAGTTCATAGCCTGATCAAGATACTCTCATGAAAGAACCAAATGAGGTTTATTTTTCAATAGTCCCTGGAAAGAAACAATTCAGTTGTTAAGAAGTCAGCCCATAAATTTTTCAGCCCACCCTCGTATATTTCTCACTCAGCCAAGATAAACGTAATAAATAAGGCTGTCGCTACCATATTTAAATTAATTATACATATTTGTATAATCAATTTGAATATATAATATTCTTCTGTGATTAATAAATATATCACAAAACATCTTTTCTGTACAGCAGTGCCCAAAGCAGTGGAAAGAGTCGTATGGTGTTATGACCTGTACCATGTAACATGATTTGGCGATGATTAGTGTAGTAGCAGTGAATGTGTAGTAGAAAATACAGGCTTATTAATATTATCAGTGTGGTTAGAACAACATGTGTCAAAAACTAGGTTTGTCAGCAGTAAGTTGAAATTATATTATATGGAAGAATGGGATGCATAACTAGAAGAACCGGGTGGACATTGTCATTGTAGAGCTAGCCTAGAACGTTAAATGTCCTATCACCGATACTGATAACTTATACACATACAGACATAAATAGCTGACACATCAATATCTCATTAGCCTCGAGAGTCGGGCTGGGATGCCCAATCTCACCAACAGGAGCAGGACAACAGCAACTGTTGTGCTGTCACCAAACCCACCTTGCTCGTTCTTCTGTGGCTACCACAAAAAATGTAGAATATACGTCTAGTTTATACCCAATCTGGGATCCGCTGACACCGGGGGGGGGGGGGGTACGTTAAGCTAGAACTGTCAATCTGAGAGCTAAGTCCAAAATGTCAATGACATTGTTAGAAACATTATATAGAGACACTATTGGGTTTCCATTTTTCTCTGAGTTTAAACATTTTTCACAGTTGATTTATATTAACGCCACAGAGAGAAAGAAATGTAGTGGTGTATGTGGGGAAAATTAATTTAAGTAAAATGGGTCTTTCGTAATGAAAAGGTAAGGAATCTCACAGTACTAGAGAAATTATAAATGTCTTTCGGGGTGTGCAGAATGATACTTAGCTAGGCAGAGTGCCTAGAGTACCTTGAATGACAGCTTGGTAGGTTACATTAACAACTCTCTCACTCTCCCCCCCTCTCTCTCTGTCTGTCTCTGTCTCTGTCTGCCTGTCTCTCTCTCTCTGTGTCTCTCTCTGTCTCTCTCTCTCTCTCTCTATATATATATATATATATATATATATATATATAACGAAGGAAATGTGGTAAGGAACCAGGTGGACCATAACGCACCCAAGTACTCAATACTTAGGGTAGTAGAGTGGGTAATAGGAACGAGTAGGACCCCGACGGCTGAGCTCAAGCCGTTTTGACGGCTAATTCTGGACTAAAAAAAAAAAAAAAAATTTTTTTTTTTAGTCCAGAATTAGCCGTCGAAACGGCTTGAGCTCAGCCGTCGGGGTCCTACTCGTTCCTATATATATATATATATATATATATATATATATATATATATATATATATATATATATATATATATATATATATATATATATATATATATCGATTTTGAATTTGAAGCACACAATACACAAAAACAGGATGGTGTAGGACAGAACAGAACAAAGGAGAGGCACAAAATAAAAACCTAGTCACTGAGGAGGTCTTAGAATGTGTGACGAAAGAGCTTTGACAATATATAAACAACCATCCGGTTATCAAACGAACCAACCAACCAACCGGCCAACCAGAAATTTATGATAAATTGAAGTGAAAACCAACAAGTGCGTGTGTTTTTAATGACCCTCCCAAAGTATAACAATCTCTCTCTCTCTCTCTCTCTCTCTCTCTCTCTCTCTCTCTCTCTCTCTCTCTCTATGTATATATATATATATATATATATATATATATATATATATATATATATCCGTATGTGGTTGACTGCTGAGAGAAAAAAAGAGTTCAGGTTTTAATATTCATTTTATTAAGGCTAAATAGTGAGTCTTGGGTAATCAGGTGACCCCTTGATAAACAGGTGAAACTCCAGAGTAACAAGACTCACTATTTAGCCTTAATAAAATGAATATATATATGTGTGTGTGTTTCGCTCGTGAAATTAACGTACAAGTGGCTGAGCATTCCACTGACACTCGTACATTTAACGTAGTTAGTTCTCAGGAAGATTCGGTTTGACACATTGAATGACAAGGTTGGTCGATTGAGTCACACGTTCAACTCATTTATTGCCTGCCTGATAAATGAACTGGAGCAATGTAAGATAAAGTATCTTGCTCAAGAGCACAATGCGGCGCCGGGAATCGAACTTACAATGCTATGCTCATGAGCTGAACATCCTAACCACTAAGCGATATGCCTTCCTCACATAATACATACATACAAGGTAGATCTTACTCGTATGCACGTGTATATGTATGTGTGTGTGTGTGTGTGTGTGTGTGTGTGTGTGTGTGTGTGTGTGTGTGTGTATGTGTGTGTGTATGTGTGTGTGTGCATGTGTATGTGTTTATCAAACACCCTATGTAGCCGCAATGTGAAAAGTAAACAAGATTGTTGCACTATAGATTTTGTTTGTGGGATTGATTTGATTAGTTTCAAGTGTTGTTACACAAAAGCTGAAACTAGTTGGATCGATCTCCTTTTCTGCACAAAGAGAAGAAAAACAGATGTCTTTAATAGAAAATATTTGAGAAGAAAACTTTCCTATTTACACATGCATACAGACACATACTAACACACAGACATAACATACAAGCACACATGCACAATCACACAAACATATTCACAAACACATTCACATACATACATACACACACCAAACGCGCGTGCTATTAATACAATTAGTTTATTAATTTTATTGATAATCCATGTTGTTTTGTTTGTGTATCGGTATATCTAAAGAGTTCATTATGATTCAAGGAAATATTCCTGATTTCAATGAGAGAGCGGATACGTGTCTCGAATCAAATCGTCCCAGTACAGTGCGGTATCACCTGATTGCGAAAACACTACTATGTTAGTAAGTACATATATATATATACGGCTAATTCTGGACTGTGTCCAGAATTAGCCGTCGAAACGGCTTGAGCTCAGCTGTCGGGGTCTTACTCGTTCCTATATATATATATATATACATATATGTATATATATATATATATATGTATATATATATATATATATATATATATATATATATATATATATATATATATATATATATATATATAGGAACGAGTAAGACCCCGACAGCTGAGCTCAAGCCGTTTCGACGGCTAATTCTGGACACAGTCCAGAATTAGCCGTCGAAACGGCTTGAGCTCAGCTGTCGGGGTCTTACTCGTTCCTATTACCCACTCTACTACCTCAAGTATTGAGTACTTTGGTGCGTTATGGTCCACCTGGTTCCTTACCACATTTCCTTCGTTATATATATATATATATATATATATATATATATATATATGGAAAGTTATATTTAAATTGTTGTGTTACAACTAGTAAATATTTATAACTGATATAAAAGCACTCGACAAATATTTGGAGTATATTTACAATATTAAATAAATGGAAACTATATTTATAAAACCATATTTATTTCATTATATATATTTCAGGGATAACATATTAACAATATGCTATGCCTTCCTCAGACAAAATACAATATAAACAGTTTTATAGATAAATAGATTCGACATACCGTAACAACATCTACTTGCATTTGAGAAGGTTGATTTGGTTGTGACAAAATTGTACACAGAGAGAAAGAAAGAGAGAGAGAAAGAGAGATTCACATAGATGTTTGTAATTATCACATAAACATATGAATTTTTTAAAAAACTAAACATAAGATCATTAATTTTCACACATTGTGGATACATATCTCATTCAGGAATACTGATATTTACAATGCAGAGGTTGGTTTCGTAAATACTATCACCTCTACATTAAAACAGAGATTTTTACGCCTCGCCTGTGTCTGGATATTTTTGAATTTTCTCTCTCTCTTTTTTTTCTCTCTCTATATTTTTTTTCTCTCCCTATATAACAGCTGGTTTTCCCTCCATATATCTCCCTTACATTAATACTAGAGCTAAATAAATAAATAAATAAATAAATGTATCATTGATACGTTATTCAACAGTCGTACCACTACCTAGCTTTCTATATATGTATCTATCTCTATTTCCTCTCTCTCTCTATATATATATCTCTTTCTGTTTCTTTGCATGAAGTTCTTCTCTTTATCTATCTTTCCATCTCTCTATTTTGTTCCATGCATTTCTTCTTTTTCTTTTTTTCTTTTTCTTCGTTTTCTGTCTTTCTTTCCTTTTTCTCTCTTTTTCTCTCTTTCTCTCTCTCTTTCTTTCTCTCTGTGTACAATTTTGTCACAACCAAATCAACCTTCTCAAATGCAAGTAGATGTTGTTACGGTATGTCGAATCTATTTATCTATAAAACTGTTTATATTGTATTTTGTCTGAGGAAGGCATAGCATATTGTTAATATGTTATCCCTGAAATATATATAATGAAATAAATATGGTTTTATAAATATAGTTTCCATTTATTTAATATTGTAAATATACTCCAAATATTTGTCGAGTGCTTTTATATCAGTTATAAATATTTACTAGTTGTAACACAACAATTTAAATATAACTTTCCATATATCTTGCTCCAATATTGTTGAGCGCTTTATATTATAACTGGAAAATGGAATTCTTTAAGATTACTTCCTCTTTAAAAGACATACCTCTACCTAGAAACAAAGACTTTATAAAACAATTAATAGATAAATCTGATTCTTTTATAAGGAGAATCAGGTGGCGAGCATTCCACTTTGATAAATCTAATACAAACGAAAATGTCTCGGACTTAAACAAAGTTTTCAATTCTAAAAGAAATCCACCCCCTAACAAACTTTTATATGACTTTGAAAACGATATAATTTCTATCATACAAGGGGTCAAATTCAAGAGAAACTTCAAAGGCCAGGAATATCTGAAAGGCATTAAGGATAACATTGAGAGCTTAGAGAAAACTGAGAAGATCTTGGTGAAATCTGACAAGACCAACAACCTCTATGGAGTGCAGAAAGACATGTATAATGGCCTCATACTGAAAGAGCTGAGGAAAAAGTACAAGGTAGCAGATAAGGCCGAGCTTGAGAAAATGAATGTTGAAGCATCTTGTATAATGCACGAGTTGGAAATTGAGAACAGAACACAACCTTTCGTGCCCAGGAAACCGAAGATCAATATGAAAGATCACAAGCGGAATTTTGAAAATGACCTGCCAGTTAGATTGATCGCACCATCAAAATCGGACCTGGGCAAATTAAGCAAAAACATTCTTGACAGGGTGATACAGCAAATTAAGAACTTGGATTGTTTATCTAACCTGAGCTTGTGGAAGGGAACTGGAGAAGTCGTTGAGTGGTTTAAGCAAATTAAATATAACAATAATAATAAGTTTATTCAACTTGATATAGCTAACTATTATTCTTCTATTACCCCTAATCTACTAAATAAGGCACTAAATTACGCATTCAAACATACTGACCTAACTAGCAATGAAATGCATATTATATTATCGGCTAGGAAAACTTTGATAGAATTTAATGACCAACTATGGACCAGAGCAGATAGAGATAGCAATTTTGACATTACTATGGGATCATCCGACTCAGCCCAGGTAACTGACCTTGTGGGTTTATTTTTAATCAATTCGCTACATAGGAAAATACCCGGTACTACCGGAGGTTTATATAGAGACGACATGCTTTTACTTATTGATAATAATAACTCTGAACTAAATAGAAAATGTAAACAAATTACACAATTTTTAATTACTTTAATCTTAAAATAGAAATTGAAAACAACCATAGAATAGTCAATTTCCTAGATATAACATTAAATCTCAACACATGTCTTCACTATCCTTTTCACAAGTTGAATGAAAACTTAAACTATGTAAACTTTAACTCTAACCACCCCAGATCTGTCAAAAACACTATAGTAAACTCTGTCCAAAAACGTATCTCTAGGATCTCGTCGAATAGAAAGATTTTCGACGAAAAAGCCCAATACTACAATGAAGCATTAGCTAGAGCAGGATACGCCGATAAGATTGTGTACATAGATAATGATAGACAAACTAAACAAAGTAACAACTTTTTTAATTACGGCAACATCCTTAACAACTATAATAGAAAGCATTACAATAATTCCAAAGCCAAAAAAGAAATAGAACTAGGAACATAATTTGGTTTGCCCCCCCCTTTCTCACTAAACATTAAAACCCACATCGCTAAACTATTTTTTAAAGCTCTTGATAATCGCTTCCCTAGAACACATAGATATCACTCAATTTTCAATAGACATACAATTAAATTAACCTACTCATCCACCAAAAATTTAGCACAAAATATCAATAGAATAAATAATAGGAACTTAAAGCCTAGTGATAACTGCATAAATAATATACAAGTTAACAAATGTAACTGTAGAGATAGATCTAAATGTCCGTTAAATAACAACTGCTTAGTTAAAAATATAGTATACAATTGTAATGTTAATACTGACTCTAATTCTTTTAACTACGTCGGTTCCACATCGACGGAATTTAAACTTCGCTATAATAACCACAAGAATTCTTTCACAGATCCAAGTAAAAAATCTTCAACGGCACTATCAGGCCTACTATGGCAACTTAAGCTAGATAACGTTAGATATTCGATGGCTTGGAATATAGTCTCAAGAGGGATTCCTTTTAATTCATCCTCTGAGACATGTGACCTCTGCGCAGAGGAGATATTCTTTATACTAAAATCTAAAAATTCCCTTAATCTACGGACAAATTTATTCAGTTGTTGCAAACATAGATTAAACTCAACGTTTAAATATAAATTTAAATTTAAAATGTAGTATATTTAGTTTGATTTATAATTATATGGGAAACTAGCCGATAAATCTTTGATTCTCTTTTTACTCTTTTTATTTTTATTTTATTTATTTAAACATTCTTCATGAAAAATTAAGCTATCCTAAAAGTTGATGCTCCAAATATTTCGAATAAACGTTACACTAGATAAACTTCTATATTAATTATAAGAACACATGTAGACCAAATTGGGCATCCTATACTTTTTGAAATGATCTTTGCTAGATGCGATTTGATAGATAATTTTTGGCTTTATCTGTTTTTCGACTCTGATGTTTATAATGAACTTGGCAATATATTGTCAATTAATTTTGAAGGGTTGATCTTTGTGGTTTATTTTATTTTTATTAATGTAGTATTTCCTAATTTTTATTTTTAATATTTTTAATATGTAAATTTTTTAATATGTAATATTTTTAATATGTAATATTCTTTCGTAATATTTCTTAGTTTTCTATTTTATTATTACTTATTATTATTATTGTTATTTTTATTTTTAGTTTAGTTTTGTTTCCGATATATTTTTATTTTTATTTTTATTAGTATATTGAAATCTGCTCTATCTTTGCTTGATAGATAATCTTGTAGAGTAGAGACAGAAATAGTAATATTGACTCTATATACACATATATGTATACTTAAATTTTTATACCGCATTGAGAATACTTTCTGTGAACTTAGGGTTTGCAGAATTGATCATGTACATTCACATAGATGTTTGTAATTATCACATAAACATATGAATTTTTAAAAAAACTAAACATAAGATCATTAATTTTCACACATTGTGGATACATATCTCATTCAGGAATACTGATATTTACAATGCAGAGGTTGGTTTCGTAAATACTATTACCTCTACATTAAAACAGGGATTTTTACGCCCCGCCTGTGTCTGGATATTTTTGAATTTTCTCTCTCTCTTTTTTTTCTCTCTCTATATTTTTTTTCTCTCCCTATATAACAGCTGGTTTTCCCTCCATATATCTCCCTTACATTAATACTAGAGCTAAATAAATAAATAAATAAATAAATGTATCATTGATACGTTATTCAACAGTCGTACCACTACCTAGCTTTCTATATATGTATCTATCTATTTCCTCTCTCTCTCTATATATATATCTCTTTCTGTTTCTTTGCATGAAGTTCTTCTCTTTATCTATCTTTCCATCTCTCTATTTTGTTCCATGCATTTCTTCTTTTTCTTTTTTTCTTTTTCTTCGTTTTCTGTCTTTCTTTCCTTTTTTCTCTTTTTCTCTCTTTCTCTCTCTCTGTGTACAATTTTGTCACAACCAAATCAACCTTCTCAAATGCAAGTAGATGTTGTTACGGTATGTCGAATCTATTTATCTATAAAACTGTTTATATTGTATTTTGTCTGAGGAAGGCATAGCATATTGTTAATATGTTATCCCTGAAATATATAT
Source organism: Eledone cirrhosa (assembly GCA_964016885.1). NCBI lineage: Eukaryota > Metazoa > Mollusca > Cephalopoda > Octopoda > Eledonidae > Eledone > Eledone cirrhosa. Next base: position 80,370,806 of record OZ024746.1, on the reverse strand, counting down.
AATGAAATAAATATGGTTTTATAAATATAGTTTCCATTTATTTAATATTGTATATATATATATATATATATGTATGTACCACCTTTCACACTCTTTGTTTTCCAGCTTCTACGGCCCACTATCTTTCACACACACACACTCACATACATACACACATACACATATACACACACAGTTACACACACATATATTTACACACACATATTTTACGGCTTTCACACGCTAGCGCACCCTATTGATTTAACCCAATTGGTCAGTAGCTTTTGCCACAGCCTATCACGCGCACGTGCATTCTTTCCCTCGTTTGAATTTTCCCCATAACGGCTTTCCTATGTTTTAACGACAATACAACTTTCTCCGGGTTAGCCTGTTCCCCCCCTTTTGGAACTTTCCCCCGTTGATGGGCGTGAGCCCGAAATATTGGGATTAAATCTCCACGACGGTAACCCTTCTACCTTTGTTTTATTTTCATTTTCATTTTCACTTTTCTCCTATTTCTCACTCACTTCTTACCTCGAGATTTCCCATCTGCATTGTTGTGGCTTTCTAAACTACATATTTTATATATATATATATATATATATATATATATATATATATATATATATATATATATATATATATATCAATAATAATGAATTCAAATCTCAGGCGATCATTTACAATGAAATAGCTCGAAGAAAGAGTATTTCTGAGCCGTGTAATATAGGTTAACACAAATCAATATATTTGATAAACACAAATATCCTCATATTTATGTTTGTATTGTAAATGACCAAGTTAGCTAGATAGAAATATACTAATAATAATATTACAGTTTGCCTATCATGACTTAAGATAATACATCATAAATCAACAAAAACAAATTGTATTGGCAATGGCCGTAGTGCTTGGACAAATTTAAATTTCAAAATCAAACCTGTTCCGTAGACAGGTTTAAACCTTAAAATCCAAATATGTTTCGAATAATGAAAAAGTGGAAGAAAATACCGCATTTTGATCTCCTCAGCAAGCACTATAAAAATTGATATGTTCCACTTCAAAATATTTAGGAAGACTGTTTAGCGCACGAGGTAAGCTCATGCAGTTACCCAGTGTCTAGCTAGCCACATACTCGTGCTGCTAGAAATAACAGCCGTTTGTATGGGGTTAAATTCAGCTCAACGAAGGAGCAGTGATATATATATGTATATATATATATATATATATATATATATATATATATATATATATATATATATATATATATATGTATATGTATATATATATGTATATGTTATATATATATATATATGTATATGTATATATATATATATATATATATATATATATATATATATATATATATATATATATATGTATATATATATATGTATATGTATATGTATATATATATATATATGTATATGTATATATATATATATATATATATATGTAGGAGGTGAGTTTTATTGTAGTACAATAATATATAATATATATATATATATATATACATATACATATATATATACATATAATATGTATATATATATATATATATATATATATATATATATATATATATATATATATATATATATATATATATATATATATTATATATATATATATATGTTATTAGGTGTGGTAACTTGAAGTTACTAGCGGCGACGCTGGTCGAAGCACTCGATGCTGTTACTGTGTCCGTCTCTCGTTAGGTTGTGCTCCAGGTTTAAGGCGGCTGTAGTTTGCAGAGTGTATATAACTTTATTCCATATTACAATTCGTGCAGAGTGTATATAAAGTGTCAATAAGAATTGTAGCTTTTTGTAAACTTTATTCCATACTAGCAGTGGTATCCGGCGTTGCACAGGATAAGGTATTGTGAAATATATAACCGCATAAGCTAAGCTTAGTATTGCCACAACCACGGCTGGCAAAGAAGTAAGGGTCTGGTGGTACGTAAGTAAGCAACACTGTGCTTAAAACGTGAGGAAGAAGTTGTGTGCACTTACCAACTGTTTGGGGAATGAGTGGGAGATTTGTCTTGAGCAAGGGTGGCAGAATAACCGGATGCAGCAGACAGCCAGACATACAGACAGATATTATAAGGGCGCGTTCTGGACGGAGAGGGAATTGTGGGAAGTGACGTAATGCAGACAGTCAGACATACAGACAGATATTATAAGGGCGCGACGTTATATCTATGTATCTATCTAAAAAGAGAAAGACTAAGAATTATAGACAGAGATCGCTAAATCGCCTAATGCGGTCCCTAGGGCATTGCAAATTTGAAATTTCTTTTGCTCAGAACACTCCCTGAAACATAAGTATTACATGTGTAAAGTTTGAAAACAGTCGGTTGGGTGTTTCTCTAGTTTTAGGGATTCAAACTCACACACACACAGACAGACATCCTCAGTTTTATATATATAGACAAGCAGAAAACCACCCGGTGGGCGGTTTTCTGCTAGCAAATCTAGTGTATATACTGATATTGTTGAGATTTGGATGAGAAATGTTTTCGACACCACATGTTCACCGTCTCTCCGTGTGTCTTTTATATGCATGTATAAATATATATGTTATCTATACGGTGAAATCTTTGAAGTAAATATATGTTAAAACGAAAAGGAGAAAAAGAGATTAGTGACGGAAATATAAACGTTATGATACATATAACGATGGAAATATATAAACGTTTACGATAAAACGATGGAAATAGAAACGTTTATATATAATGATAAGCCGAAACACTCGTAAGCCGAAACACTCGTAAGTCGAAACACTCGTAAAGCGAAACGTATAAATAAAGATTAATGTAATGAATTTGAAAAGGATAGAGATTTGAAACCGCGTCTATTTGTTTCCTTGGCATTTTTTACCGACGGACAGACAGACAAACAAACAGAGAAATGCCCATTATATATTATAAGTAGACTTGGCATGGTGTCAAGTCAGAACCGCCTCGAACTGGTTACTTCTGGCTTGTGCAAGGTGTCTCTATAGCAACCAGCGATTCCCTCGGCCTCAGTGACCAAAGTGAGTGGAGAGGGGAAGGTAATGTTTCTATAGCGACAGTGTTTCTCTTGGTAGTACCAAAATGGAGAAAGGAAGGGGAAGGTAATATTTCTGTAGCACCTACATTTGAGTTTTAGGGAAGGACAGACAGACAGACACAAACAGAGAAATGCCCATATATTTCTGTGTGTATATATATATATATATATATATATATATATATATATATATATATTACACACACAGAAATGTATATATATTTCTGTGTGTGTATATATATATATATATATATATATATTACACACACAGAAATGTATATATATTTCTGTGTGTATATATATATATATTACACACAGAGAAATGTATATATATTTCTGTGTGTATATATATATATTTCTGTGTGTGTATATATATATATATTACACACACACAGAAATGTATATATGTTTCTGTAGCACTCCTCAATTCCCCCCTCTCTCCCTCCCGCTATCCGCCTCTTGTAGTCTGTCTCTTTCTTTCACTCTCTCTCTCTGTCTACGCGTGCGCAAAAAACATTCGCACGCGCCCACGTGTTTTAGCGTCTATTCACTCTCTCTCTCTCTCCCTCTCTCCCTCCCGCTATCCCCCTCTCGTAGTCTGTCTCTTTCTTTCACTCTCACTCTCTCTCTACGCGTGCGCAAAAAACATTCGCACGCGCGCACGTGTTTCCACTGTCGGACAGACAGATAGACAATTGCTGGTTATATATTATAAGGAGATTACAATTTGTTTCCATATCGATCAGCTCGGGTTTGATTATGCAATCGGATCCCGACTCTTCTTCGGATATGAAAGTTTACATGGGTGGTCGCATAAATATATATATATAGCAGTCTGTCATCGGGGGTGGATGTAGGCAGTGGCGTTCCCCAGGGCTCTGTGTTGGGCCCAATTCTCTTCCTTCTATACATCAACGACATGCCGGACGTGATTGGTGGAAACGTGCTCCTATTTGCAGATGATGAGAAAATGGTAGCCCGTAGGAGTGAGATCGACAATCTCAAGTTGGACCATTGACTGGGATTTATACCTCAATGTCGATAATGACCTTATAACTCAGCTCTTACCTTCAACGGTGGCACTACTCCTTTGAAGGAGGTTGAGAAGACTAAAGATCTTGGTCTGCTGGTCGACTCGTCCTTCAAACCATCAAAACATTGCATTCAAGCCGCAAACAAGGCAAGGAGCTCTCTTTTTCTTATTCGACGCTCCTTTGCCAAACTCACTCCAGAAATGTTCAGGCCTCTCTATGTGGCCCTCGTGAGACCGCACCTAGAATATGGCATCCAAGCATCAAACCCATATCTCATCCGGGATATCCATCACTTGGAGAGAGTTCAACGACTAGCGACTCGTATGGTACAAGGTTTTCATGAGCTGCCCTACGGAAGCCAGCTGCAGAAGCTGAACCTCTTCTCCTTGGAGCGTCGAGGCGATCTCATGTTGGCTTACAATCTCTTCAATGGCCATTACGATCTCCCTCAAGATCTCCTATTCACTCCGGCACGTGAAAGGGGTCTACGTGGACATGACAAAATCTGTTTCACCGCCGCTTTCGCCTAAATAGACGGAAAGCTGCTTTCTCGATACGCATCTCTATATCCTGGAATCGGCTTCCAGAAGAAGTAGTCAAAGCGTCAACCAAGGCGAAATTGGACCGGTGTTGGACCACTGTGTTTCCGACTGTGTAAATTTTGCCCCTCTCCCCTCCTTACATCGCATCTGAAGCATCTACGTTTTATTTTCTGCCAAATATATTGAATTGAATTGAATATATATAT
>OZ024746.1:80355986-80360986 GCA_964016885.1 Eledone cirrhosa | reverse complement strand
TTACATAAATTTGACCATAGATGTAATTTGAAAGACCAGTCTTGTTACATAAATTTGACCATGGCTGTAATCTGAATAGTCGGCCATATTACATAAATTTGACCATAGATGTAATTTGAAAGACCAGTCTTGTTACATAAATTTGACCATGGCTGTAATCTGAATAGTCGGCCATGTTACATAAATTTGACCATAGCTGTAATTTGAAATACCAGTCATGTTACATAAATTTGACCAGAGCTGTAATTTGAAATACCAGTCATGTTACACAAATTTGACCAGAGCTGTAATTTGAAATACCAGTCATGTTACATAAATTTGACAAGAGCTATAATTTAGATGGTCAGCCATGTTACATACATTGGGCTGCAACTGTAAATAAAAGGTCCAGTCTTGTTACGTAGTCACACTGAGTCTGGCCGTTGTTGAGAATTACGCCGAGGACACAGGTATCTGTAGAGGTATCTTCAGCGCACTCACCCACTAAATATATAACGTGCAAGTAGTTGCGTCGGTTGCATAACTGGACATTTCTTTCGTCGAAACAAATGCGAGATTCAATCATATGCATATGTGTGTTTACGTGTCTGTGTGTGTTTCTGTGTCTGTGTGTTTGTGTGAGTGTGTTTGTATGAGTCTGTGTTTGTCTCTCTGTGAGTGTCTGTGTGTGTTTGCGTGTTTGTGTGAGTCTGTGTTTGTATGTGTCTGTTTGTCTATATGAGTGTCTGTGTGTGTTTGTGTGAGTCTTGTGTATATGTGTTGTGCCTCTCTGTTTGCTGTCTGACTGACTGTCTGAATGATTGTCTGCGTGTGTGTGTATATGTCTGTGTGTATGTATGTGCGTGTATGTGTGTGTGTGTGTGTATATGTGTGTATGTGTGTATGTCTGTGCCCGTACGTATGTCTATCTGCGCACGTATGCGTCTCTGTTTGTGTGTATATGTGTGTATGTGTGTATGTCTGTGCCCGTACGTATGTCTATCTGCGCATGTATGTGTGTCTGTTTGTGTGTATATATGTGTGTATGTCTGTGAGTGTATGTGTCTCTGTGCGTGCGTCAGTCGCCAATCGGTCTGTGTATGTGTCTATGCGTGCGTCTGTGTATGTGTGTGTGTGCGTGTGTGCATACGTGTGTGTGTGTGTGTGTGTGTGTGTGTGTGTGTGTGTGTGTGTGTGTGTGTGTGTGTGTGTGTGTGTTTTGCATCTTTTAAATTAACTAGACAATAAAATCCTTACTGTAATTTCAAGTCGAGAGCAAAAATAGATATGAGCAATTATCAATGGATACGAACCATCAGAAGTTAACACAATTCAGACAAGGCATGCACATCACCACAGCACAAGTATTATCACATGTGAGGCTCATTGATATGTAGAGATATGCAATATTCCTAAAAAAAATAAACCACCCACTCGCCCATGACATACACACGTATAGACACTTATATACACAAACACATACATATATACACAAACACATACAAACACAGACAAAAAATAGAACAGCTGTGTATGGTAAGCTTGAATGCCTCGTGGATGCCTTTGAGGTAAAAGGTTAAATTAAAATACCTCATCAGAAAATCTAGTGAGATTGACTTGGAGATATCAGCGGGAATAATTGGAAAATACAAACAGACTCATATTCACCTGGAGGGATTCGTTTCTCATGCCACATATTAACATAGCTGTCGTTGCTCTTATCCTCTCGTTGTTGTTGTGGATGTTGCTGTTGTTGTTGTTGTTGCATTTGTTATAGTTGCTGTTACTACTGTGGTTGCTGATATTATTATTACTGTTGTCATTGCATGCTTTGCAGCATAGAGTTACGGCCCTTTATGATCTGAGTTCAAATCCCGCCGAAGTTAACTCTGCCTTTCATCCTTACGGGGTCGATAAAATAAAGTACCAGTCACGCACTGGGGTCGATTTAATCGACTTTCCCCTTCCCCCTAAAATTACTTGCATTGTGTCTATATAAGAAACCATTATAGCTATTTCAGCAACCCTTTCGTGCTGCAATATTTGTGTGTGTGTGTGTGTGTGTGTGTGTGTGTGTGTGTGTGTGTGTGTGTGTGTGTGTGTGTGTGTGTGCGTGTGCGTGCGTGCGTGCGTGTGTGTGTGTGTGTGTGTGTGTGTGTGTGTGTGCGCGCGCGCGTGCGAGTGTGTGTGTTGGGGTGGGGGTGGGGGGTGACTTGGAAAGAGTTGAGCTTAGCATTGCAATTCAATGGAATACTCATCGATTACAAAGGTTTTGAATCAAGCAAGAGTATCAAATTTAATATCAATATTAAAGCAAAGATTTGTTAAGCTTTGATCATTGTCGTATGATGCACTCCTACCAAATCATTAAAACCACTTAAAACATTGATGATATGTATCAACCTTTGTTACTTCTACCACTACACAACGAATCCTATTCCACTATTCTACCAAGCTATGTAATTCTCCATCAAAACACACGTGATACACATGCTCCTCTTCATCTCACCGGTTCTTCACCCCGGACCTTTTACTTAACAACTTTTCCTATTGTTTTCTTCTGTGAAGTCATTAACCTTTCATAAAGCTAAATCTAATGGAAATTTATTCTCTTATGTCATTCGAAAGAAAGTGGGTTTTCACCCTTGAGACATTTGGTGAAAACAGTGCTTTTACTCTCAACATCGACAAAGCTTTCGACCGTATCTGGCATCGGAATATCCTGGCAAAACAGTTCATCATTGAACTCCATTCGTTTCTTGTCTCTTAGATCAGTGGAATCCTGCTGTATCATCCGATCACAGCACAGCTGATCACACTACACGGAGTGATAGAGCTATCTCTCTCTCTCTCTCTCTCTCTCTCTCTCTCTCTCTCTCTCTCTCTCTCTCTCTGATCCCCAATCTATCAACTCCTAATGTGCTCAAACTTTCGACTTTGTCTTCCACACTATTTTTCCTATATATTAACGTCCTATTTGGTCTATCCTTCAGCAACGCGCACTCCAACACAGATAATACCACCTTTTATTACTCGCTAATGTTGCCTACTCAAGTGTAGCCTAAATAGCCCAAACCAAATCTCGAAAATATCTTCTAACGGACTCATGCCAAATTTGTCTCTTTCAATAGCATAAAGATATAATCACTACACATATCAAGAAAATATTATTGTACCCTACTCCACCCTAAACAGGAATAACACGCAACTGGGACCCTCACAGGGACTGCAAATGTTAGGTTTTATCATCACTGGTGTCCCACCCAGCGAAAGTATATATTAACATAATAAAGCCTTCCCCCCTTCAAAGTCGGAAAATAATTTAACCTTCAAATACAACCAACCCTTTACAAAGCTCAAGACGGTACTACTACACACGTCGCATGCAAAGAAAGGACACTTGAATAATTGTCATAAAATCGCTTACGAATACACACATAGGCTGTTTCCTTTCCCTTTATTTTCTACCACTGCTATAGTAGATTCTGCTACTCGGTGCTGGTTGGTCTCATTCCGTTTGCACCCAAGCATTTTCAACTTACTCGTTTCTCCTTCTTTCATCATTCATATTCTGTCAATTTTCCGGCCTTACATTAACCACTGCAGTAATCTTTTTCTCCACAGACGTCAGCCCTTTGGAATTCCAGCCCTGCACATGTTTTATCTTGCAACCGTCGATTTGCAAACGTTTAAAAAAAACGTTAGCTGTTCTGATTTCTCGGGTCTTGAATGGCCCGCAGAAAATATGAATGTTGCCTTTTCCTCCTGGTTAATCCAATAGAAACTGTCGAAGGTAAATTTAAAGAAATAAACGAAAGATAGATGTGAAAATAAACTATTCTATGGTAAATATCAATTTCGTGTTAATAAACCTGGCTGTGGTTGATCAACAGGAAATTAATAATAGAAGCAGAATGTGATTCTAGAATACATAATGACGGATGTCTTTGTGTCTTTTGAAAGAAATGTTAAAGTAGAAGGTAAAAAGTCAGTAATCTCCGTTTGTCGATGATATTGATTTAATAGAATAAATGAGGAAGAAGTTAGAGATCTAACAACATGCCTTGATACAGCTACAAGAAGATATGGAATGGAATTAAGTTGTAGAAAAAAGAAGGCAAAACAATGAGAAACTAGTAAAAGCAAAATGAGCATAAACAATCCATTTTAGAATAAGAGGGAAGACGTTCAAACAAATTGATGATGAATTTAAATATTCGTAAAGAACAATATCAGAATATAGAGATCAAATAAAGAAGGAAAATGCCGTATTGCAATAGTTACAGCAATTTTATCCAAATTAGAATTTGTTTTGAAAAATAAAAAGATTACAATAACAACAAACATTTTTTAAAGAGCAATAATAATTTCAACGGCATGTGCGATGGACGTCGAAATGAAATGTTATGGAAAGATGTTTTTCATTTCATAGACAGAACATCAAACTAACAATTGTGTTAGGAAAGACCTTGTTGAGAAGACTGCGAGCCACGAAACGCTTCCGTCAATTGCCAAAAGGCAAATAAAATGGAGTGATATGGTCTGTAATACGACAATATGACACCCTAGCTCCAATGAATATGATCTTAGATCCTTATTTCCAAGTACAGCAGAATACAAAACGTCAGGGACATATTCCTTCCATCTATTTCTATTCGTTGTCATTGCATTGAGTTATGCTGGTAACTTACATTGAAACCATTTTAGAATCTGGCCTCTTTATCTACTATTAAGGCGTTCTCATGTTCTCTCTCCAGATATTATACCCCCCAGGCAGAGATTTAGACAGATGACGATTATGGTCATGCATGAAAGAATCGACAACAAACCTACGGGATATCTAATATTAGTCATGCCATCATAAATATAGTAGATTACCATGGGATTATTTTTCCGAAGCTCATTTTATTTTTTAAGTTTGCAAATTACTACTGGCCAAACATCTTCGAACTTATTTTTATATTTGTAAAATCCTTTGTTGGCTGATTAAGCAAACTCGAGTTTGACTATACATCGCTGAC
>OZ024746.1:80338486-80350986 GCA_964016885.1 Eledone cirrhosa | reverse complement strand
TCCTTCTCAACTCTCATGATATTATCTGTTTCATGCAGATAGACTTGCTCGAGAAACGGGCTCCTACGATTCGAAGTTCGTAGATGTTGTCGGAGAGATATGATGCGACATTCAAATGTTGTCTGGACTGATGTTAGGCCTCTGCCTCCCTGCTTACGTTTCAAGTAAAGGCGGTATATGTCACTATTGATGTGGAAGTTTCCGGTGTTGTTCAGTATTTTTCGAGTTCCAACATCAACTGCTCGGATTTCGTCTATCGTCCAATTCAGTATTCCAAACGTTGGTGTTAGGACAGGCACAGCAAACACATTGTGAGCCACTGTTTTGTTTTGCGCAGAGAGTTCCGATGACCAGATCTTTCTTAATCCGGTTTCTTAATTGGTTACGCGTTCTTTATTACAGATACCATTATAGGATATGTTCTCATCTATCCCCAGGTATCTGTAGCAGGCCTCATTAGATATCGGTGAAACAGTTAGGCCATTGATGACAATGTTGTTAGAGTGGGTTGTTGTTTTTCCCAACTTGACAGTCATGTATGAGCATTTATCCTGGCCAAACTCCATTCCTATATCCTTTGAGAACGTTGTAACCAGGTCAAGATTTTTCTTCATTCCATCCATGTTCTTGGCATAGAGTTTCAGATCGTCCACAAAGAAATTATGGGTTAGGTTCGTATTTCTATCCTCCTGTGAGCCAATGATGTATCCCTCACATTTCTTGAGTAGAAAGGACAAGGGGTTTAATGACAAGATGAATAATATCACAGAGAGACTGTCCCCCTGAAATATACCCCTGAAATATTTTATTTTATCAGTGAAAATAGAGTCCTCCCTCTCTGTCTTTAACCTTAGGATAGTAGCCCAAGAAGACAGCCTCTCTATGGCTCTGACAATAATGTCTGGGACTTTAGCAAGTTGGAGGGCCTCTATCATCCAAGAGTGGGGAACAGAATCAAAAGCTTTCCTGTAGTCCAGCCAGACTGTAGTCATATTCCTCCTGAGTTGTCGCACCTCCGACATCGCAGTTTTGTTGATTAGGAGTTGTTCAGCACATCCCCAAACCCCTTTCTTTCCAGCTGCTTGTTCATCTGTGATGATGTTATTATTTTCACAGTGATCTTGGAGGAATAGTTTCAGGCAGGCTGTATACATCTTATACATCAGGTTCTGGCATGAAATGGGTCGGTAGTTTTTTGCCAAGTGGGTGTCTTTGTTCTTGGGGACCAGTAATGTTTGTGCTAATGTCAACCATTCTGGTATAAGTGTATCTCCCTTAAGAACTTGTTGGTAGAGGTCAGTAAGATACCTCCGATAGAATATCAGTTTTTTGTACCAGTAGCCGACAATCATGTCTCTTCCTGGTGTTTTCTTATCTTGGAGTTTTCCTATCACAGTCTCAAGGGTACCCTCACTTATTTCGTATGTTTTTCTTGTAGTGTAGGAGCAATAGTTCTTTCGGATTTCTCTTAGCCACACTGCATCTTGGTTGAAATTCTTCTTTTCACCCCATATTTTGCTCCAAAATGAATCTGTCTTTCTGGGATGGGGCCTTAGTGACACTTATTATTTGCTCTTCATATCTCTATAGACTGATGTTTGGTTTCGTCTGAATCTTTTATTAAGCACTTTTCTCTCATCTACCTTCTTCAGGTATCGGCGTTTTTCGCTAACAGCTCTCAATTCTTGTTTAAGGGTGATCAGCTTATATTGGAGAGTTCTGGTTCTACTGTTACAAACCATCGTCTCTATTTTATTTTTCACTCTTTGTTGGTGAGGAGTGAGGTTTTTTTGTGTTTGTTTGCATGTAAGGAGCATTGTCACATATCCTATGTTTTTTTGTAGGTCAGCAATCTTTTTTTTTATTTTAGTTATATATGATGGTATTTTTGGTGGTGTTTTGTTCTTGTTAATATCTCTGCTATCACCAAGATAATGCTTCACTGTCGTTGCTAAGGCATATAAACAGGCGTTGATTTGTCAAAATATTGGGGTTTTTATACGTCGTAAATATTCATCCCCTATTTCGTCAATAACACGTAATATTTCATTATTTAGTTTTTTTTAATTCAACATTGTCGTTTTGACACGTTCAGTTAGAGAGATATTTATACATGAGTTAATTTCTCTCTGGAAGATTTCGTTGAAGGACATTTTTAATTGTTTATAATTTTGATTATCATTATCGATAGCATTTTCCACAATAGTCGAGGTAGACTTGGATGGTACAAGTGGTGTCAAATTTCTTCGATTATTATTATTATCGATAGTGTTTTCCCCAGCATTCGAGGTAGCCTTAGATGGTACAGGTGGTGTCAAGTTTCTTACAGGCATAGTTGTTTCAAGACGCTGTTCGACCTGGCTGCTAGGAAGTCTAATAGCATGGCGACCTGTAGCACGTGTTGTTGATAACATGTTTGTTGTGGGGGACTTACAATTAATAATATTTATCTTATTTTTACGTTCAACAAACGTCGCTTGTTGGCGTAATTGTATGTATGTATGTATGTATGTATGTATGTATGTATGTATGTATGTATGTATGTATATGGTCGGGTCGTTGGCGACTAAACTGGCAACCGCACCAAGGTTTCTTGGTGAGGAGGGTGACTTTGGACATCCTGCAGGACTAAAAACAAAACCTGTCAAAGGGCAAAGGAGCTCTTAAGAGTCAATGACCATCCAAAATCACTGGGAGAGATGACCCCTTAGCCTTTGTCAAGGCAGAATTCTAGGAGAATGAAAACTCTGATATAACACCTGCAACCCTGATGATATCCAATGATGTTGACTTGTTCTTTTTGGTAAATATCATCTTGGTTAAGAGAGTGGGACTGGCTTTGTGCAGTGCCTTTGCTCACTATAAAAGCTTCACGGCACAGGCATTGCTTTATATCTGGAGATCTCTCTGCACTTGTCATCACATGGTACCATGGGCCCAGCACTATGTGTCAATAATTGTCACAAGTGTAGTGTTTGTACCAGAGTTTTCAAGTCACTGGCTGGACTAAAAAGTCACCCTCGTTCAGCGCATCGGTAGGAGTTCTCCTACATGGATATAAAGTAGTGGCCGTACTCGAAAACGAGTTGGCAGCCACCATGTGTGTATGTATGTATATATGTATATATGTGTATGTATGTATGTTTTCATGCATGTATGCATGTATATATGCATGTATGCATGTATGTATGTTTATATGCATGTTAACTCCGGTACTTTTATATCCCTTAACTTAGCGATTAGAAAAATATGTTGGTCGATAAAATAAATAGGTTATATATTCATATATAAGATATATATATACACACATACATACAAATATATCGACAAAACGACTGAAGGACCAGATGTTCTTAGTCAAGACATTTAACTCAGTCTAGCGGAAATACAAGGACGTTGACAGATGGCTTGTTAAAACTTAATCGTATGTTCAACCTGAATTAGATGTATGGCTAGAAGAGAAACTGGAACTTATTGATCTCATCTGGACATAAATATGGCTGGGAACCCATCGATAGATATCTCTAAGCATTAATGATTGTGTCTTTCGATCAAGTGACAAATATTGGCTTTACTAGTGTCAACCATAAAACCGCACCAATGTTGAGACACAACCATGTGGCTTATTACAGCTCTCTGTCTGGTCGTGAAGGACCGTGGCTTAGTGGTCAGCGTGCTCGGCTCACGATCGTATGGTCGAACCAGATAGCGTGTTGTGACCTTCAGCTCGACACCTTATTTTACGTTGCTTCAGTCCATTCTATTAGAAAAAAGTGAGATACAATGACACTGGTGCCAAGCTGCACTGGACTTTGCCTTTCCCTTCTACTTCTTCTTCCTCCAATAAATACAGCACCTGACCAACCTTATCTGACATTCCTAATAATTTTGAACGAATGAAACAGTTTTAGTCCTGTAGAAATCATTTCTATATAAAATAAATACTTATATATTGAGTACCTTAGTTAATTATTTGTGCCCGATCCTCTTCAGAAAACGATTCTCGGTTACACCCACACACACACACACACACACATATATATATATATATATATATATATATATATATATGTGTGTGTGTGTGTGTGTGTGTGTGTGTGTGTGTGTGTGTGTGTGTGTGTGTGTGTGTGCGCGTGTGTGTTTATATATATATATATATATATATATATATTGTTATACTTTGGGAGGGTCATGTTGCCAATAAGAAACACATGCACCAGTTGCTTTCACTTCAATTTATTATAATAAATTTATAAATTTAGGAATTTATAAATTTCCGGTTGGTTGGTTGGTTCCACAACAAGATGGTTGTTTATATATTGTCAAAGTTCTTTCGTCACACATTCTGTGACCTCTTCAGTGACTGGGGATTCTTTTCTTTGTTTTTGTGCCTCTCCTTTGTTCTGTTCTACGCCATCTTGTTTCTGTGTGTGTGTTGTGTGCTCAGTCTGCGCATGCGCCAAATCCGGGTGTCTGTGTGTGTTTATATTCGTTTATTTATTTGTTTATTTATATGTTACTGGTTGGTTGTTTGTTCTATGTGTCTGTGTGTTTTCATTTTGTCCTTAATTGTAAGTTGTGATGTTGCTGTTCCATCCATGTTTTCTATTTAATTTTGGTTGTAATTCTTTTATGTTTATTGCCTCTGTGATTTGTCTAACATTGCGTCTTTTCTGTGTGTAGATTCTATTTTTATTTCTATGTTCTCTAATTTACACTTATGTTCTATTTTAGTATGTTGGTAGAGTACAGATGATTCTTTATTATCTTGAAGGTCTCGCCAGTGTTCATTTATCCGTTCCCCTACACTACGAGCTGTCTCACCTATGTACACTATATTTTTATCTCTACATTGTCCTTCAGTACATCTTATGCTATATACTACATTTCTAGTTTTACAGTTAATATGGGGGCTTAATTTACAGGTTATACATTTCTTATCTATACAGGGGCGTCTTTGAAAAGGGTATTCTTGCTAATAAGTGTTTTTATGGAGGTACCTGGTCTTTCTACTATCTTAATATTGAGTTTATGTTTATCTAGGGCCCTTGTAAAGATAAAGATAAACATAAACTCAAAGATAAAGATATTATAATAAATTGAAGTGAAAGCAACTGGTGCGTGTGTTTCTTATTGGCAACATGACCCTCCCAAAGTATAACAATATCGGTTTCAACACACGTTTTCAGATAAAGGATCTTGCTAAACAAATTCAGAAACGAAATATATATATATATATATATATATATATATATATATATATATATATATATGTATATACTCCAGTATATACAAGTATATACATGTATTCATGCGATGAAAAGGAGAACATAATATGAAAGTTAAATATTACAAGAAAGATATCTATCTATATATCTAACTATCTAGTTATCTACCCCTCTCTCTCCTCTCTCTCTCTATATATATATATAAAGAGAGAGAGAGAGAGAGAGAGAGAGAGAGAGAGAGAGGGGGAGAGAGAGAGAGAGAGAGAGGGAGGAGAGAGCGGTAAGATGCAATGTGCGTGAGAACATGAGAAAGAAAAAAGAAACAGACAAATAGACAAATTAGAGAAAAGTAAATAAGTACAATACTACAAAGAGAGACGCATATAATACTTAAGTACAAGTACTTAGACGAATCAATACACATGCAATGACACACGCCATTGGTATACAAATGAATAACAGAAAACTACTACGTCATTCTCTATACATACATACACACAGACATACATAGACACATACACAAACATATATATTTCTATGTATGGCGTGTCTATGTATGCATGTATATATATATATGTACATGTGTGTGTGTGTGTGTGTGTATTAAAAAACGATGAAGTTTTGTTTAGATGTATTTAAATTTTCATTGTGTATCGACCTGTTAGGCGAGTTTCGCAGAGGATTGGCTCAGGGTCACCTATAGGAAATATGGGTCATAACTTCTATGGGTGACCCTGAGCCAATCCTCTGCGAAACGCGCGTAACGGGTCGATACACAATGAATATTTTCTATGGTGAATCCATACGTACATATATATATGTGTGCATGTATGTATATATATATACATACTACTGTACGTCTGTATACATATATGTATGTACGTGTACATACTTATATTTAAGTAACAGCCGTACTAAGAGTGGGAAATGAAATTTCGTTTCATTTTTTCCGTTTATATATATATATATACTGGAAAACTAATAACGGATTTATTAACACGGTATTACCATAATATATATATATATATATATATATATATATATATATATATAACAACTAGAAATTGATTAACATATAAATAAACATATGAAACAATCACAGGGGATAATTTTTACAAGTGTGTAGGCACACATAGCTAGGTAGGTAACTAAATAAAGTTAACTAGAACTTCAAAAATAGATACCTTATAATATGATTAATCTTCCCTGTATATATTCCATTAAAGAAATATATTTCACCAATTAATCGAATGGTAAACCACGGAGGCCGATACTTGTGATTGTTTCATATGTTTATTTATATGTTAATCAATTTCTAGTTGTTATAAAATGCTCGGACCTATTCATTGGAGCTTATTTTACGGGTGATATGGCGCATGCCTTTCTGGCATGACACCCATAATTTTGATTTAGATTAAATTCATTTAATTTATCTTAATTTTGGATATATATATATATATATATATATATATATATATATATATATATATATATATATATATATAACGAAGGAAATGTGGTAAGGAACCAGATGGACCAAAACGCACCAAAGTACTCAATACTTAGCATAGTAGAGTGGGTAATAGGAACGAGTAGGACCCCGACGGCTGAGCTCAAGCCGTTTCGACGGCTAATTCTGGACTAAATGAACATTTTTATCCTGGTACGTGAATAGCCGAGCTTCTCAAGGGGTAATTCCATATATGGTAAAAGTGATTGTCACAAGGATTGGTCAAAATTTTGTTGTTGAGACACATAATTCTATCATGGCAATCACTTTTACCATATATGGAATTACCCCCTGAGAAGCTCGGTTATTCATGTACCAGGATAAAAATTTTCATTTAGTCCAGAATTAGCCGTCGAAACGGCTTGAGCTCAGCCATCGGGGTCCTACTCGTTCCTATATATATATATATATATATATATATATATATATATATTATGGTAATACCGTGTTAATAAATCCGTTATTAGTTTTCCAGTATAGATTAATAATACCTGTGAACGCAGTATTGAGAGCTCGACGTCGTATGTAGCTCTACTGTTCTCATACCATCACCTAGTACGGTGCAGTATTAGTATATAAATAAATTAGAAGACAGTATGTTTGAATTTTCCTACATTCTATTTATTATTTAATCACTGTTATACATATTTCGATGGTATTTGCTATGTAATCCTCAGATATGATTTCATCAGACAGTCTTTTTCTTACATAAACATTATGGATGTAAATTCTTATTCGGTATATCCGCTGGCTTAGGTCTTCTTTCTTCATTGCTCAGCTAGCATATGGGATTACCCAGAGATGTTTTTCTTGTTCACATCTCTTAGGGCGTGGTTACTTTTTGGTCTGTATTTGGAGGTGGTTCCTATTAGTCCAATCTTTTTTTTTTTTGTCACCCTCTCAATATTCTCTTCTTGATTAATGGTCTTGTTGACACTTGTTGACACTTAGGGTAATCTCGGTCCGTCCACTCATATTTCTCAGATGGTACGCGTTATCAATTGGTGGCGCCAGGCTAGGACGGTGGTCATCCATTTCTGCATTTTATCAGTCGTAAATTATATTTGCTGGGTATATGTGAGATTCTAATTTAAATTGCCAGATAGTTTGTGTGGGTAAAGCAATAAGATGAAAGCAAAGATAAGTGATGGTAATGGTAATAGTCACAACAATAATAATAATTGTTTCTACTTTTGGCACAAGGCCAGCAATCATCTCAGTGTATTACTGGTACTTTATTTTATCGACTCTGTAAGTATGAAAGGCAAAGCTAACTTCGGGAGGATTTGAACTCAGGACGTAAAGGGCAATAACTCTATGCTACAAAAGCATGATGTCTGACGCTTTACTGATACTGCCAATCCACCGTCCAACAATAATAATAATGGTTTCTGATTTAGACACAAGGCCAACAATTGTTTGGTGAGAGAATCGACCGCAGCGCATTACTGGTACTTTATTTTATCGACCCCGTAAAGCGATGAGATGAAATGAATGTTCAGCCACTTGCACGTTAATTTCACGTGCAGGCTTTTCCGTTGTTCGAACAACAGGAACAATTCTTTGTCGAATAGAGGGAGATCCAATATTTAGCAAGTATTATCGCAATAGAGTGAACAAGAAAAATGGAAGAAAAGGAAAAGATAAAAAAAAGAATCTGAATGAAAGAAAGAGAAAATGAAAGCTAGACAGAAAGGAGTAGATAGTGGAAAGGAGAATAAAGTGAATGAGTTTGTGGTGATGGTGGTGGTGGTGAAAGAGTGGAAATAAGTTGAAATTGTCGAGTAGGTTTCTTTAATGGTTTTCTTTTTCTTCCATATTGGTGAGATCGAATCGTTGGACAAGAGAATGGATGACCTAAAATGGTTGTTAAAATGTTTGGTAAAGCAATAACGATGTTCTGGAGGAGAAAGAAGACCGCTTTAAACACATCAATAACCAATCGGCTATATTATCTGAGATGACATGGGCTTTTTCCACAAGTGTTCCCAATATTAAAGCTCAATCGACTATTTTAGGTAATCGCATAAGATAAAGAAAAAAAGGAAGGAAGAAAAAAAAAGTTCAGAAATGAAAGTAAATAAAATAACAAAAGATAGAACACACACATACATATATTCACATACACATATATATATATATATGTAATATAAACATATTACATACTATATACATATTTATATATGAATATGTGTGTAAATATGTATATCACACGCACGCATCTATATATGTATATGTATATGTATATATATATATATATATATATATATATATATATATATATATATATATATATATATATTTATAAATATATATGAATATGAATATGAATATATATAAATATGAATATGAATAAATGAATATATATATATATATGTATGATTGTATATATGTATATGTATATATATATATATATATATATATATATATATATATATATATATATATATATGAATATGTATGAATGAATATATATATATATATATATATATACACACACACACACACACACACACACACACACACACATATATATATATATATATATATATATATATATATATATATATATATATATATACACATACATATATATACACACATATATATATAATGAAACAAAGATGGTCGAACAATATGAAATAAAAGATGACTGAAAGGCAAAAAGATTGGCTAAAATAATGGAAACAACAGAAAGAAAAAGAAGTCCAGCGTTGACGACAATAATGTCGACGAGGAAGGACAATAGTATATACAACAACAACAATAAGAACCACAGTAATAGTAACAACAACAACAACAACGACAACAACTAAAAACAACAGTAACTATAACGAACGTTACATCAACAACCATAAAAACAACTAAAAGTGATCGGTTTGATGGGAAATAGGAAAATGCTGAAAGATTGATGTCAATGGTCTTTGCTGCTTATATAAGAGCTTGCAAGCTGACACATTTAGTCTTCTAGAAAAGTGGAATAAGGGACGAGTTATCGCATTCGATATACATGAGGAGATGTCACTGTATGAATGGCGTGGAGTGTGTCTGTGTATGTTTGCTGCAATACATGTACGCACATATACGTAAATATGTATACTCATGTATGTGTATGCATCTGTGAGTTATATTACACGTACAATATATGTAAAAATATTTCTCTATCATTGTGAGTGTATATATATATATATATATATATATATATATATATATATATATATATATACACATATTATATATTATACACACACACACACACACACACACACATATATATATATATATTATATATTATATATAAATATATATGTATATATATATACATATGCGTGTGTGTGTGTATGATATACATATACATATAAATATATATACACACACAGATATATATATAAATATATATATATATATATATATACAATATATATATATATGTGTGTGTGTGTGTGTGTGTGTGTGTGTGTGTCTGCGTGTGTGTGGTCGAAAGGATACACATTTTGCACATCAGCAAATAAACATACAAACATATATTATGTACAAATACACAAACAGATGACCGTATCTGGTAAAATTTTCCAATAGTCAGACATATTGGAAGTGAAAAATGTTTCTGTCCAAACCAATTAGAAGCATCTGTTGTGTGTCGAGGACTAAATTGTTTACCACAGCCCAACCACCACCACCACCATCACCAGCCATTATCTTTTACCGCCATCATTACCATCACTGGCAGACGCACACCTTCCTCCGGTCCACGGATGATCTGTTTTTCTCCCTCTCTCTCATTTTCCTCTTCGTCTTTCATACCGTCCCTGCTCCCCAGACCCGTTTGACCTTGTACCCCGTCTACTCAAGCATTCCCAACATTCTCCTCTCTAACTCCTCTTATCCATACTGAGTCCAACATCTCAGATCCCGCCCTTATTACTAAACCCAGTCCTTCCCCCATCAGAACCTCGTACTTTGGAACTGTTTCCCAGTACATGTTTTTTTTCTCTCCATGAGTCAATGTACAATAATTTAAATTGAACATCAATAGTATAAACCTCATAGCACTTGGAGGGGCTTGAAATAGTCTTGCGAACTGTTCCTTACTCTAGACCCAGAAAAACTCACACACACACACACACACACACACACACACACACACACACACACACACACACACACACACACACACACACACACACACACACACACATTCATTTATTTATTATTAAAAGTTTAAGCAAACAATCTCTGCTTTCACCCTAAGCGTAGTCACCTGAAACTAATAATAAATAATCCATGAAAACAATAAATATTTGCTCTACGAGTTTATATATATATATATATATATATACAAGGGCGGTGCCCCACCATGGCCTCAGCCGGATGGGAACAGGTAATAGAGTAAAAGAGTGTATATATATATATATATATATATATATATATATATATACAACCATTATCGAGTCCACTCTGGATTTCGGTCTTTGTATATATATATATATATATATGTAGATAAATCTACCAAGAGTTTACGGTAGTGTCCAATCCGTATATATATATATATATATATATATATATATATACAAAGACCGAAATCCATATATATATATATATATATATATATATATATATATATATATATTTACAAAGACCGAAATCCATATATATATATATATATATATATGTGTAAAAGTTCTATTTAAATTGTTGGGATACAACAGGCAAATATTTTTATAACTGATATAAGGCACTCAACAAATATTTGGAGTAAAAATACGATATTAACAAATGGAAATTATATTTATAAAACCATATTTATTTCATTATACATATTTCAAGGACACCAAGTTAAATTATGGTGTGCTTTCATCAGATAAAATATAATATAGATCAGTTTTATAAATAAATATTGATATGCCCTTAAAAAATGCAATATTACTGTTGGAAGCTCCCGGATAGTGGAGTTGTAGCTTTAATTATATTATTATTAGTATTGGATATTTTTATTTTTAAAATAATAAAAAAAAAAAAACTATAGTGAACTCTGTACAAGAACGAATTTCGATAATTTCAGCTAATAAGAATATATTTGATGAAAAAGCACATTATTACAACGAAGCGTTAGGTAGAGCTGGGTATAGAAATAAAATTAAATACATCGATAATAATAATAATATAACAACTAACCGTAATCTTAACAATTTTAACTATGGTAACAATTTTAACAACTATAATAGAAAACCTTACATTAATTCCGAAAGCCGAAAAAGAAATAGAACTAGGAACATATTATGGTTCGCTCCTCCTTTCTCATTAAATATTAAAACCCCTATTGCTAAACTATTTTTTAAAGCTCTTGACAAATGCTTCCCTAGAACACATACATATTACTCAATTTTTAATAGACATACTATAAAATTAACTTATTCTTCCACCAAAAATTTAGCGCAAAATATTAATAGAATTAATAATAGAAATTTAAAACCTAACCAAAATACCAATAATAACCCAAGCAATATTCAATTTGATAAATGTAACTGTAGAAATAAATCTAACTGTCCGTTAAATAACAATTGCTTAGCTAAAAATGTAGTATATAATTGTAATGTAAAAACTAATTTAAATTCATTTAATTATGTGGGATCTACTTCCACAGAGTTTAAATCCCGCTTCAATAATCATAAAAATTCTTTTACAGATCCAAACAAAAAATCTTCAACTTATCTATCTAGCCTATTATGGGACCTAAAACTAAAGAACGTTGAATATTCGTT
>OZ024746.1:80318486-80330986 GCA_964016885.1 Eledone cirrhosa | reverse complement strand
AAAAAAAAATATATATATAAAACAATTAAGCAAAGCATTTAGCCAACCAATTCCCAGGGAATTATTAGAAACCAAAATATACGATAGTGCAAATAACTAGAACCAGTGGTTGTACATTCTACTAAATCTAAAGCTTAATGTATTTATTCGTGCATGTAAAAATACATATATAGACACAGGCACACAAGCATATATATATATATATATATATATATATATATATATATATATATATATATATATGTATATATATATATATATATATATATATTGAGGGCGACCGGCTAAAGTGGAAGATGCTAGATGGTCGGTCGTCCTCGGGTCTATGATTTTCAGCCGCATGGATTTTATCTGTTTCATTCATTTATTATATTTCGAATACCTGATGATATCACCGGATTCATACGGAACCCGGTCATTGAAATGATCATAGTATAATAAACCTTTCAAGGATTTACACAAGTCCAGCCTCCTGTTATTTTATTATAATATTTAACTCCGTACTCGCACCACCAACTACACAAACGAAGACGGTTGAGCTGCTTTACGTTGAGTACTCTCCATATTATTACATCAAGATTGACCATACGGAATGACCAGCTCTATCCAGTGGTCAACCTTCAAACCTAAATCTAAATATATATATATATATATATACATACACACGAGCTACTGACCAAATAATATTTGGTATCAATGGGTTAAAGACATCTGTCAAATCAATTAGTGTTGAAGGTGGTGTATATGTATACACACACACACACACACACACACACACACACACACACACACACACACACACACACACACACACACACACACACACACATATATATATATATATATATATATATATATACATTGAGTGAGTGTGAAAGACCAAGAGTCATTATTGAAAGTCTCTGGATTTCGCAAAATACCTTTTTTATTGGAGAAGTAGGTTTATAAGTATGAATTTTCATCAGGCTTTCGTAGTTGTCTCTGTGGACTAGTGGTAGATACTAGAGACGGTGGAGGTTCTGGCTTTGGGTTCAATCCTGGTCAAGAGGTGCATGTAGCCTTTTTCGGTTTTTATTTTACAACCAATAGAAAAAACTCAAAATGTTTACCGGGAACCTACCCCCGACCAGGATCGAACTTCAGACCAGCATCACCACCGTCTAAGATTCCTGCAAATAGGCCACCGATACAACTACGAATGCATAGTGAAAATTGATAATTATAAACCTACTTTCAAAATCAAAGTTAAAAAGATGTGGTGTCGTTTATGGCTTTCCTAGAGCTATTAATAATATTTAGGGTCGACTTCTGATCATTATTGAAATCTCTGGATTTCGCAAAATACATAATATTTTTTATTGGAGAAGTTAAGATATTTTCCCGCAAAAGGTTGATTGCACTTTTTTGTTTCCACTTATGTATTTTTCGAAAATATTATTTATTCATTATAAAAATTAAATGATAGCATTCTATATGTAGGTGGGCCCCCTTTATCTCCTGGCAACCAATATTTTTAGACCCAGTCTGTATTTATATTATATATATATTCAGTGGCGAACTGGGTCTAAAAATATTGGTTGCCAGGGTATAAAGGGGGCCCACCTACATATAGAATGCTATCATTTAATTTTTATAATGAATAAATAATATTTTCGAAAAATACATAAGTGGAAACAAAAAAGTGCAATTAACCTTTTGTGGGAAAATATCTTGTTCTATTTTTCCATTCAGAGGGTTTTTTAAAATCCCAACTAACAGACTAATTCTATGTAGTCAAATACGGCATAAGTACATGTTACTACCTAATTTTTAAATTCGCTAGCCGTTATATATATATATATATATATATATATATATATATATATATATATATATATATATATATATTAATGGATATTTTATGTATAATCACGCAAGGGCAGTCAAACACTAATAGATTGACCACTCAATATATATAATATAAATACAGCCACACACACACACACATATATATATATATGTATATATATATACTTATATGGTGGGTATATTTATATTGTGTGTGTGTATATATATATATATATGTACATGTCATACATAGAATACATACACGTATACATACATATATAATTTTTGTGTACACTTGGGTAAAATGTAAATGTGTCTTCCGTATGTGTATATGCATCTAAACACATATTAATACACGCACACACACACACACACACACATACACACATACACACGTACACACACACACAAACACTCCAACATGCACATCCCAACAAACACAAAACGCCTGGTTGTTCCCTTCCAACACAAACATTTTTCTCTCTCTCTCTCTCTCTCTCTCTCTCTCTCTCTCTCTCTCTCTCTCTCTCTCTCTCTCTCTCTCTCTCTCTCTCTCTCTCTCTCTCTCTCTCTCTCTCTCTGTCTCTCTCTTACATTTAACCAATAAATATTAGCTATAATGGTTATTATAATTACCTGAAGAAATATCATTTCATCATTTGTAAAGAGAAACAAAATTATAATTGTTCTGATGTTGATTTTTCCAAAACATGCCAGCGGACATCTTGTTTTAAACAAATAATTGTTTAAATTTCTATACAAGTTAGCTTTTATTTTTCTCCCTTATTTTAGAAATTGTTGTTTTGTTGATATACATGCATGTATATATATATATATACATACATAGATATATGTATACACACATATATATATATATACATATATATATATATATATATATATATACATATATATATATATACATATATATATATATATATATATATATACATATATATATATATATATACATATATATATATATATATACATATATATATATATATATATATATATATATATATATATATATATATATATATATACATATATATATATTTATTCATTTATATACATATGTATATATATATATGCATGTATATCAACAAAACACACACACACACACACACACACACACACACACATATATATATATATATATATATATATATATATATATATATATATATATATATATTATATATATGTATGTATATGTGTGTGTGTGTGTGTGTGTTTGTTTTTGTTGTATTTTGTTTTTTTTTCTCTATATTTTTATTTTTATTTCTATTTTTATATATGTATATATGTAGTTATTTTTTTTTTTTGGAAACTCGCCCGTTCCATACTTATTACATTTTGCGTCGTATATTGTTGGAACAATTCCGGCAGAATAGGCGGACATTGAATGATAGAGAAACATAAACAGAAGAAGAGAGGGGGAGAAGGGAGTAGTAGAAAAGAGAGAGGGGGATTGGGGAGAACAAGAGAGAGAGAGAGAGAGAGAGAGAGAGAGTGAGAGAGAGAGAGAGAGAGAGAGAGAAGAGAGAGAGAGAAGAGAGAGAGAGAGAGAGAGAGAGAGAGATTGTAGGGGATGGGAAAGAAAGAGAGAGAGATGGAGAGATGCTGTGGCGGAAAAAGAGAGAGATAGAGAAGGGATAAAGCGAAAGAGAGGGTGTGAGGGAAAGAGGAAGAGAGGGGGAATTGAGAGAGAGAGAGAGAGATTTGAAAAATACGGGAAGTAGAAAAAGGAGGAATACAATTTATATTATCTGTTTTATGTGTATGTATCTGTATATATGATTTGTTTGTATGCGTGTGTGTGTGTGTGTGTCTGTGTGTGTGTGTGTGTGTGTGTGTGTGTGTGTAGGGAAAAGGGGATGCAGAGAAGGGTAGGCTAGAAAACAAGACATATGTCTTATATAAATATATTGTTGTAAATAAAACATGTCTTGTTTATATATATATATCAGTGGCGAAGTGTAACCTGGAAAGCAGGGCATGCGGTCCAATCGCCATGGTTGGCGGAAAGTGGGGCTGTGCCGCCATACCCCCCCTCAATTCCCTCTAAATGACCCTCCCGGTCGAAGCCACATGTAGTGTTATCTAGTGTGTGTGTGTGTGTGTGTGTGTGTGTTATCTTTTTATGTTTCTACGATTTAGCAAGCAGCCAAAATTCTGCTTGCTTCAACCGACGCTGTCGTGTGTTTGTGTGTATGTGTGTGTGTGTGTGTGTGTGTGTGTGTGTGTGTGTGTGTGTGTGTGTGTGTGTGTGTGTGTGTGTGTGTGTGTGTGTGTGTGTGTGTTTGTGTGTGGGTGGGTGTTATCTTTTTATGTATCTACGATTTAGTAAGCAGCCAAAATTCTCCTTGCTTCAACCGACGCAATTGATCAACTCAAGATTCTATAACGCATGCACTGCATGCGTTGCATGCACGGACCCTTCGCCCCTGATATATATATAAAAACATGTCTTGGTTAAATATATATATATATATATATATATATATATATATATATAAACATGTCTTGTTTATATATATATATTATCTTCAATGATGTATTATGAGAAAATATATACATTGAAAACACACACTCATAAATCTAAATATTAAATAGATTGACAAATAGATAGATAGTAAATGGCTGGTTATTAAGAATAGATTATTGGGATAACGGGATGGAAAACAACAACAACGAATGGATAGAACGATATAGAGAGAGCGAAAGTGAAAGTGAAGGCGAGAAAGAAAGAGAAAGAGAGAGAGGCAGGAGAAAGAGAGAGGGGATAAAGAGAGAGAGGAGAGACAGCTATCTAGCTAACTACTTAAGCAGTACATTTCACCTCCTTTATTTTCATTGTTTAACAGACATATATATATATATATATATATATATATATATATGTGTACACATATGTATATGTATATATATATATATATATGTGTGTGTGTATATGACTGTAATTCATTGGAATTGTCAACAGAATTTATGCTGCCATTCTTCCACAAAAGCTAAAACTTTTTCCACCACATTTCGTGGAATATTCATATCCGTGCAACATGGAGTTCTAACAGCGTTATTGGTCCTACTCTCTCTCTCATCCCCTCCCCCTCTCTCTCTCCCTCTCTCTGGGTATATATATATATGACTTTAAGGGAGGTGACTGAAGGAAAAAGAAAGGAACTGATGATCAGATCAGATCATGGAAACCACGAGAAAAAGAAAGTGAGAGAGGGAGAGGGTAAGTAAGGAGGGAGAGTAGGGAGAGTAATTAAAAAGAATAATAAGAGAAAGTAATTAGAGAGAGAGAGAAAGAGTAATGATAGAAGGTAAGAAAGAGTATTGAGAGAGGGTAAGAAGGAGTAATAAGAGTGAGTGAGAATGAGAGTAAATGATAGAGAGAGAGAGAGAGTGTGTGTGTGCAATGAAATAGAGTGAGTGAGATATAAAGAGTGAGTGATAAAGTGTGTGTGTGTAATGAGAGCGAGGCTGGGAGAGAGAAAGAATGTGTATGTGCGTAAGTGTGTGTGTAATGAGAGAGAGAGAGAGAGAGAGAGTGCGTGAGAGTGAGAGAGAGAGGGTGAGAGAGAGAGAGAGTGATAGAGAGAGAAAGAGTGTGTGAGAGCGAGAGAGAGAGAGAGAGAGAGAGAGAGAGTGTGTGAGTGAGAGAGAGAGAGAGAGAGAGAGAGAGAGAGTGTGAGTGTGTGTAATTTATCAGTGATTAATTGTTATTCCAATATATCACTTACAGAACTCTGTTGCTAAAAGGTATATAATGTAATTGTTTCTACTTTAGGCACAAGGCCAGCAATTAACCAGTGTATTACTGGTACTTTATTTTATCGACCCCGTAAGGATGAAAGGCAAAGTTAACCTCGGCGGGATTTGAATGTAATGTAATGTAATATAGCAACAACAACCTCTCCCGTCTCCACTAATCAACACATGCTTCCTTTCACAACGTTCACTTTATATAGCAAGGGACACAGGCATAGCTGACTGCTTAACAAGTTCGTTTTGCAGCCACGAGGACCCGGGTTCGATTCTACAGCAAAGCATCTTGGGCAAATGTCTATATAAGTCATATATAAATCTTCTCAGAAGAATCGAAAACATAAACTGGAGATCACACGCAAAACTAGAAACCATCTACGGAGATTTGATTCCAATATCCTTCAGATTCAAGCAAAAAAGACTTCAGTTTGCTGGTCACTGTCATCGAATTGACAAAGAAATCATTTCATCTCTCGTTTTGTGGCATTCCTGTGGATGTGTCTATTCACGAAAACGGACTTTCCCAGACACCATAGCTCGGGACTCGGGATTGGACATACAGGATCTGTGGACAGCAATACAGGACCGAACAGTGTGGAAAGTGGCTGTCAAGAGAGTTTCGACTGCCTACAGAGGAGTGGAAGGATGATATGAGTCCACCACTACCACCACCACCACCACCACCACCACCACCACCACCACCACCACCAGTACAAACAACACCAACAACACCACCACCACCACCAACACCACCAACACCACCACGAAACACCACCACCACCAAGGCCATCAACTGTGGAATCACAGACGCAATCCTCTTTTTCTGTTGATTAGATTGTAACAACATGAAATGAAATCTTGCTCAAGGATACAATGCACTGCCGGGAATTGAACTCAAAACCTTGCGATCGCTAGTCGAACACCTTAACCACCAACTGCCTGGCCGTCTCTATCAGGGGCTGTCAAGAGAGTTTCGACTGCCTACAGAGGAGTCGAAGGATGATATGAGTCCACCACTACCACCACCACCACCACCACCGCCAGTACAAACAACACCAACAACACCACCACCACCACCACTACCACCAGCACGAAACACCATCACCACCTCCACTAACACCACCACCACTATCACCACCACCACCACCACCACCACCACCAACACCACCACGAGTGTAAACAATATGATGATGAAGACGACGACAACGACGATGATGATGATGATGATGATGATGATGATGATGATGATGATGATGATGATGATGATGATGATGATGTGAAGTAGGAAGACGAAAAAGGAGGAGGGAGAAGAGGCGGAAAAAGTGGTTGTAGTAATGGTAATAGTGATGATGGTGGCGACAAGAGCAATTATCAGCCTTAAAAATATGGTCGCCACCCCAGATTAAAGGTTGTCAAGGATGAAAGGTTTCTGGAGGACTTCGATATGCATGGTTAAACCAGTGACTAGGTAGGGTCAATTCTAAATACCAGCCCAGCATGATTGTGAAGATCACACGCACCGCATCCGGTCAATCAGACCTATTTGTATTATCATTCGTTTGACATCTCTCACTTGCAATGTCAGAAAACTGGGTGGATTGGCAGTATCGGTAGAGGGTCGGACGCCATGCTTTGCAGCATAGAGTTATGGCCCTTTATGATCTGAGTTCAAATCCTGCCGAGGTTAACTTTCGCTTTCATCCTTACGGGGTCGATAAAATAAAGTACCAGTCCCGCACTAGGTAGATTTAATCGATTTTCCGCCTCCCCCAAAATTGCTGGCCTTGTGCCTATATAAGAAACCATATTTATCGTCCCTGACATGGTGGAAGTTGAATTCTGCAGGATTTGAACTCATTTTTGACTGAACACTTTCACGAAATATTTAGCGTTGAGTCTATTCTAGAAAAGAGTAACATTTATTAGTAAACAGAAATATACAATAATTGTTCCTACTTTTGGCACAAGGCCAGCAATTATCTCAGTGCATTACTGGTATTTTATTTTATCGACCCCGTAAGGATAAAAGGCAAAGTTAACCTCAGCGGAATTTTAACTCAGAGCGTAAAGGGATGAAACTCTATGCCGGAAAGCATGGCGTCCGACCCTTTACCGTTATTGCCAATCCACCGCCCAATCCACAGAAATATACAATAATGAAGGCATTAAAAAATATAAATAATAGAGTAATGAAAAGAGAAAAAAATGTGGGGGTAAAAGTTAAATAACACAAGGGCAGCAATTTGAAGGGGAAAGGAAAGTCGATTAAATCAACGCCAGTGCATTACTGGCACTTTATTTATCGACCCCGTAAGGATCAAAGGCAAAGCTAACTTTGGCGGGATTTGAACACAGAACGTAAAGGGCCGTAACTCTATACCGCAAAACATGTTGTCCGACGCTCTACCGATTCTGTAACAACACAGGATTTTTTTTTAATCATTCGTTGCATTTGTGTGAACGTGCACAATAATTTGCGAATAAGTATATGTGTATGTATGTATGTGTATGTGTTGTGTGTATATGTATGTATGTACGTACGTATGTATGAATGTATCAAAGGGCAAAGGAGCTCTTAAGAGTCAATAGCCATCCAAAATCACCGGGAGAGATGACCCCTTAGCCTTTGTCAAGGCAGAATTCTAGGAGAAAGAAAACTCTGATATAACACCTGCAACCCTGATGGTATCCAATGATGTTGACTTGTTCTTCTTTTTGGTAAATATCATCTTGGTTAAGAGAGTGGGACTGGCTTTGTGCAGTGCCTTTCTTCACTATAAAAGCTTCACGGCACAGTCATTGCTTTATATCTGGAGATCTCTCTGCACTTGTCGTCACATGGTACCATGGGCCCAGCACTATGTGTCAATAATTGTCACAAGTGTAGTGTTTGTACCAGAGTTTTCAAGTCTCTGGCTGGACTAAAAAGACACACTTTTTCAGCGCATCGGTAGGGGTTCTCCTACATGGATATAAAGTAGTGGCCGTACTCGAAAACGAGTTGGCAGCCACCATGTATGTATGTATGTGTATGTTTGTACTTAGTTATTTTCTTTCGTATATGTGTGATATTTGATAAAATGTAGCTTCTGTATGTGTGTGAATGTATGCGGTAGTTCCTCTATGTATGTTTGTATATATGTGTATGTGTTTGTATAAGCATGTGTGAGTGTGTATGTGTGCATATGTGTGGATATGTGCGGATATTTGTGTATGTCTGTATATGTAGATATGTTTGGATACGTGTTAATGTGTGTGGGTATGTGTGATTATGTGTGGATATGTGTGAATACGTGATTGTGTGGATATGTGCGGATGTGTGGATATGTGTGAGCATGTGTGGATATGTGTGAGTATGTGTATATGCGGATATGTGTGACTGTCAGTGAGTGTGAGTATGTGTCAGTGTGTGTATGTTTAGATATGCGTAAATATGTGTGTGCGTGTGTGTGTTTAGATAGGTGTGAGTGTGTGTGTGTGAGTATGTATATATGTTGATATGTGTGATTATGTATGAGTATGTGTATGTGTGGATATGAGTGGTTATGTATGAGTATGTATGTGTGGATAAGTGTACGTGTGTGTGGATTTATGTGGATATGTGTGGGTATGTGAGTATGTGTGAGTACGTGTGGATATTTATGGATATACCTGAGTATGTGTACGTGTGGATATATGTGGATGTGTGTGGGCATGTTTCAGTGTGCGTGTGTATGTTTTGGTATGTCTGTGCAGTTACTAATTAATCTGCACTATCGAACGCTTGTAAATTGCTGAGAAAACAAACTTGATTATTTTTACCCCGAAAAACATAGCTTGGAGTTCTTTGTCCTTCAACAAACATTATCACCACCGTTACCACTATCACCACCACTAATGCTATTACCACCACTAATGCTATTACCACCACTACCATTACCACCACCACTAATGTTATCACCACCACCATGCCATTTCCACGACGACCACCACACCATATTACCATCTCTACAACTACTTTTTTTGCCTTCAATCAGTGCTATCACCACCACTACCACTATCACCACCACTACCACTATCACCACCATCACCACTATCACCACTATCACCACTATCACCACCACTACCACTATCACCACCACTACCACTATCACCACCACTACCACTATCACCACCACTACCACTATCACCACCACTACCACTATCAACACCACTACTGCTATTACCAGCACCACCACTATCACCACCACTACCACTATCACCATCACTACCATTACCACCACCACTACCACTATCACCACCACTACCACTATCACCACCATCACCACTATCACCACTATCACCACTATCACCACCACTACCACTATCACCACCACTACCACTATCACCACCACTACCACTATCACCACCACTACCACTATCACCACCACTACCACTATCAACACCACTACTGCTATTACCAGCACCACCACTATCACCACCACTACCACTATCACCATCACTACCATTACCACCACCACTACCACTATCACCACCACTACCACTATCACCACCACTACCACTATCAACACCACTACTGCTATTACCAGCACTACCATTACCACCACCACTACCACTATCACCACCACTACCACTATCAACACCACTACTGCTATTACCAGCGCTACCATTACCATCACCACCATTACCACTATCACCACCACCACCACCACCACCACCACCACTATCACCACCACTACCACCATCACCACCATCACCACTATCACCACCACTACCACTATCACCACCACTACCACTATCACCACCACTACCACTATCACCACCACTACCACTATCACCATCACCACCACTACCACTACCACTATCACCACGATCACCACCATCACCACTATCACCACCACCACCACTATCACCACCACCACCACTATCACCACCACTACCACTATCACCACCACTACCACTATCACCACCACTACCATTACCACCACCACTACCACTATCGCCACCACTACCACTATCACCACCACTACCATTACCACTACCACTATCACCACCACTACCACTATCACCACCACTACCATTACCACCACCACTACCACTATCACCACCACTACCACTATCACCACCACTACCATTACCACCACCACTACCACTATCACCACCACTACCACTATCACCACCACCACCACTATCCCCATCACTACCACTATCACCACCACTACCACTATCACCACCACTACCACTATCACCACCACTACCATTACCACTACCACTATCACCACCACTACCACTATCACCACCACTACCACTATCACCACCACTACCACTATCACCACCACTACCACTATCACCACCACTACCACTATCACCACCACTACCACTATCGCCACCACTACCACTATCACCACCACTACCACTATCACCACCACTACCACTATCACCACCACTACCATTACCACCACCACTACCATTACCACTACCACTATCACCACCACTACCACCATTACCACCACCACTACCACTATCACCACCATCACCACTACCACCACCACTACCATTACCACCACCACTACCACTATCACCACCACTACCACTATCACCATCACTACCATTACCACCACCACTACCACTATCACTATCACCACCACTACCACTACCACCACCACCATAACACCACAATTACCATCACCATCACCATCACTATCACTATATCACTACCATCATCAGTATCACTACTACTACTACTACTACTACTACTACTACTACTACTACTACTACTACTACTACTACTACTACTACTACTACTACTATCACCATCACCATTATCACCATCATCCATTACCATCACAATTACCCTCATCATCACCATCACCATCACAGTTACCATCACCATCGCCATCACCAACACCATCATAATTACCATCACCATCACCATCACCATTACTATCACTACCACCATCGGCATCAGTACCACTACTACTGCTACTATTACTACTACTACTACTACTACTACTACTACTACTACTACTACTACTACTACTACTACTACTACTACTACTACTACTACTACTACCATATTATCACCATATCTAACACTATTACCACCATCATCATCACAATTACCATAATAACTACCATCACCATCACCATCACCATTACCATTACCACCACCATCACCACCACCATCACAATTACCATAATAACTACCATCACTACAGCTACCATCACCATCACCATCATCATCATCACCATTACCGCCACCATTCCCATCACTATCACCATTACCATCACCACCACCATCACAATTACCATAATAACTACCATAACTACAGCAACCATCACCATCATCATCACCATTACTACCACCATCATCATCACCTTCACTACCAACATCAGTATCAGTACTACTACAATACCAAGGCTAATAGTAAAATTTACTCAGCAGATTTCAATTGTATTATTATATAATGTTGCAATAAAAAAGGTGGAAAAAATTAAATAATAAAAGGGAATGGAGGGGGAGTGACAGACTCTACACCAGGCATGTCAAACACACGGCCCACGGGCTGCATGCGGCCCTTTACTAGCACACCTGCGGCCCTTTACTAGCCCACCTGCGGCCCGCACAAAGTTTTTTACAGCTCGAACATGTTTTATCTTCGTAATATATAAAAAAAAAAAATTAGTTGTAATGTGCGCAATTAGTTTCGTGTGTGGCCCTCAGACAACACATATATGACCCATCCATGAGGCCATCGGGGGACCCTCAGTTTGACATGTCTGTTCTACACCTTAGTCAAGGTGGTATATCGCAACGAGAAGTTTGAGATGTGATCTGGCCTTTTGCCGTTCCCTTAGTTTTACCCCCACCGGATCGGGCTGCGATAGGAAGCCAGCAAGCGTCCAAGCCGGGCTTA
>OZ024746.1:80305986-80313486 GCA_964016885.1 Eledone cirrhosa | reverse complement strand
TTCTTATGAATTTCGTCGTTTTTTTTTTTTTTGCTTCATAACCAAACCTTTCAGGTGGACCAGCCGAAGGTGTAACACCACTCTATTAGAAAGCCAAATTTCAATACCACAAAATATCCACCTATTTCTAGTCACTATATATATGTGCATAAATACACCTCATCCACCCATATATATATATGCTTTATTTTTATTTATTATTTATTATATTTTTGTCTTTATTTGTTAATTTTTCATTCGCACCGTTTCCTTTCGCTATATGTCTCTCCACCACTCCCCTACACACCTTTTGAACTCTCACCTGAAGAAGGGCTTATGCCCGAAACGTCATCCCCCACCTACCCCCCACTCTCCTGAGCGTGAATTTAATAAACATTTATCGTACTGCCTCTCTGTTCTGTCCCTGTTCAATTTTTCATTATATATATATATATATATATATATATATAGTGAAAGAATGAAGAGTAACATGGTTGGCTGTACAACAAGGCGCTTTATTTCAGGTATTAACAATTTTTTCATTGATCAGGTGAGTCTATCCATGACTCAGAGTACTCACAACCTCTAACTGGATTAACTTGTTATCCCATATATATATATATATATATAATTCTTTCTACTTTAGGCACAAGGCCAGCAATTACCCAGCACATTACTGGTGCTTTATTTTATCGCCCCCGTATGGATGAAAGGCAAAGTTAACCTCGGCGGGATTTCAACTCAGATCATAAAGGGACGTAACTATCCTGGAAAGCATGTCCGACCCTCTACCGATACTGCCAATTCACCGCCCTATATATATATATGTGTGTGTGTGTGTGTGTGTGTGTGTGTGTGTGTGTGTGTGTGTGTGTGTGTGTGTGTGTGTGTGTGTGTGTGTGTGTGTGTGTGTGTTTAAAATACCGTACTATTCAAAATATTCAAATATTAACTGAATGAGCACTCAATACAGATGGGTAGGATGTGGAAATTTATATTCTAAGTAGAAAAGTGGCAATGTCTTTGAAGTTTATATATCAATATGTTTTTGAAACATTGCCAAAGAATACCCGAAGGAGAAAATTCCTCATTGAGCATCAGAAAATACATTACCCTTGATCAATTGAGGGCCTCTTCAAAGTTCAAGAAATGCCTAATATTAGAGCACTGGTAACATATCTAGGATGTTGTCGCTGCCTTGTACTTAAACATACTAAACTACATACTAAAAAAAAAAAAAATGACGCTCTAGTTCATTGGCCAAGCTCAACAGTCAATGAAAGCCAGCGAAGATCATAGGCGCAGCCACTTCTAACTGATTAAACAATTAAAAATAAAGCTTAACACACTACATTATCTCATAAGCGCTATTGTTCTTTCTTTGTCTCTGTTATCGCTAAAACAACGGCTTCTGGACCTCTTAAGTGCCCAGCTTCGTAATCAAGTGCCCTCGATAAACTCGCTTCTTCTTCTCTTATCACTACTTACTGTATCTGATACCTTATAAACTCTGTACTAAACGATTTCCTAGAGTCATTTCCCAGAACAATAATTGTCAACCTATAGAACAACAAACAAACATCAAACATATCAACTTCACTTCTCTTAACAAAGGTCATAAACACCGTCTATTTTTGCACCTACAGTATATATATATATATATAACTGAATATCCATTCTGCTTATATATATATATATATATATATATATATATATATATTTATTATAATAACAGATTAAAGTTTAAGCAAAGAATCGGTGCTTTTCACTTTTAACGGGATCTTCTGAAACTAAAACAAAGATCAATATTTGATATATATTTATCCTTATCGAGTCCTCTTTGGATTTTAGTCTTCACATTTATTATTATTACTATATATATATATATATATATATATATATATATATATATATATATATATATATATATATATATATAGTGTGTGCGTTAGTGTGTGTACGTGTGTAAATGTAACTGTATTCACAACAGTTGTGTTTGTGATGCCCTTTGTTTGCTACTAGCGTTGTAGTTAACACATGACCATTAATATGGTGCTGTAGTTAACATATAACCACTGGTGCCGTAGTTAACACATGACCACTGGTGCCGTAGTTAACATATAACCAGTAATGTTGTAGTTAACATATAACCAGTAATGTTGTAGTTAACATATAACCACTAATGTTGTAGTTAACATATAACCACTGGTGCTGTAGTTAACATATGACCACTGGTGCCGTAGTTAACATATAACCAGTAATGTTGTAGTTAACATATAACCAGTAATGTTGTAGTTAACATATAACCACTAATGTTGTAGTTAACATATAACCACTAATGTTGTAGTTAACATATGACCACTGGTGCCGTAGTTAACATATAACCAGTAATGTTGTAGTTAACATATAACCAGTAATGTTGTAGTTAACATATAACCACTGGTGCTATAGTTAACATATGACCACTGGTGCCGTAGTTAACATATAACCAGTAATGTTGTAGTTAACATATAACCAGTAATGTTGTAGTTAACATATGACCACTAATGTTGTAGTTAACATATAACCAGTAATGTTGTAGTTAACATATAACCAGTAATGTTGTAGTTAACATATAACCAGTAATGTTGTAGTTAACATATAACCACTGGTGCTGTAGTTAACATATAACCAGTAATGTTGTAGTTAACATATAACCACTGGTGCTGTAGTTAACACATGACCACTGGTGCCGTAGTTAACATATAACCAGTAATGTTGTAGTTAACATATAACCAGTAATGTTGTAGTTAACATATAACCAGTAATGTTGTAGTTAACATATAACCACTGGTGCTGTAGTTAACATATAACCAGTAATGTTGTAGTTAACATATAACCAGTAATGTTGTAGTTAACATATAACCAGTAATGTTGTAGTTAACATATAACCAGTAATGTTGTAGTTAACATATAACCAGTAATGTTGTAGTTAACATATGACCACCGGTGTTGAAGTTAACATATAACCAGTAATGTT
Source organism: Eledone cirrhosa (assembly GCA_964016885.1). NCBI lineage: Eukaryota > Metazoa > Mollusca > Cephalopoda > Octopoda > Eledonidae > Eledone > Eledone cirrhosa. Next base: position 80,310,488 of record OZ024746.1, on the reverse strand, counting down.
GTAGTTAACATATAACCACTAACATTGTAGTTAATAAAACCATTGGTTTGTAGTTAACATTTAACCACTGGTGCTGTAGTTAACATATAACTACTAACATTGTAGTTAACATAACCATTGGTTTTTAGTTAACATTTAACCACTGGTGCTGTAGTTAACATATAACCACTAATAGTGTAGTTAACATAACCACTGGTGCTGTAGTTAACATATAACCACTAATATTGTAGTTAACATAACCACTGGTGCTGTAGTTAAACATTTAACCACTGGGCTGTAGTTAACATATAGCCACTAATATTGTAGTTAATATAACCATTGGTTTGTAGTTAACATTTAACCACTGGTGCTGTAGTTAACATATAACCACTAATATTGTAGTTAACATAACCACTGGTGCTGTAGTTAACATATAACCACTAATATTGTAGTTAACATAACCACTGGTGCTGTAGTTAACATATAACCACTAATATTGTAGTTAACATAACCACTGGTGCTGTAGTTAACATATAGCCATTGGTTTGTAGTTAATATTTAACCACTGGTGCTATAGTTAACATATAACCACTAATATTGTAGTTAACATAACCACTGGTGCTGTAGTTAACATATAACCACTAATATTGTAGTTAACATAACCACTGGTGCTGTAGTTAACATATAACCACTAATATTGTAGTTAACATAACCACTGGTGCTGTAGTTAACATATAACCACTAATATTGTAGTTAACATAACCACTGGTGCTGTAGTTAACATATAGCCATTGGTTTGTAGTTAATATTTAACCACTGGTGCTATAGTTAACATATAACCACTAATATTGTAGTTAACATAACCATTGGTTTGTAGTTAACATTTAACCAGTGGTGCTGTAGTTAACATATAACCACTAATATTGTAGTTAACATAACCACTGGTGCTGTAGTTAACATATAGCCACTGGTGCTGTAGTTAACACATGACCATTAATGTTGTAGTTAACATAACCACTGGTGCTGTAGTTAACATATAACCACTAATATTGTAGTTAACATAACCACTGGTGCTGTAGTTAACATATAGCCACTGGTGCTGTAGTTAACACATGACCATTAATGTTGTAGTTAACATAACCACTGGTGCTGTAGTTAACATATAACCACTAATATTGTAGTTAACATAACCACTGGTGCTGTAGTTAACATATAGCCACTGGTGCTGTAGTTAACACATGACCATTAATGTTGTAGTTAACATAACCACTGGTGCTGTAGTTAACATATAACCACTAATATTGTAGTTAACATAACCACTGGTGCTGTAGTTAACATATAGCCATTGGTTTGTAGTTAATATTTAACCACTAATATTGTAGTTAACATAACCACTGGTGCTGTAGTTAACATATAGCCACTGGTGCTGTAGTTAACACATGACCATTAATGTTGTAGTTAACACATGACCATTAATATTGTGGTTAACATATGGCCACGAACGTTGAGGTTAACTCATGGCCACATTGACTACAGGTGTTGTGATTCATCGATCCATCCATTACCCCAGATAAGAGAGAGATGCTGACAATTATTCCACAGAACTTTAAAGGTGGTGACAATTATCCAACAAGTCTTTACTTGATATAAGATACATATTTCCTTAACTATTATTTTCACCCCCCCCCCCCCAGTCATTGTGCTTCCAATTTCTCTTTAATGTCCTGACGTTTCCTTCCTTTCCAGCTCTTCTGTTTCATCCATTCGCTATTACTAACATTAATGCCTTCTAAAACCTTTCCATTACATCTATCACCATCACGCTCTTTCACCCCCCCCCCCCACACACACATACACACACACACACGCACACACATTCTTTCTCTCCTTCTCTTTCTTCCTCTTACACAGATATATAGAAACACGTTGAAAATAATATGCTTTCTACTGTATGTCTATGTCTTGTAGAGATGTATTGCTTCTCATTCTAGTTAAAAGCTCTACAATCGCTACTTTACACGGCAAACCACAAATTACTTCAAATTTTGAAGCCATTGCCCGTCTATCATTTGTTACAAGTCGGTCCAATTCTCACAGTTATTTTGTGCAGAGAAAATTAATTTAAATCTGCAGATGTTACAATATGAATGTGAAAATTACCGAATTTCTTAAATAATTCGTACATTTCTTAACAGAAGGCAAGATCACGCGTAGTGCATTGAAAAACGCTAAAAGTACAAAATCGGAGCCTTTCTGAAGGACATTGTTGTCGACTTAGTAATACAGAAAACCCTTACATAAGGCTGTCGCTACATTATAAATCCTAGCGTTGCTTATGTGAAGGAAACTTATAGGTAGTCACACAGAGTCACCCAATACAAGTTCGGGAAGCAAGGCACCTATCACAAAGGAAACTAGATTCTAACTGGAAAAGAATACCTGATGCTCCAAAATGCTAGTCCACAAGAATTATAACGCCAAATCATATCTTAAACAAGAACACATTTGATAATGTAATCGTAAATTACTGCTGTAAGAAAGATGTCATTGTATTAATAACAAAAACTGTGACAGGATGAAAGGAACATGTTCAGATGGATGTGCTAAAGGTTATACTGCTGAATATCCTTTGCTTACAGGTTTACTTAATCAATATTGACCTGGGGCTGAAACAACAACAACAACAATAAAAAAATAATGCCGCCACGATAAGTATGTTCATTGGAATTTATGTCGAAAATATGGATTTCAAATTACTGTGAAGTGACCCAAGCATGATAATCGGAAATGTACTGGAAAACAACAATGCCAAAAAAATGCAAAATAAAAAAATGCAAAAAAAAAAAATGCAAAAAAAAAAATGCAAAAAAAAAAATGCAAAAAAAAAAAAATGCAAAAAAAAAAGAATATAAAATAATGAAAAAAATTAATTAATTAATTAATTCATGGCACTTTAACACTGAAACAGACTCGGTCATCGATTTACAGAAAAGCTGATATTATGTTAGTCGATATAGGAATGAACGAATATTTTAAAATTAACATTGCTACATTTAGCGACCACAACAGAAGAAATCTTAGAAAATAGACTAAAGTATTCAGCACTTAGGTAAATTTCTAAGAAAAAAAAAGGGGAGGGGGGTAACAAATATAATATTAATAATAGTCAGAACTTTAGGGTTAATTCTCCAAAATATTCTAACTCGAATATTCATTTATTAATTTATATGTTATTGTTTTACTAGTTTTAGTAATTAAACTGCGGCCATTTGGGATACCACCATAAACATATTTCGAACATAGTAAATCTTTAAAAGCCTGCTATTATCATTCACTTTTAGTCGGACTGCTAGGTTACAGATCATAAACACAGACACAAACACAAGCATACACAGACACACACAGGCACAGGCAGACCCTATATATACGGTGGGCAGACCCTATATATACGGTAGTTTCCGTGTGTCAAATTTTAATCACAAGGCATTGGTCAATTTCAGCCTATAATAAAGAAGACACTTGCCTAAGGAGCCGCGTAGTAGAAGTGAATCCGAGACAACGTGGTTGCGAACAGAAATCCTTAAGAATATAGCCATACCTTCGTCTCTCTCCCTCTTTCACTCTCTCATTTTTTTCTTCACTCTTCTTCTCTTTATATGTATTGAGCGCTGAATGTAGCAGGATTATCGGTAATCTAATAAACCGAACTGCACACACAGACAAACACACACACACACACTCCTCTACACACACGCGCGCGCGCGCACACACACACACACACACACACACACATATATATATAAATATTATATGAATAATATCTCAACAAAAATGCATGCTACCTAAGGTTTCAAACTTCAGGCAGCATAGTACATTGACATATGAGTTGCTTCCCATGTATATCAACATTGCAAAAAAACATCATATTATAACCTCCCTTATATCAGACGAGATATTATATATATAGAGATAACGTTCAGCCATCTTGGTTCTGCTAAAAGATAATTATAATTATACTAGCAGATGTAGAATGTCTAAGTACTATGGTGGTTGAAGTTTGAAACCTTAGGTAGCAGGCATATGTGTTGAGATGATATAACAAGAAGTGTAAGTCAACAAGTTAAAATTAATTTCGTTTATTTATATTCGCTGCAATATATATTCCGGTGTTAACCATTATTCAACAGCTATGACCTCACCAGGCAGCTAGAAGTTGAACAGAAAAAACAGGGAAATATAATGGTGGAATAAATTTTACCTTGCTGATTCGTTAATATGCCAAGATATATATATATATATATACCGTTGGCAAATCACTGATGAGGGACTCATTTTATAACATGTTATCCATGTGCAACCATGCAGTATTCTTCTCCCCATATTTTTCATATATATATATATATATATATATATATATATATATATATATATATATATATATATATATATACATATATATATTTATATATACATATGTATGTATATATATATATATACACACACACACGAGTGAAAGTATAAGG
>OZ024746.1:80298486-80300986 GCA_964016885.1 Eledone cirrhosa | reverse complement strand
GGGCTCGATAAAATAATGTACCAGTAATGCACTGGGGTCGATTTAATCAAATTTTCCCTCCCTCAAAATTGCTGGCCTTGTGCCTATAGTAGAAATCATATCTCCTCAGTGAGATATATTTACTTAACCAGTTTGGCTAGACTAAGAGTGGTCAGAAGATATAAGAAAGGTGAAAAAAAACAAAACAACCCCAACAAACTGTGCTGATTACATGTTGCAAAGAATAACGGGAAAATAGCTGGGGTTAGGGCTTTGTATATAATATATGCATGCAAATACAACATAATATACTTTCCTTTTACATTTTGGAGAATTTACTACATGCAAGTAATCTTTGGAAGTGGATCTGCATCATTATTGCTACAGCGGTGGATTGGCAGTATCGGTAGAGAGTTGGACACCATGCTTTGAAGCACAGAGTTACGTCCCTTTACGATCTGAGTTCAAATCCCGCCGAGGTTAACTTTGCCTTTCATCCTTACGGGGTCGATAAAATAAAGTACCAGTAATGCACTGGGTAATTGCTGGCCTTGTGCCTAACGTAGAAACAATTATTGCTACAGCTTATTTACACACTTTTATAAGAATCACTGAGAACCCATCAGACCCCAAAGCTGACTTGACACTTATTTCATTAAAGCTGATATTACATCTTTCTCTTTTACATTAATGTAATCGATGTAATCGATATATGCTTTATCCTTATGTAGAGCTGTAATGTCAAATAACTCACCTGGTTTGTTTATATACATGTGTCTCAGTGGGGAGGTGAAAACAACTTTGAATTGTTCATTCAGTTTTTCATTTATTCTTTGAGGATATATAATCGGTTGGTTATTTTCTTGGAACAGCGGCCTTATCTTGTGCTGCAATGAAACCGAATCTTTTCTATAGCCCTGGGTTTTTTTTCTGCTCTTCGCGTTTCATGAGTTTGTGTGTATATATAATCTGAATTTCCAGCAGAATTATAATTGAAGTTTTTCATTGTCCTTTAATTGTGTATTTCAGCAATTTAAGATCCCTGTTCTTCATCTTATAATAACATCTCAGTCTTTGGGGATGATCTTTTTTGTTTGTTCGTCTTTCTCCGTGGGACGAATTTGATGCACATGGTTTGCATTATTGTCAGAAAAGGAGTCTTAGAAAAGGAGTCTTTCGTGACAGTTTTATTTGCGGATCCTTTTCTAAATCACTTTCTAGTTATCTTTGTGAAATTCCTGACGGTGTTTCGTGCTTTCCTTGGACCACACACATTGTTAGTTCTACTATGTTGTAGTATAAGAAAAACCGTCGACATCACCTTCACGTTATGGATGAGCTCTATATTATTTGTGAAGTAGAGAGATCTAGAACATTTTTTTATCTCTTATAGTGTGGAGTACTGCTGGTTCAAAGAACATCATGTTAGGAAGGTCAATAAGGGATTTTACTTGTTTTTGCTTATGCAGTGATATGCCTGGGAGAATATGGCTTTTTTGGCTGGCGCTAATGTCTCCCAAGATGTGTTCCTCTAGTTTAGTGTTTAAATTTATTCTTGTGATTTGAGGTGTCTGGTAGATGATATTTGGAACATTTTATCAGTTCGAGTTGTATTATATGAACGATTAGTGTGTAACAAACCAGGTCTGTGTGACAGCATGATTTGCGGTGTGGCATTTTCATGGATGTACACTGCAACTCCAATGTGACTTCTTACTGTCCTCTTTGTACGAAATACGACATACTTTTGAATATAAATTTCCGCACCTGCTATGTTAGTTCTTAGAATCATTTCTATCAGTGCTACACATATTTTCCCGCAAGTAGGAGAATTTACCTGTAATTAAGTTGTACCAAGCCCCTGACGTTCAGCAATATATATATATATATATATATATATATATATATATATATATATATATATATATATATATATATACACACACATCAATTAGCATAGACGCGAAAAAGCCGCTGCTGATCGTGACCGTTGATGACTACTTGATGCGCCGAAAGGCGCAGAAGAATCTAAGACTAAAATATAAAGAGTGTCCCCAAAAATGTATACACACATTGATTACTTGTACAGGCAATATTTATTAGAATGCTGTTGATGTGCGTATACATTTTTTGGGGTCACTCCGTGTATATATATATATATATATATATATATATATATATATATATATTTGAAAATGCACCTAATTGTTATATTAATACATGCAAATTTATAGTAGACAACGAAAATAAATTAGTTCATACAAAATATATGTGGTGCTATTAAGTTAGACGTGGCTTAGATCAATACTGGCCGAAACCTATCAAAGTATTCAAAGTTATATAATTTTAAAAAAAAGGTGGGTTTATATTTATATATATATATATAATTTATATATATATATATATATATATATATATATATATATATATATATATATATATACTCACCACCAGCTCAGATGTAATATATATATATATATATATATATATTTATTCTGTTATATATATTTCAAGGGTACAT
>OZ024746.1:80290986-80293486 GCA_964016885.1 Eledone cirrhosa | reverse complement strand
AAGATCTCCAACTTCTTGTCAGGGAAAGACTCTTAGTTAATTATTGCTTCAAAGATGATATCAGATATTTGCCCAGATCCCCATCGGAGAATAGGTAAGATCCGATAGTTTTGTCACCTTATAACACTACTAAATTAGATACATGAAGCTAGATGAAAAAAGTAATCTCTGAAGATCTTCTATAGCAATATTTCTATCACAATCTCTTCCCCTTTTCTCAGCGCTTCTTACCCCAGCTGTGGAAATATAATACTTTTCAACGTTCCAACTTCAAAAGTCCTTTACTTCTATATTTCTGAATTAATCATACTAATTGGTATATAGTTAACAACAGTATTTCCATTTAAGAGATATTTACGTCTCTTCTAGACATTTGTATGTAAACATATATTGTCGTATATTCATTCAATGTGAAATGGGGAGGGCGAGAGAGATGGAGGCGATGACAGTGGGAACTCGGTTCATCCGTCTCCGGACCTGGTGTGCAGCGTCAGTTGTCCGTAGGGAGGTAGTGATTAATACACACACACACACACACACATACACACACACACACCCATATATATATATATATATATATGTATAAATATATATATACATATATATATATATAACAAGTGGCGGTACTGGGTCTAAAAATATTGGTTGCCATGAGATGATGAAGGGGGGGGGGGCACCTTCATATAGAATGCTATTTAATTTTTATAATGAATAAATAATATTTTCGAAAAATACATAAGTGGAAACAAAACAGTGCAATCAAATTTTTGCGGAAAAAAATCTTAACTTCTCCAATAAAAAATATTATGGCCACGGCTTTCTTTGTTATTCGGACAACAAAAATATTGCATTGTATGTATAGAGGTATATTTACACGCAATGTAGATATATTTACATATATGTGTTATGGTGGTGGTATCAATGGTGGCCGTGGTACGAAGCGAATAGTTTTAATTCATTAATATTAATTAATATATTCGTAGATATGCTAACATATTTGGTGTTGGATTTCTTAATTGAATTGTAATTAACATTCTATTATAATAGAAAAGTCAATATATGACAAAAATAAAATAAAAGTTGAGCTTTATTTTGGTAATTACATAGAGAATTAAATAATTGATCAATTAAGAATAGCTTCAATAACCCTTTCCCGTTGCAAGCATTCGGACTGGGCAATTTCCTGCTTCCTACAATTGAACTTTTAGATGATTTCTGTACAATTCTAGCTGACCTTCCTGTTTTTGATAAACATTTTATAAAATTTATGACCGTTTGGGATATATTTTTCGTTTGACGAGAGTAAATATTTCACAACTCCAGTTTTTGTATCCATATTGTAAAGTGGTGAGGGTTATACAATGACTCAATGGAAAATACCTAAACCAGCCGATATAAAACCACTATTTTCGTTACATTTGTCAGTCCTGGTCGATTCTTTATCCAACGCTACGTAACGGACTGCTATATTTGACCCACCTAATCAAGTGGATGGCATAGAAACAAATATTTGGAAAGACTAAAAAAAACCTATTCTCTTTAATAAGGTGTGACAAATATTTATTATTTCCTATTATTTCTTAGTCTTATGTGCTTGTCGGGAATTATTTATAATCACTTACAACTATTCGTTGGGTCATTTCTGTGTGCTACATTTCGATTGAGACCAGTTTAAATATACGGACTCTGGTGAGTTCATGTGAGATTTATTGACACACACACACACGCGATTACCGCCGGCCATACCACACAAATATATTTATATATGTATATGTGCATCTCTCACTCCCCCCCTCTCTCTCTGTCTTTATATATATATATATATATATATACACATACATATATATATATATGTATATATATATATGTATATATATATATATATATATGTATATATATATATTTATATATTTATATATATACACACACACACACACACATATATATGTAAGTGTGTGTGTGTGTATGTCTGTGTGTGTATGTGTGTGTGTATGTGTATGTGTGTGTATGTGTGTGTATGTGTGTGTGTGTGTGTGTTACCGCGGCATAGCTCATATGTTATTAATTAATTCTACATGAGAAATTATTTCTAACTCTGCTCTGAAATAATTTGAAGATTATAAGCGTCGACTTCCACACCCCAAGAGAACATAAGTGTCTTACAGCCGAAGTAATAAGATATCTTTTTAGTTCGTGCTTATTTAACACTTATGTAATAGGAATCTTATATTGCCTGTCTGACTACGCGTCTATCCCTGTACTTCCTCTCTTTCTCTTCATCAATTTCCATAATAAATCATCCTGTGGTTGAAGCAGACATTATTGGCAGTATAGGTAGAGGGTCGGACGCCATGCTTTGCAGTAAAGAGTTACGGCCCTTTATGATCTGAGTTCAAATCCCACCATGGTTAACTTTGCTTTTCATCCTTACGGAGTCGATAAAATAAAGTAGCAGTAATGCACTGGGGTCGACTTAATCGACTTTCCCCCTTCGCTTCAA
>OZ024746.1:80275986-80285986 GCA_964016885.1 Eledone cirrhosa | reverse complement strand
TAGCAGTAGCAGTAGAAGCAGCGGTAGTAGTAATAATAGCAGCAGTAGTAGTAGTAGTAGTAGTAGTAGTTAGTGATGTTAGTAGCGTTCATGGACATAGTGATATGGTAGTGATAATGTCAAGGGCGGTGGAAGCATTTCTGAATGGGGCGGGTTAATTTAGTTGTAATGATTAGTTTAGATCTTTCCACTCTAAAATGGCCAGAAAAGTTCGATTTGCGCTAAACATAACACATACATAAATTGTAGCGCATATACAAATGGATGTTTTTTGGTAGTTTGCTGAGAAAAAAAAAATTATTGGAGAAGTATCCCCCCCAGTTCAACCGCCCCTGATTGGTGTGGTGGCTGTGGTGATTGCAATGCAAGAGAGGTGGGTATGGTGCGCTAGCCATTGATGACAGCGGTAATAGTGACGGTGACGTGAACTTGTTAATGGGAGCGCATGTGGTGTAGTTATGGTGGCGATGTTGTTGTTATTTCGCCCCAGGTCAACACTAATCAAGCAGGTGGTTGTGGTTGGTATCCGGCTTGTAGAAAACTTAGGTGTGGTCTTAATAGTTCATGTCCTTTTAAATATTTTGAAGAGTTTAGGTCAGGGAAGGTACGAATCGGAGAAATGGATGGTGTTAATGACTGTTGTAGGTCTCGCTCGACTGATGTGACCGTTGCAGTAGTTGTTGGGTTTAAATCAGGCATGGGCAACCTTTTTCGAGAAGCAGGCCGCATGAGATATGGCTCATCATCTGGCAGGCTGCAAGCGCTAACTTACATTCGTGCCCACATTTAAAAAAAAAAAAATAAAACGGCGGTAACTTAGGTTCTTTTGATTTGTTTCTTCAGAATTCGTACACATTCTTTTCCTCGATCGTAAAAATGATAGAAAGATAAATTACGACTGAAAAGTTGGGGTATAAAAATATCAGAAAGATTTCACTTAGGTGACTTAGGAGAGCCATTCGCGGACCGCAGTTGCCCATGACTGGTTTAGACTATTTAGTTCGATGTGACCCAGAAGATAGATGCGACCTGTAAGAGAATACCATAGGGTTTGCGCTTCAAGAAAATAATGATTGGAACAAAGTATGTTTGTTTTCAAGTGACTTAATCAGAACCAAAGCGGTGAATTGTCAGAGTCGTTAAGGCGGCAAATTTAATAAGTACTCTGGCAATGGTTCGACCACCGCGGTTTCCAACATAGCTGTCACTAGTGAAGACACGTGACATTGTGGTTAGGGTGTTGAGCTCATCACTGCACTCTGAGTTCAAATAAAGGGAAATTTAGGTACTATTTCCAACAGGTTGAGCAACCACATAAAGGTTCCTTCGTTGTCTCAAAAACATGCTCCCTATACCTAAGGTTTCCCAAGCGATCACCCAGGGTTAGATTAACCATTATGTAAAATAAGCACATTATTAGGGCATCAATAAAAAAACGGGGGGGGGGGGGGTCCATTTTATTCAAATTAATTGAAATAGTCGTCCCATAGAAATTATTTTTGCAGACTATATATTGGGTGGGGGGCATATTCTCTTACATTTTTAATACAGCTCTGTGGTTACCCATCTAAGAACTAACTAACTCGGCTCTAACATTGCTTAACTTCGGTGATCATAGGAGTACCGGCATTTTCAACCTAGACATGGCTGTGAAGGTGTGCTAGAATAGTCAAGGTACGTAGTTACGTAATTATGAGGAACAGATGTTGCTCCAATAACAATATATATATATTTCGCACCGTTTCCTTTCGCTATATGTCTCTCCACCACTCCCCTACACACCTTTTGAACTCTGTTCCCACACACTTCTCACCTGAAGAAGGGCTTATGCCCGAAACGTCGTCCCCCACCTACCCCCCACTCTCCTGAGCATGAATTTAATAAACATTTATTGTACTGCCTCTCTGTTCTGTCCCTGTTCAATTTTTCATTATATATATATATATATATATATATATAGAGAGAGAGAGAGAGAGGAATCAACACGTCTATATATTTACGGTTGTTGTGTGTTTGTGGTGAGTGAGTCTGCCGTTAGTTGAATGGGTCTTTTTCTTTTTTGTGGGGAGGGATTACCATAAAGACCACTCTAATAACCACATTTACACCACCATCTCAAATGAAAGGCATTAGATCCACTGCGCTTCTACTTTTTAACGGTGCACCCTCAGATTTAGTAAATAATGTTTGGCCTGAAATATATCCCTTGAAGTCTTTACTAATTTAAAAAAAAAAAAAAAAAAAAAAAAAAATAGAAGAAAAATACAACCTCCCCAAGTTGATAAAAAAATTCCCCAGAGAATTAGAGTGTTCACTCAGAATGCTCTGAAGCACTCCGCATCCGACGAGCACCAAATTCTAGCGATGGGTTGACCACTATGGCTTCCACCTCATCTGTCATTAGTGAAGGCGCCTGACACAGTGGTTAGGGTATTGGACTCATGATCATAAAGTCGTATATTCGAATTCCTTGACCAGGTCGTGCGTTGTATTTTTGAGCAAAATCCTCATTTCACGTTGTTTCTCACGATAGAACTTGGAGCCCCTATTATTAAAATACCCGGGAAATCGCCTATGAAATAAGATCGTAGACCAGCTAAACTTGCATAGGTGTGAGCTATAAATTTCATACATATTTCATCCAAACCGCAATCATCACTACCACTATCACTATCACACACACCATCGCCACCACCACCACTATCACCATCACCATCACCATAATCCACCATAACAATCACAGCTGTTACCCGCTGTACGCTTCAGTGCAAACAAATACTTCAGTAACAAAAACAGCCAAGTAAAACATTCCTATTTGACTTATATACGCACACTGGTGGTAGTGGTAGTGGTGGTGGTGGTGGTGGAGGTGGTGGTGATGGTGGTGGTGATGGTGGTAATATTGGTGGAGGTGGTGTAGGTAGTGGTGGTGGTATTGGTGGAGATGGTGGTGGAGGTGGTATTGGCGGTGGTGGTGGTGGTGGTGGTGGTATTGGTGGTAGTGGTATTGGTGGAGATGGTGGTGGAGGTGGTATTGGCGGTGATGTTGGTGGTGGTATTGGTGGAGGTGGTGGTGGTGGTGGTATTGGTGGTGGTGGTGGTGGTGGTGGCATTGGTGTTATTGTTGTTGTTGTTGGTGATGGTATTGGTGGTGGTGGTGGTATTTGAGGTGGTGGAGGTTGTGGTGGTGGTGGTGGTGGAGCTGGTATTGGTATTGGTGGTGGTGGAGGTTGTGGTGGTATTGGTGGTGGTCGTGGTGGTAATGGTGGGATTGTCGAAATACGATGTGGTGGCGGTGGATGGGCTGTTTGTATTGGATTGTCGTGGGCGGTGCAGGCAATCAGTCGTGAAGACCTAAGACTTCGCTTCTTTTGTGTCTCCTCCTCACTCAGAGCTGAAAGAAGACTAGACAAATATAGAACGACGGCAACAAAAACAATAACAGCAACAACAGCAATAACAACAGGAACAACAATAACAATAGCAACAACTACAACAAAGCAGCAACCAAGGACAGCGTCAGCAGCAACAACAACTAAAAGTGACAGCAACAGTAGCAATAACAACAACAACAACAGTGACAACAACATTAGCAACAACAACAACAACAGTGACAACAACAGTAGCAATAACAACAACAACAGTGACAGTAACAGTAGCATTAACAACAGCAACAGTGACAACAACATTAGCAACAACAACAACAACAGTGACAACAACAGTAGCAATAACAACAACAACAGTGACAGTAACAGTAGCATTAACAACAGCAACAGTGACAACAACATTAGCAACAACAACAACAACAGTGACAACAACAGTAGCAATAACAACAACAACAGTGACAGTAACAGTAGCATTAACAACAGCAACAGTGACAACAACATTAGCAACAACAACAACAACAGTGACAACAACAGTAGCAATAACAACAACAACAGTGACAGTAACAGTAGCATTAACAACAGCAACAGTGACAACAACATTAGCAACAACAACAACAACAGTGACAACAACAGTAGCAATAACAACAACAACAGTGACAGTAACAGTAGCATTAACAACAGCAACAGTGACAACAACATTAGCAACAACAACAACAACAACAGTGACAACAACAGTAGCATCAACAACAACAACAACAGTGACAGTAACAGTAGCATTAACAACAGCAACAGTGACAACAACATTAGCAACAACAACAACAACAACAGTGACAACAACAGTAGCATCAACAACAACAACAACAGTGACAGTAACAGTAGCAATAACAACAACCACAAAAACAATAGCAATAATTGTTTCTACTTTTGGCACGAGGCCAGCAATTATCCCAGTATATTACTGGTACTTTATTTTATCGACCCCGTAAGGATGAAAGGCAAAGTTAACCTCGGCGGGATTTGAACTCAGAATGGCAAGGGCCGTAACTCTATGCGCCAAAGCATGGCGTCCGACCCTCTACCGATACTGGCAATACACCGACTGGATGCTAATCCATGCAACAATAACAATAATAACAGCAACAGTGACAACAACAGTAGCAATAACAACAACAACAGTAACAGCAACAGTAGCAACAACAACAGTAGCAAAAACATTTGTACATCATTGGTTTAGGCCAGGGTTTCCAAAACGTTTTCAAACGCGGAACCCTTTTTGGCTCAGAAACTTTTGCTTGAACCTCAAAGTCTAATACTGTTATATGGTCATATTATAAATATACCCCTCTACAATTTTTTCACAGAAACCCAGACACTTGTTTGCGGAACCCTTGGGTTCCCCGGAACCCACTTTGGGAACCGCTGGTTTAGGCGATATAAAACTTCTTGTCTATCGAGTAATATTTTGTAACTGTATTTTGAACATCCCATTCCTTGTACATTTCCAGAATATTTTTCCATTCAATTATTGTTGATGAAATAAATTAAAGAAAGGTTTGCTACCTAGAAGTGAATTAAAAATCCCCAAGTGTAATTTTATTTTATTTTTGTACAAAACAAACAAACAAACGAACAAATAAACAAAACAACTTTGGACTTTGAAACAGTTGATCTTTGAAATAACAGAAATAGAAACAGGCAATCGTTAAGTAACCCATGCAGGTTATTCTTAATTTAAATTTCTGATGTGAAAGTTAACAATTTCTTCAAGCTTACTTCGATTTCCATAAATTTCCGTAACTAGTTTCAGATAATTTTCTCTGCTTGAACATAGATGTTAGTTTTTTTTAGTTCCTTTTTTCAATTCAAGATTATTATTTATTGGCAAAAGTCGAAAACAAACAAACAGAAACGAAAAACGGTAAAAAAAAAAAAAATAAATAAAATAAAAACAACCATAAGAAGCAATAAAGTGATCTCTGTATCAAATCTGATTGCGGAAGAAAGTTAGGAAAGCAAAATACAAAATAAAGGTGCTGAAAAGTTCCTGGCTTTGGGTAAAAGAAAATACAGGAGGATTAGTTAATTATGATTTTATCAACATATTTGCATCTCAGATTCATACACTTATTGCAGCGGCCCTACCTCCCATGTAAAGGTAACAGCTCTAGCCTTTCGCGATACTCTTAAGCCAGGAACTTTTCAGCACCCCGATATATTGGACTTAACGAAACATCGAAGACTGAAGGGCGAGTGTCGAACTAGTTAATTTTATTGACTCAAGGTATTCCTTTTATTCGCTCAAAACAGCTAAAAAGCAAAAGCTAGATCAGCGATACCTGAATTCAGACTTATAAAGAAAGGTGCTAAATTAATACTAATTGCCTTACTCTGTACTCTATAGTTAAAGCTATTTCAACTAGTAAAATAAAAACAAGTGGTTTATTACACTGACATGTATATAGTTGATTCAATCAACCCTAATACATGACCAATATCTATTTGGCTAAGTTAGCGCCGGTTGGAATTGAAGCTCAAACGTAAAGAGACAATATAAGACATTGGTCTGGGGCTACACTAGAAATAAATAAATAATTGCGCACATTTTCTCAGGGGCACGCATTTATAAAAGAATGGAACATAAACAGAATTCAATCCAGGCAAATATCGACTCAGAAGTGGTGAAAGGCAAAGTTGATACCAGCAGGATTTGGAATAAGGATGTAAAGGGAAATAACTAATGACTGAAACACAATGTTTGGTACTCTGCCGTAGTAGAATTAAAATAGTGATTGAATCGTTCATTGCAGACATGTGGTTGAGATGTTCATTTCGCATCTACGTGAGCTCAGTTTCAATCTTACACTGCGATATTTTGACCAAATGTTTTCTAGCATAGCCTTGGGTCGTCCAGGGCCTTGTGAATGGAATTTGGTTAACAGAAACTGCATGGAATCCCGTAGGAGAAGACGTTTGTATTCTTGAATGGCACCCATTTCAGCACCATCACCTGGCCTTTGAGTATCTTTAGCAGAGTCCATTCTGTAACAAACAATTGGACCAGATCTTCGGTTTGTAGGTAACTTCTCCATATCCTCCCATTTGCCACGGAAACTGATATAGTACGTAGCCCCTGCATATTCCTCCCCTAAATCATAAAATAAAATTTTAGTTTTCACCCATGAAACAAACCAGCCTTGATCACTCAGCTTAGCTCCTTCTGATATTAACTTTACTCACCCTCTCTCTGTTTCGAATCTGTATCTCAAGCTTCTCCCCAAGAGACACATAATTTCTGACATACTCAGTTTTTATCCCTGAAATACCTTTTAGTTCAATCCAATGCCGTTTAGTGTAGTAAAATGTATATTATCCTACATGGAAGTATCTACCACAAAATTACTCCCATACGATTTATCAATTCCATCTTTTCCTTATCTTTTCTATATGATAGCAAGAAACTAATTGCTATTGTTCAGCAGTTTTTCAATTACGTTAGGAGACATATTGAAGAATTAATAACTTTTCTTCATAATACGTAATTTTCACATCCTCCAACGTTTTTATATCATTCCATTCGGAATCTGATAGAAATGATAACTTGCTTCCCAACAATTTATTAATTACTACCTTTCTGATCCTTTTCCTAATACAACTAGAAAATAGCGTCAATCATTCAGCGGTTTATCCTATTTTCATTATAAGACACTTAAGAGAATCAATAACGCAATTTCTACACCTTCCAAAGTTTTTATATCATCTTATTTTTATATGATTTTCTAACATACTTTTCAACAATAAATTAATTAGTGTATATTTATAACAAGAGTCATATATTACCTACTCTTATTTTTGAATTATGAAATAAGTAAAAGTCCTCTGTAGAAACAATGCGCAACTTAATAATATCACTAAATATATATCTTGATTTTTTTTTTTTTTTTTTTACCTTTTTGAAATATATAGGCTAGCGAGTTAATTATATCATATATCTAAACAGTGTATTAAATGCATTGTATCGCAACTGGAAACTTATATATGATCTAAATGATTTTCGATTTAATAGGTCTGTATAGCTTTCGAAATTTCGACGAGTGAAATAATCTGAGGAGTGAAGTCATCTGAAACCGTGTGTTGAAACCACTAAAGTAATTACATTGTTGAATAAACACGATATGACAATTAAATTCACTTTACATTTATCGCATGAACACATTCGCCACAAGGTTTGTGACTTGGCAGTGAGTTCCAGTGAAATTGGGTTAGTGGCAAAGAAACCAACGGAAATGTTGACATCATGACCAAAATCATCGAAACAAAGTGTAGGCGAGAGTTTGTGTGGTTTTTGAATTGTTAATATGAACCTAATGTTAAATGTTAGATCTGTATATTTTAGCTAGGACTCAAGAGACACCTCAACATGTCACCTTCTGCCATTATACGTGAGCATATATACAGGTAAATAATTGTTTCTACTTTAGGCACAAGGCCAGCAATTACCAGTGCATTACTGGTACTTTATTTTATCGACCCCGTAAGGATGAAAGGCAAAGTCAACCTCGGCGGGATTTGAACTCAGATCGTAAAGGGACGTAACTATGCTGGAAAGCATGGCGTCCGATCCTCTACCGATACTGCCAATGTTTCATTTTTATAGCGTTTTACACTTTTTTGTTCATTATTCATTTCACTATATATATATATATATATATATATATATATATATATATATATATATATATATATATATATATATATATATATATATATATATATATATATATATATATATATATATATATATATATATATATATATATATATATATATATATATATATATATATATATATATATATATATATATATATATATATATATATATATATATATATATATATATATATATATATATATATATACAACTGATGAGGACCCCCCCCCACACTCTGTTCTTGCTTTCTTCGTATTCCCACTGCATTTTAAGTTACCTTAAATAGCAACTAAACAGCCATTTCTATTCTATATATATTACATTATGTTTTTCGCTGTGACCATTCTTCTCTCCCCTATTTCGCCACTTTCTACTCTCACCCCTCTTTCTTTCCCTCCCTTTCTCCCTATCTACTCTTACCCACTTTCTTCCTCTCACTTTCACCCCCTCGTCTGACCGTTTAGCAGTTCTATTCTCACTTACAACTGCGGCCATCAGACGTGTGTCTTCTTTCTCTCGATTACTCGGTCTCGAACTTAAGTTCTTTTATCGAGTGGTCTTGGATTTCCTACCTATAGTTGCTCGCACATTGCTCGGTTTGTGTTTTTTTCGCTGTTTTGTTATTGTTTCTCTTTTCTTCCCCTTTGTTTTCCTTCCCTCCTTCCTTCGTTTTCCCAATAACTTATCCAGTTATTGACGCCCTGGGGCGAAGTGGTATCTTGTCTTTAAAGCGTAGAAATATCCTAGAGCCCTAGTAGACAACTGATGAGACCCCCCCCCCCACCGTTCTTGCTTTCTTCATATTCCCACTGCATTTTAAGTTACCTTAAATAGCAACTACACAGCCATTTCTATTCTCCATATATTTCAGTATATATATATATATATATATATATATATATATATATATATATACTTATATGCAGAATACGGCGTATATTAGATTTAAGATAAATACATTTACTGTAGATATAAATAGATATAAATATAGTTTTTGAATTAGAAGTCTCGCTGTGAAGTAAAACACTTTCTATTATTTCCTTTGTACACAGAAAAACATATGGGATTATATTTAAGCGTTTGAAAGATGGCTGTCACCTCATCAAACGTATGATTATCCCTACAGAGGGATCTTTATAGTATCGTTATTTATGTCAAGCAGAATTAAGAACATAACTGAATGGTCAGTCTAATTTGTATGATGCGCATTCATTTGGCAAAGTGATTAATCAAATAATATATATTTATGCAGAAACCCACCAAATATTAGAATATTTAAGATAAATTTAATGTAAATATAGTAAGTTTTTGAATTACTGAGGGAATACTAGAAAACGTTTACACTACCTTCTTTGTTACAGCGTAGCTTTTAATTCATTGAGAATTTAAATGAGAGATCATTAATCTGGAAATGCTTTACTTCTGGTTGAACTTTGCATTATTTGTGTGTTTACTTTTAGAATTTTGCTGAGTTATAGACATGGCTTCCATCATTAATTGTGTATTTTTGTAAGGAATTCTCTATAGGATACATGCGTCGTTTATTAATGTTTTCACATCGAGTTTTTGTTTTGCGTAGTGATATGACAGTTTGTATTTTGCTTGGCCATCTGCTGCATATCTGTCACTCCACCACTTTTATCGCGTGGTTAATATTAAACTGGTGAAGGTGCGTGGCTTAGTATTTAGGGTGTGAGTTCGATTTTCATTGGTGCGTTGTCCTTGAGCATGGCACTTTATTTTACGTTGCTCCATTACACAGACCTGGCAAAAATGAGTTGTACCGGTAATTCAAGGGACAAGCATTGTTACATACCGAGGACCACTGACTATTTTAAGAACACGTGTCAGGTGATTGCTCATTCACTAGCACGTTAATTTCATTAGCAAGGTATACAGTTGTT
>OZ024746.1:80263486-80268486 GCA_964016885.1 Eledone cirrhosa | reverse complement strand
CAGTTTTTATTTTCAGGTTCCACCAGTATTCCTTAGTGCCATCTGTCTCAATATATTCTTCGTCGTTTGTTTTTAATTTTGTTTTCCGAAGTGCGTTCCAGATGGTTCTAGCTATCCCATCGTGTCTCATGGGGAGGTAGTAGCGAGATGACATTCTTTCGCAGCTGGCAACAATGTGGCTTACATCCTCGATCTTTGTTTTACATAGCCTACATTTATTGCCAGCTGATGGCCCTCCCCTTATGTATGTATGTATGTATGTATGTATGTATGTATGTATGTATGTATGTATGTATGTATGTATGTATGTATGTATGTATGTATGTATGCATGTATGTATGTTCTTCTGGTTTTATAATTTCACAAATTTTTACCAATAGAGAGAGAGTCGGTTTCTAACATAGATACAAGACTCTCTCATTGGAATTTACACAACATGAACTAGGTAGATATGTATGCATGTCATCATGCATGCATGTGTGTGCAGGTATGGATGTTATTCTATGTGTGGATGTGTATGTTTTGAGTTGTATTCAAGCATGTGCATATGCTTTGTATTTGTACATGTGTATATGCAATTAGATGCAACATTTTGGAATGTTTTACATATATTTACTGTTCCATTAATGGATTGTACTTGTAATTTCCCTAACTAGACGTATTCTTTCTGTTTCTATGAAGCCCAGCTGTATGTATGTATGTATGTATGTATGTATGTATGTATGTATGTATGTATGTATGTATGTATGTATGTATGTATGTATGTATGAGAGATGACCCCTTAGCCCGGGAGCGATGACGCCTTAGCCTTTGTCAAGGCAGAATTCTAGGGGAAGGAAAACTCTGATATAACACCTGCAACCCTGATGGTATCCAATGATGTTAACTTGTTCTTCTTTTTGGTAAATATCATCTTGGTTAAGAGAGTGGGACTGGCTTTGTGCAGTGCCTTTGCTCACTATAAAAGCTTCACAGCACAGGCATTGCTTTATATCTGGAGATCTCTCTGCACTTGTCGTCACATGGTACCATGGGCCCAGCACTATGTGTCAATAATTGTCACAAGTGTAGTGTTTGTACCAGAGTTTTCATGTCGTTGGCTGGACTAAAAATTCACACTCGTTCAGCGCATCGGTAGGGGTTCTCCTACATGGATATAAAGTAGTGGCCGTACTCGAAAACGAGTTGGCAGCCACCATGTATGCATGGATACATCGTCAGCCATTTTGTGGCTGGCTGGCTAGATAGGTGGATGTTTGGATAGTTGGTTGGCTGACTGACTGATTGACTGGGTGACTAACTGACTGTACGGCTTGGTGGCTGGTTGACTGGCTGTCTGTTTGGTTGGTCGTCATGTTTACCTGATGGCGGCCATTTTATTCAAGATTTGTCGGTATTAAACCAATGTATTAAGCGTTATTTCAACCACATATGTATATAAACGCTGACTCACATTAATGACAAAGTGTTATTCATATATTTCTAATTCTATATATTCTAGAAAAACAAACAAAAGGGAACAAAGAAAAAAAAATCTCCTAATGAATTACTTATATCTCTCATTCGAATTCTATTCTCTATCAGTATGTATGTATGTATGTATGTATGTATGTATGTATGTATGTATGTATGTATGTATGTATGTATGTATGTATGTATGTATGTATGTATGTATGCATTATGTATGTATGTATGTATGTATGTACGTATATATATAAATATATATATATATATATATATATATATATATATATATATATATATATATATATATATATATATATATATATATATATATATATATATGTATATATATATAAAACTATGTATGTATATAAGTAAATATATATATATGTGTCTTTGTGTGTGTGTGTTTGTATACATACCGCTAATCTTGTAAAATGCCAAGATATTACATTTCCATAAAGCTTATCAACAAAACTCTTCTAATTGAACTTCAAAATAAATACCTTCTACCCCCATTCAAGATGTTCCAATTCTTCTTACAATGCAATAAACACCATAACCCCCTCCCCCTACATCCCCCCTCCTCCAACAACAACAGCAGCGAGAGCAATAATGGAATCTTTATCCTACCTTAATATATACCTAATATATAGATACTAATCTCTACAGAAAACAAGAGAAAGATAACAAGAACAGCATAAAACAGCTAATGAATGTATTTGCTCAATAACACACACACACACACACACACACACACACACACACACACACACACACACACACACACACACATCTATATATATATATATATATATATATATATACATATACGTTTTGGATCTATACTTGCATACATAAATCTTTCAAATCTTTTAAACCTGAAAACAAAGACACTTCTACATAAATACCTAAATGTGTGTGTATGTGTGTGTGTGTGTTTGTTTTTGTGTGTGTGTGTATGTTGTGTGTGTGTGTGTATGTGTGTGCGTGTCGTGTGTGTTTATATATATATATATATATATATATATATATATTAATTCAAAATATTAACAAAATAGATATTCTTGTGATCAAGTATATTTTATTATACATATTTCAGAGGTACTGAGTTAACTTCAACAGTACGTCCTCATCAGTACGTCCCATTCAGTCATGACTACCATGACTGAATCTTAACCATCTTCTATGTCAGGGTATGTCATGCATCATCTTATTTTATCTGATGAGAACGTACTGTTGAAGTTAACTCAGTACCTCTGAAATATGTATAATAAAATATACTTGATCAAAAGAATATCTATTTTGTTAATATTTTGAATTAATATTAATAACTCCGGAAACCCTTTTTTTGTTGAGTGCTTCCAATCTATTGTAAAACTCATTCTTCGATTTATTCATTGAACCTTGTTTAACCTTTAAATATATATATATATATATATATATATAAATTTTAGTACAGCATTGACGAAGCTTTAGTATACGGCCAAGCTAGCGTATATGCATAATCGGTCTGTAGCTTTAGCACTCGGATGAGGTAAGACCCCAGAGTAATAACATTACGTTCAGACAGCTTAGCAAATCAGATATAGCAGTCGGCAGTCCGACCGCATTACCAGAGCAATATATATATATATATATATATATATTGTTATACTTGGGGAGGGTCATATTTGTGTAATATTGCCAGAATTAATAACATCCCCAAGTATAACAATATTTGTTTCGACACACGATTTCATATAAAAAACCTCGCTAAACTAATTCATCGCCGCTATATATATATATATATATATTACAGGTCTTAGGCTATGATAATAACAATCCTGATCAGTTGTATGTATAATAGGTTGGTGTTAATATATATAACCAGGCCCAGCGCTACTCATAGACCAACTAGGCAGCCACTTAGGGCGCAGACAACAGAGAGGCGAATAACTGAACCTTAAAAGAACAGTTTCAGCTAAATTCGTATAATCAAATATAATTAAATATATAATAATTTTTAAATATAATTAAATATATGATAATTTTCTTCGAACACTTAAACATCTTAACTGCGATAGCTGTGTTGTGGAAGTATTGAAAACGGTGGAAAGAGTCTGATGGCGTTATGATCTGTTACAATATACGAGGTGGGCGAATGTGAACTGTATAGTGGAAAACGTAGGCTTAGTAATATAATGTGGTCAGAGCAAGAAATACCCATCTAGTTCCGCTAGCTTACTCAAGTGAAAGTTGAAATTATATTATTGAGGGAATGAGGCTTATAAATGAGAGAAAAGGGCACTAGCCTAGTACACTAAATACGCGGGCGCCGGCTCTGGTGACAGTTTAGCATAATCTGTAGAGCGGTTAACTAATTGTGCGTTTAGGGATACTTCAGACCAGAAATTATACCAGTTTCATGAATCTTTGAGTGACTGAGAATTCAATTCTCCCCATCTGAACGGGACACCGATACTGCACAAGGTTACCCCCTCCCCCAGCTGCTGCTGTTACTCAATTTATCAGCTTAGTGGCGTGGAGAAACGTGAAATGAAGTGCCTTGCTCAAGGACACAATGAGTTTTCCTGGGAGCTAAAATGTCACCCACTACTAATGTTTAACGCTGTTGGTTCGGGGCTGTTTATTCGTCCGGCAGGAGCTTGCTTCTATCACAACTAACTATCATACCTGGTGTATGTATCGCTATCTGCTACTTGCGACCTCTTCTCTAGCAGAACAGTTGTGCTGAGAATAACAAAAATGCTCATTTGAAAATGTTTATTCTTATATTTAAACCTTCCTAGCCGGGGTCCCGGAAGCTTATTTTACCGAAAAATAATAAATAGTGACTACTGTCTTTAACCCAGGTCGTGACTTTCTGTTAAAATTCTTAATTTCGAAAATATTTGACTCTAATAAAATTCTTAAGCCATGGAACTCAGTAGATGTGTGTGTATGTAACTAAAGCGTAACGTCTGTAACGGATGGACGAAACACAAGCAGAATTATAATAAGATGATGACTAAACGATATTAACTTATTTTTTAACAATTAGTGGTGGAAAAGATCTCAAATTGTCTTAACAATTGTCTTAACTCAAGCCACAACCCAGTTAAATAGCCTGGGAGTTTATTTTACCGGGACCGGCTACATAGCCGCTTCCAGTTCTATTTTAGGAATAACAAAAAATTCTAAAATAAAATTACGATGGAAGGATTAAATATAAGAACAAACAATTAAAAATGCGCGGTTTTGTATCATAAAACTGGATCGGTTTCAAGTGGTTTGGTATGAAAGGGGTTAATAAATTACTTTCTCAGTTTATGTCTAAATCTGACATTACACCGGTAATATAACTAGTTGAAAAACTACGAGATCAGTGTATTAGTTGGTATGTAAAACAGGAGTGCATGACTGGGTTAGTTTATGTGGCAAGCTCTGTGAGTTTAAGTTGGCTGGTAGGCTAGTAGGTTGGTGGGCTTCTTTGCTGGTTGGTGAACCGGAGAGCTAGCTTTGTCGGTTGACTGGCTGGTCGGTGGGTCATGTTA
>OZ024746.1:80255986-80258486 GCA_964016885.1 Eledone cirrhosa | reverse complement strand
CAAACAGACACACGTGGTCTGGTACAAATTTGGAGATTCTGGTACAAATGAGGCCGGAAAGAATCTCCAAAATACAAGAAAGAGTACTGGTGGACAACAACAGCCACTTAAACATTTCAACGGAAGGAGAGAGGCCACACTGCTTTCGATGTAACAGTACATCACATTTAAAGGCCTCCTGTCCTTTACAGACAAACTTTAAAAAACAATCCAAAAAACCAACACCAAAACCACCACCACAACAACAACAACAGCACCACACAAAACAAGCAAACACACTAAAACAAACAACCACTTAACCAACAGCAACAGAAAAAACACAGACAACTCCCCTGAATAACACAGTCCGACCCCATCCCACTCCACCCAACACTACCAGTAACACACACACAAAACACCATCACCACACAACCTACCCCTACCGCACGCTCCTGATGACGATTCATCATCAGACGAGGCTACTTCTCCATCCCCAAGTGAAGATGAAGGAGAGCCCCGGAAATTTAAACAAAACAAAAAAAGAGACACCGCAAAGCCACAAAAACACCAAACACCAACACGAACACACAACCACCAACACAAACAACAACACAAACACCACCACAATGAACCCCCGCCTAACAGCAAAACAAACACCAGCACCACCCCAAACACAAATGCCCACCATAAAAAGAAAACTACAAAATGAACTACAAACCAAAAGAACACAAAAAAACAACAATACACATACATTAACACAAACAACAAAAACCTAATGGAGGTCATCTCCCAAGATCCCAAAGTAGAAACTGAAGGGAAAACTTTCGTCAAGTCAGACTCTCCACCACACCTAAAACTGATAGGGGTTTCGATACAAACCTACCAGAAATTAAAAGAAAATTTTCGCAGTACATTGGCAACCCCTGTCAAAAACCCATCAACCGCGTCCTATTAAAATGTTTCCCACTCCACCCAACACCCCCACCAGCACCCAAATGGAGATTGAACAACCTGATCTCCAGGAAACGAAAAGGTAAGTGCATCTTTTCATCCTTTTTCGCCAACTCTTCTCCACCAACATGGCTAATTTACGAGTTGGAAGTGTGAATGTGCGTGGCCTAGGCATACTCTGGAAACAGGGCAAACTTTTAAATGACCTTAGATCATATGGTATGGATGTGATAGCCATCACCGAGTCCAGGACCCACAACAGGCAGCAACTAACCCCCATCTTCAATGACTACGCATCTATCTGTCAGCCAGGAGGTGGAGGGGGTGTGGCTGTCATGTTTCGGAGAAACCTGGACCTCGAAATACAGTAAGTACACTTGGACCCGGAGGGTAGACTGGTAGTCCTAGACGTGAACAGTGTTGGAGGTGGAGCCTTCAGACTGGTGGCCGTTTATGCCCCGACTGGGCAATCGCGGCCAGACTTCTTTAAACGTCTAGAGTCTTTTTGGGAACGTCTCGCTCCTTGCTTTTAGTGGGGACTGGAATGGTATCCTAGACGCACGATGGGATTATGTAGGATCATGTCCCAGTAGAGGGGTGGGGGTGGGGGGTGCAGCAGCCTCAAAAATTTAATCGGCCAATTCCAACTGGCCGATAGGTATCGACTAGATTTCCCGACTGCACCACAGTGGACGTGGACAAACCGTAGCGGGACATCTAGATCGTATTTAGATAGGTTATTTATTAGAGAGAGAGACAAGATGTTAAGCTGTCCACAAATGTACATGGTTGCCTATTCAGACCCCAAACTAGTCACCTGCATAGTCAACCATGATAGAATACATAGACAAGGACCCGGATACTGGAAGCTGAACATGTCGTTACCGACACGTAAAGCCTACAGTGAACGGATAAGTAGACTAGTTAAGCAACAGTTGACGGGAGACATCGTCAACAATAGATGGTGGTACTCTCTCAAGAGAGCAATTAGAGTAGAGTCGTTAGATTTTAGCAAAGAACTAGCCTTAAAGAAAAACAAAACTTGTTTTTGTGTGTGTTGTGTGCTTAGTTTGCGCATGTGTTACATCCGGGTGTCTGTGTGTGTTTATATTTGTTTATTTATTTGTTTATTTACATGTTACTGGTTGGTTGTTTGTTCTATGTATGTGTGTGTTTTCATTTTGTCCTTAATTGTAAGTTGTGATGTTGCTATTCCATTCATGCTTTCTATTTAATTTTGGTTGGAGTTCATTTATGTTTATTGCCTCTGTGATTTGTCTAAACATTGCGTCTTTTCTGTGTGTAGATTCTATTTTTATTTCTATGTTCTCTAATTTACCCTTATGTTCTATTTTAGCGTGACAGAACAAAGGAGAGGTACAAAAACAAAGAAAATAATCCCCAGTCACTGAAGAGGTCGCAGAATGTGTGACGAAAGAACTTTGACAATATATGAACAATCGTCTGGTTGTGGAACCAACCAACCAACCGGAAATTTATAAATTTAATTTAAAATAAATTGAAGTGAAAGCAACTGGTGCGTGTGTTTCTTATTGGCAACATGACCCTC
>OZ024746.1:80240986-80248486 GCA_964016885.1 Eledone cirrhosa | reverse complement strand
AATCTATCTATCTATCTATATCTATCTATTTATCTATCTATCTATTTCTCTCTCTCTCTCTCTCTCTCTCTCTCTCTCTCTCTCTCTCTCTCTCTCTCTCTCTCTATATATATATATATATATATATATATATATATATATATATATATATATTATGGACTCTCCCGTCGATATCCGACGTATGAGTATCCAACAAAAGTTAAATATGAGAAAGTGAACTGATATTGAACTACTCACACAATGTTTTGTTTTGAGTGGTAAGGGCTATATATATATATATATATATATATATATATATAACACTAAACATAAGGTAGGGAAAGCCACTTCATGGTACGACAACCAGAGATAGCAGAGTGTCATGTTCGTGGATGCAACCCCTGGAGAGAAATTAGCTAACCTATTTAGAAAGGCCCTAAGAAAGACGCATCTAATGATTAAAGTGGTAGAAAAGCCAGGAACTACCATAAAATCCCTGATCGGCACAAGAAAACCCACTGTAAGACTAAGAAATGTGTAGAATAAATCCTCAAATAAATTGTAAAACTAGAAATGTAGCATAAGATGTACAGAAGCTGCTTGCAGAAACATGACAACGACATACATAGGTGAGACAGGTGAGCATAGGAGAAAGAATAGACGAACACTGGGGGGGAACTAAAGGGACAAAAAGATGGTTCGGTACTATATGAACATGCCAGACAAAGACATGATTGTAATATAGACAACATATAAATTAAAATAATATCTAAACATAGAAATGACTCAACAGGTAGACAAATCAGAGAAGTAACTGAAATAGAACTAAGAAAACCAAAGTTGAACAGAAAAAAAAACTGGTTGTAAAGGGAAGCAAAGAGATAAATAATATCGTATGATTTATATACATGTATGTATTTTATAATATATATGTATATATATATATTGTTATGCTTTGGCATGGTCATGTTGCCAATAAGAAACACACGCACCAGTTGCTTTCACTCCAATTTATTATAAATTAAATTTATAAATTTCCGGTTGGTTGGTTGGTTCCACATCCGGACGGTTGTTCATATATTGTCAAAGTTCTTTCGTCACACATTATGTGACCTCTTCAGTGACTGGGGATTCTTTTCTTTGTTTTTGTGCCTTTCCTTTGCTCTGTCCTACGCCATCTTGTTTTTGTGTCACAATGTGTGACGAAAGAACTTTGACAATATATGAACAACCGTCCGGTTGCGGAACCAACCAACCAACCGGAAATTTATAAATTCTTAAATTTATAAATTTAATTTATAATAAATTAGAGTGAAAGCAACTGGTGCGTGTGTTTCTTATTGGCAACATGACCCCCCACCCCACCCCACCAAAGCATAACAATATCGGTTTCAACACACGTTTTCAGATAAAGAATCTTGCTAAACAAATTCAGAAATATATATATATATATATATATATATATATATATAAAGAAATGTAATTTTCTTGGACGCAGCAAATTACAATAATCCAGATGGACTGAAATGGACCTCACTCGATTTCGACGATGAGTGATCCAGCTGTTCGATCCACGGAACTATATGCTCATAATCTCAACATGTAACTGAGTGAGCATTCGACAGACACGTATACCCATAACGTGATTCTCAGGGAGATTCAGCATGACACAGTGTGTGTCAAGGCTAGGCCATTGAATTACAGGTACAGTACATTCGGCGGGTTTCCGAACAGTTTTCGGGAACCAAACTCCACTCACATAGCTTGCCCATTGCTCGAAAAGGTTGCCCATGCCTGCTATAAGGTTTTTGTTATTAAAAACCATAAATCTATCAAAACATAAATTTCCCAGTTTGTATGATTGTAATCCTGGATTCCAAAAATTCAATATGCTCAACATTATTGCTGCCATTATTGACGACACGGGCCCACTAGTATCTGATAAAATGTTGTGATAAGCAAACTATAGAATATTGAAAAGTTGACAGATTTAAAGCCAGCTTCATACTACAAACTGTTAATAGCTAAGGACTAACAAATAAGTATGGGGAAATGGCTTGATGAATTAATATAAGGAAAATAGTAAGTTAGAAAAGTAAGAGACAACACGTTTATTGAAAGCAAACCTGGTCTCTGTCATAGAATAGAATACAGGTTTGACAGTTTTCTAAAAAATATGCACCATTGTAGTCTCAATAGAAAATGTTTCTCAATTTCCTGAACAGTTGTTTTGTTGTTCGTCTCAATACTCCTATGTCAATTGTGTTAACTTCCACTCGTATTCCCTTAAGTTTTTCTCCATTCAATAACTAACTTCAGATATACCTTCCAATATTTTTATTTTTTCCTATTTTAACTTTTTTCTTTTGCTTTAACTGAAGAAAATCTGAGATCTTACATGCCTTACTTTCTTCTTTTTTCTTTAAGATGATCATAGATGATTTCCATGTTTCTTTTACATAATTTTCGTTTAGAAATCTCACAGGACTTTACAACAGTCATTTTCAGTTATTAGTTTCTAGATTGTAATAGTACAACTTTTTGGCGACCATGAATCTAAATCTTCTCCTAACCTACAGTGTATAGTTTTCCTTGTATTTTTCGTATCTTTTATAATCTTTTGGTGGAACAACTTTTCATATAGCATTGACATAGCAGATAGCAGGTCAAAATTGCATACATGTATGCATTCTTACATACTTACATACATATAAACGTCCTTACATACATATATACGTACATACATGCATATATACATACATACATACATTCACACATATATACATACATACACATATACACAAAACTTACATGCACACATACATACATACATATATACATACATGCATACATACATACATACATTCACACATATATACATACATACACATATACACAAAACTTACATGCACGCATACATACATACATATATACATACATGCATACATACATACATTCACACATATATACATACATACACATATACACAAAACTTACATGCACGCATACATACATACATATATACATACATGCATACATACATACATTCACACATATATACATACATACACATATACACAAAACTTACATGCACACATACATACATACATATATACATACATGCATACATACATACATACATTCACACATATATACATACATACACATATACACAAAACTTACATGCATACATACATACATACATATATACATACATGCATACATACATACATACATACATTCACACATATATACATACATACACATATACACAAAACTTACATGCATACATACATATATACATATATACACAGAGGCATATATATAAACACACATACATACAGGCAAAAATGAATACATGAATGCGTAGATACATTTCTTCGGTATTTTAAGTCTAGCGGAGCCCATTCCTTCCAGAGAAAGATAGAAAGTGAGAGAGAAGAAGTGAGAAAGAGATATAGAGGAAGAATGGACCCCAGTACTACACTGGTACTTTTTTTGTCGACCTCCAAAGAATGAAAGGCAAAGTCCACCTCGTCGGGATTTGAACTCCGAGAGTAGAGAGTCGGAATGAATACCGACGTTCCACCGATTCTGCCAATTCGCCGCCTATAATACATATATACATACAAACATACATACTTACATACATATATATATATACATACATACATACACACGTACACACATACACACATAATACAAACATACATACATCTACACTTACATACATATATACATACATACACACACACTAACATACATACATACATCTACACTTACATACATATATATACATACATACACACAAGCATACATACATACATACATACATACATCCAAACATACATACACACATACATACATACACACAAACAAACATACATACCCATCATTATTGGAGCTACGGGTTATATACCAACCCGCTTGGACCAAAGTATGACTGAACTTGGATTTGCGGACAAAAAGCGCAGCTCCCTAATTCATAGTCTACAAATGGCTGCGATAGCTGGCACCTTCAAAATTTGCAAAACATTCTTGCGATTCAAGGGATGACAATTTCTTTTCTTTTACAACCTTGTCACCAGGAAGGTGGCCGGTCAAAAAAATATACTCGAAATTAAGAGAAAGAGATAACATACATACATGCATCCAAACATACATACACACATGCACACATACATACAAACAAACATTCATACATACATACATGCATCCAAACATACATTCATACACATACACGTACATAATCATATACGTACACACGTTTTCACCGTTAAAGTCTAAAATCCAATGAGAAAATTTTCTTTCTTCGTTGGAAACCAACTCGTTCGCTATTAAAAAGAAATTCATAAAATTAAACCAGAAGAACACACATTCATATATATTGTGTGTGTGTTTCTGTTTATAAATCTTTTAAGTTATAGATTTAGAGATTTAGAGAAATAGCAATTTTCTTTTCGATTGTTAAAATACATTCTTTTTATACAATTCAATAAAAATAGATCTCCATAAAAAGCCGCATAAACTCTCTTGGAGACAGGTGTGCAATAAATGCAGGTGCATGCATTGTGCTCGTGTGCATGTATGTACGTATGTATGTATGCATGTCTGTATGTATATCTATCTATCTATCTATCTATCTATCTATCTATCTATCTATCTATCTATCTATCTATCTATCTATCTATCTATCTATCTATGCTGCATGCATGTAATCTAATTTAATGTAAAGCAACGTATGTATATATGTATGTATGTATGTTTGTATGTATGTGTGCATGTATGTACGTATGTATGCATATCTGTATGTATATATATATATGTATGTATGTATAAATGTTTCTTTAACTGTTTTACAGTATTTAATGGCGTTAGCCGATCGTATCGACCGCAGTACTTATTTCAATCTACCTATCTAGAGGTTAGTGACCTTTTTGACACAACAAAGTCAGACACACGCATATTTGCACACATTCACATGTGTATATATATTCTGAAAGATATACATATATATATATATATGCATGTGTGTGTGTGAGTGTTTCTGTGTGTTTGTATGGTTGTGTGCGTGTGTGCGTGTGCATGTGTATATATAATGTAATAAATATATGACAATATATATATATATATATATATATATATATATATATATATATATATATATATATATATATATATATATACAGGGTGTCCATAAATGATCTACAACTTCTATAGTTTGTGTCTATTACAGTTTTCTGAATTTTTGAAATTATAAAGTTAATTTTATGGACACACACACACACACACACACACACTCTCTCTCTCTCTCTCTCTCTCTCTCTCTCTCTCTCTCTCTATATATATATATATATATATATATATATATATATATATATATATATATATAATAAAAAATTGAACAGGGACAGAACAGAGAGGCAGTACGACAAATGTTTATTAGCTTCACGCTCAGGAGAGTGGGGGGTAGGTGGAGGACTATACGGAAAAAAAGGGGTACGGTAACAAAATATATATGTGTGTATGTGTGTGTGTGTGTGTGTATCATGTTTAATATAGAAATGGATTCTACAGGACTAGAACTGTTTTATTTAAAAGAAATCACCAGGAAAGTCAACTATCTTTGTAAAACAGTTGTGTTTATATGTTTTCTGTTGGTTGTGGAACTGGTGATTTTTGGGATGGGTAGAGGTCATTGGCCAAGGGACTTTAAAGAACAGGGATTTTTTGGAAAAAATATTTTTTAGAAACACACAATATTACAACGTCAGATAAAGGTCAAGGTTCACACTTTCTTCTGAGTACAAATCTCACCTCCTATTACTGTATGCTCTTCCTAACACCAACTATTTTACAGAATGTACTGGATGGATTATCGTGGTACCAGTACTTAACTAAAGATCCCATATTACTTTATGTTGCTACCGGTCGGATCTCAGGTATTCTCGAAGTGTAGCGTGTGCATTTTAATGTAGCACCATATCTATAATTCGACTAATATGACAATAAGTAACAATATAAAATGTTAGATAAATAAATAATTGTTTCTACTTTTGTTACAAGGCCAGCAATTATCCCAGTGCATTACTGGTACTTTATTTTATCGACCCCGTAAGGATGAAAGGCAAAGTTAGCCTCGGCGGGATTGGAACACAGAACGTAACGAACCATAACTCTATGCTACAAAAAAATGGTGTCTGACGCTCGACCGATACTGCCAATCCAGTAATATACCCCATCATTTCGGGTATAGTTGAGGGTAGTAGATTGGCAGAATCTTTAGAGCATCGGAGAAAATAAAATGATTTACCCTATTTATTTACGGGTCTTTACTTTCTGAGTTCAAATGCCCGAAAGCCTATAGAACAAAGCACATCTATATAATCCATTTATCCTTCCCTACAAAATTGGTGGCTTTCTGTCTAAATAAGAACCCAATATCTTTCGGAGTAATATGGTTTCAGAAAAAAAAAAAAAAAAAAAAAATTATCCCCCTTTGTTTTTCGTCGAACATTATATAACTGTTGATGTGTGTGGTAATGTTTCTGTCTATAGGGTGTATTTGTTTCCTTTTATTTGTTTCTTTATTTGTTTTTTATTGTTTGCAATATTTTCAAACAAGCTGCTCCTTATTTAGTCTTGGACCTGCTTCAGATTTCGGCCATTAAATGTCTCCTCAAGTTGCAAAACATGGTTGAAATAATGTCAGCCATAAATCATAAAGATTTTCTTACCTTATATTTACTTATTTATTTATGTATTACGCAAGGGTTGAAATTTAGCTTTTCGGACTTTTATACTTTTTACTTTCTAAGCATCTTTTTCTTTGGAATTCATCTAGCAATGTAGTAACGTCCTATTTTATCATTGTCAGCAAATAGTAATATTCACCTAATGTTTTGAACCTGTGTGTTTTTAACACTTTTCTCACTGTCGTTTTTTTAAATGTTTTTCTCTCTCCACAATTCCACCCTTCACCCACTCTTTCACTCTCTTTTTCACACACACACACACACACACATATTTTCTTCCTCTCACACACTCACGCTCAATCACTCATTTTGTTACAGCTTCGCATAGTGTGGTTTCTTCATGTTTATTTTTTTATACTCACACCCCACCCAACCAAAGCAAAACCAACAAACAAACGAACAAAAACTCGCCTGCTCTTCCATTTTTCCTATTTTGTTTGTTATACAGTAGAGGCTGTATTTCGTTTTTTTTTTTCTTTCATTCATGTCGGATACTTTTATTTTCGTGGAGGAGAGCAATAAAAGCAAAGAATATTTATTTCTTTAGTAATGAATATCTTATATCTCTGTGGAAAACCACTATATTTCACAATTGTAAATGCACTAGATTTGGTGACATTTCATTCAATCTTACTACCACAAGACAAACCTTTCCTTCCTTCCTGCATCGCAATTGAACACTCTCTTTCTATCTCTCATTCGCCTTCATTCTTTCTTTCTTTCTTTCTCCCAATCTCTCTCACCCTCTACCACATTTCTCTGTATA
>OZ024746.1:80233486-80235986 GCA_964016885.1 Eledone cirrhosa | reverse complement strand
TTATTGGTATTGTCATACATCCCAGAGGCCACCATGTCTAACCGATAAGATACTAAAGGAAGAAATAAAAAACTATTATATCGAGTGAACAGAATGACAATTCATCTCCAACAATTACGAGACCCCGCTTCAAGACAGATACCACTCAGCCAGCATTTAGACCAGTGATTCCCAACGCGGGGCGCATGCCCTACAAGAGGGCAATTTGAAAATGATGTTAATGAAAGCAAATTTCAGATTTTACCCTATTACTTTCACACCAAGGCAACATTGGAACAAATTACTGTCGGAAATTCCTATCTCACCTCCCCCACACATTATTGTGCATCTGGCATCGTCAATTTGTTCACACTTTGTAGTTGATGATCGGTGTTTTTATATCAAAGTGGGGCATAAAATTGTTTGAGATGTTGAGGTGGAGCATGGGGTACAAAAGGTTGGGAACCACTGATTTAGACTTATGTGAAACAAATAAGTTGCGTAAATTCCAAGTTTTCCCATTATTCCGTTGTCCAGATAATGTCACAGACCAAACATGAATAAATAAATAAAATATATTCATTCAATAATACAAACGCCGTCTGAATAGACTAGACTCTAACCCCCCCCCCCCCCCCACACACACCTGCGGCACACGAAAGATTCTTCACCTTGATAATGGAATTATTATCATCATTATAACCGCTAGTGATGTTACCATCATTATTATGGGCGGTGGATTGGCAGTATCAGTAGAGGATCTGACGCCAAGCTTTGCAGCATAGAGTTACGGTCCTTTATGGTCTGAATTCAAATCCCGCCGAGGTTAACTTTGCCTTTCATCCTTGAGGGGTCGATAAAATAAAGTACCAGTAATGCACTGGAATAATTGCTGGCCTTGTGCCAAAAGTAGGAACAATTATTATGCTATAATATAACCCTCTATTGCTCTGTAGCCAATCGGAAGAAGGAATAAATCACCATTGCTACACTCACATACACACTCTAACACATACACTCACACACAGACACACACACGCACACACACACACTCACTGACACACACACACACACACTCACTCATATACTCACACACACACACTCACAAACGCATACACACACACACACTCACACACACTCATACACTCACACTCCCTCACACATACACTCACTCACTCACACACACACTCACTCATATACTCACACACACACACTCACACACTCACACACTAACACACACACACTCACACACACACACTCACACACACTCACACACACACTCACTTACACACTCACATACACAGACACACTCACTCACACACACACACTCACACACACTCACACACACACTCACTTACACACTCACATACACAGACACACTCACTCACACACACACACAAACACACATTGGCCGGAAGCATTTTCTCTAGCTCCCTGGTTTGTTTGTTTGATTATCTGTTCTGTTTAGTTAAGTTGCCATCACACACACACACACACATCATACCAGCAGAAATGTGTATTTCCAGGAGCTGGCCCAAAATATGCAGTCCTTTCTTGTGCGAAACTACACAGCTAGGTGAAAGCTGATGAGGTTGCGATACATCTGTGTTTTGGTCATGTGACTTTTGTAATTTTTATCCCCTTTTATTTTCCTTATATTTTCCTTTCCTTATCTTTTCTCTCCTAATCAACTATACTTTTCTCCCACCTAATCTTACAACTTTTTTTTTTTCTGTAGCGGCCACTTCCACTATTTTCCGTCCTTAGGGTGGGTATTTTTACCCGACTTTCATGTTGTTATTATTGGTGATGGATTGGCAGTATCAGTAGAGGGTCGGACGCCATGCTTTGCAGCATAGAGTTACGGCTCTTTATGATCTGAGTTCAAGTCCTGCCGAGGTTAACTTTGCCTTTCATCCTTACGGGGTCGATAAAATAAAGTACCAGTAATGTACTGGGGTAATTGCTGGCCTTGTGCCAAAAGTAGAAACAATTATTAAAGGCATTCGGTTGTTACAACTGCTATTTCTCGCGTTTGAGTCTCCCATTTCTTATGAACTCTCCCTCTCTGTATATATATATGTGTGTATGTATGCCTATGTGTGTGCGCCTATGTGTTTGTGTGTGTGTATGTGTGTGTATGTGTTTGTGTGTGTGTGTGTGTGTATGTGTGTATGTATGTATGTATGTGTGTGTGTGTAGCTATATATCTATTTTTCCTTGCTTACTTTATCATTTCCTTCCGATCTTCTGTACTTCCTTCTTTCCTTATTTCTTTCTCTTTATTCTTCATTTATTCATTTATTTCAATATAACTTTTTCTTTTGTATTCTTCATTTTTCTTTCATCTTTCTTTTTTCATTTTATCTACTTTTATTTATTTACCTTTCTTTACATATTCAATTCTTTCTTTCTTTTCACTTGTCACCTTGCCTGTGTTCCTCTCTGTCTCTCTATCACTTTCACTCTGCCTAAGTGTCGCCATCGTTTCTTCCTTGCGGTCTTTCTTTCTTTCTTCTCG
>OZ024746.1:80200986-80203486 GCA_964016885.1 Eledone cirrhosa | reverse complement strand
AAATCTCCTTCAAATCCTACCCCACCATCTTAAAAAGAAAGAGGACACAGAAAATATAGTCCTAGATATCATCCGCGTCGAGATGGTGCAGGATGTAAATTCTTTGATCATAGGGCTGTACAAATGGAGTTGATGAGCCGGAGTAGAACAATAATGGCAATATGATACGTATCGTGTTTAATAGTATTGTCGATCAACAATGAAAACAAGGTCCTGAAATGAGCGAGTTTTACTGAAACAAGGTTCAACGAAACAACATAAAACACAAAATGAAAATTGGTTGTAGAAGTAATCTTTTCTTATGGAAGGCAATCATTCACGCAGCCTTTTTTATATTTCCATTTTTATTGCTATACATTATGCATTTATGAGTCGCTGTATTGTTTACCAACATTATGACGATATTAAACGAAATGCACTTAATAAAAATGTGTGTATATATCAGGTCAGCTTTGATCGCGAAATCGCCTAATATGATATGGTTTTGAAAAAAAAAATGTAGATCAAAAGAAGTTTTCTAATAAATCATTTTTTGTCGTATTATTCATAATACCCATGGATTAACTGCAATTAGGGTTTACTAGATAGGATGAGGAAACCTAAAGTTATACACTAACTTCTATCCATGGATAATTTGAACTTGTATGCAGTAAAATACCTAAGCTTTAAAGCCTTGGCAATATTATCAAGGGTTTTAGTGCCATCACTTAGATGTCATTTGACCCAGAAAAATAGATAAACCTGACAATAACATAAGTTAGCTTAATAAACCTGGCAAAGTTCCACAAATGGTCAATGATAATAATAAAAAAAGTTTGATAACTATGATCTGACAAGTACTTCGACGGCGTTTAAAGAAAAGCTGTGTATAAAACTTAAAAATAGAAAATGAATAACGAATGTGTGTAAATGCTAAAAAGTTATGAATGAAAAATGAAGCGCTGAAATGATCAGAAATTATTAGTGGAATGTTTTTCAAGATATTTACTGCTTGGTAGTTCAGAGACACGAAGAAGTGGGTAACGGATATATAAGTGGTATACCGTATTAATAAATGCATGATCTAGGATCATGTTCTCGCTCAGATCATAACTCTCCTTAATCCCACTCCACCCAAAGTCAACCATCATTATCTCCACTCCACCCAAAGTCAATGTCTTTCAGTTGGGTTACTTACATGCTTACAGCATCATCATCATCATCATCATCATCATCATCATCATCATCATCATGGCACTGTCGATGCTGATGGTTAAGGATGATGCTAAAGCAGCGGACGACGACGGCGAAGTTTAACAGTAGCGTAGTTAGAGTGTATGCCGCCAGGAGCAGCCCTTGAATTTGGCAGCCCCAGCTCACCATAAAAATACAAAATATTATACAGTGACTCCCTCTTAAAGTGCCGTTCTCATAAACGTGTCGCTCAGGACGAAGTTACGCTACTGATCAGAAGTCTTGTTTTTCTTTTTTGTTTCGCTCCATTAGCACCAACTATCTATCACAGTGATTATGACATCTAACAGACAAACTGTCTGAATTGTTCTCTGGTCAATAAATGCGGATTAAGGTTCCACGAATCCCCTTATTTATCGGTGGCCTTTGCGCATTAACGTTGGACAACATGCTTCGTGGTATAGAGTTACAGCCTTTTACACTCTGAGTTCAAATGCCATCGAGGCTGGCTTTGCCTTTCATCCTTACGGGGGTCGATAAAATAACGCACCAGTAATGCACTGAGGTCGATTTAATCGACTTTCCCCTCTCCTAAAATTATTGGACTTGTGCCTAATCAGAAACCATTATTTATTGTAACTGGATTGGCAGTATAGGTAGAGGGTCGGACGCCATGCTTTTCAGCATAGTTACGTCCCTTTACGATCTGAGTTCAAATCCCGCTGAGGTTGACTTTGCCTTTCATCCTTACGGGGGTCGATAAAATAAAGTACCAGTAATGCACTGGGTAATTGCTGGCCTTGTGCCAAAAGTAGAAACAATTATTTATTGTAACAAGCAATTAATTTGTAGCCCTTTAAATATTGTGGGTGTATCTGACTGCAACCTAATCAGTGCCCCGTTAATCCGCCACTGCTGGTCAGTCCAACAACAAAAGATCAATCCTTACGATGTTTTTTCCATTATTCTCAAACAGTGCATATTCTTCTTCTACCTTAACATATAGAATAGTCATGGGCAACCTGCGGCCTGCGAAGCTTTCTGAATGGCTACCCTAAGTCACCTAAGTCCCCTAAATGAAATATTTCTGATTTTTTTACCCAAAATTTTCAGTCGTAATTTATCTTTCTATCATTTTTACGACCGAAGAAAACAACGTGTACGAATTCTGAAGAAACAAATCAAAACAACCTGAGTTACCGCCCTTTTTTAAAATGTGGGCACGAATGTGGGCCCACTTGATGATGAGCCATATCTCATGTGGCCCGCTTCTCGAAAAAGGTTGCCCATGCCTGTTATAGAAGCTTTTTACAATGTGTCTCATCCT
>OZ024746.1:80180986-80188486 GCA_964016885.1 Eledone cirrhosa | reverse complement strand
TACTCAACGGAATTCAAATTCCATATATTTGTTTTGCGGGTAGATACATGGGAGAATAACATAAATGAAAACAACAATAATAATAATAATAATAATAATAATAATAATAATAATAATAATAATTGTTTCTACTTGTGGCACAAGGCCAGCAATTATTCCAGTGCATTACTGGTACTTTATTTTATCGACCCCGTAAGGATGAAAGGCAAAGTTAACCCCGGCGGGATAAT
Organism: Eledone cirrhosa; assembly: GCA_964016885.1. NCBI lineage: Eukaryota > Metazoa > Mollusca > Cephalopoda > Octopoda > Eledonidae > Eledone > Eledone cirrhosa. Next base: position 80,188,256 of record OZ024746.1, on the reverse strand, counting down.
AATAATAATAATAATAATAATAAGATTAGGATTGGCAGTGTCGGTGGATGGTCGGACGCCATGCTTTCCAGCATAGAGTTATGTCCCTTTGCGGTCTGAGTTCAAATCCCGCCGAGGTTAACTTTGCCTTTCATCCTTACGGGGTCGATAAAATGAAGTACCAGTAATGCACTGGGATAATTGCTGGCCTTGTGCCAAAAGTAGAAACAATTATTTATTGAGTTTTAGATACGAGTATTTTACCTAGTTTCCTTCAGCATACAGTAACTGTTCCTAATGATAAAAGGCACCCGGTACACTCTGTAAAGTGGTAGTGCATGGCATGTGATAAAATGCATCGAGTATACCAGTGATCCCCTACCTTTTGTACACCATGCCCACCTCAACATATTGGTGGTGGTGGTGGTGGTAGTGGTGGTGTTGTTGTTGGTGTTGGTGGTTTTGGTGGTGGTGGTGGTATTAGTGGTGGTAGTGGTGGTGGTAGTGTTGTTGTTGTTGTTATTGTTGTCGTTGTTGTTGTTGTCGTTGTTGTTGTTGTTGTTGTTGCTGGTGGTGATGGTGGTGGTGGTGGTGGTGGTGGTGGTGGTGGTGGTGGTGGTGGTGTTGACGATGTTATTACTGGAGTTGATATTGTGGGGTAGGGGCAGTTTTGTTAGTGTTCTTTATATTGGTGGTGTTTGTGTTGGTGACGATGGTGGTGATTACTAGAGCTGGTAGCGGCGGTGGTTACTACAGTTGATGGTGAGGGTGGTGGTGGTGGTGGTGGTGGTTACTACAGATGATGGCGAGGGTGGTGGTGGTGGTTACTACAGCTGATGGCGGAGGTGGTGGTGGTGGTGGTTACTACAACTGATGGCGGGGGTGGTTTAAGAGGGAAAATAGGAATACATTGAAAAATCTTTTTAAAATCCATTTCACAAAATTTCGTTAGGCATAGGGGAAATTTTAAATAAAAGAAATAAATGTAAATAAATAAATAACAACAACAACAACAACAATAATAGCAATAATTTCTTTATATACTGTATATGAAGGACTAACTTTATTCATATATATATATACAGTATATAATTATATATACACTATATATACATATATATAAATATATATATACTAATAATATATATAAATATATATACACTAATAATAGCAATAATTTCTTTATATACTGTATATATATATATATATATATATATATATACAGTATATATATATATATATATATATATGCACATATATATATATATATATATATATATGTTTTATTCATTATTTATTTAACAGCAATAGCAACATCAAGGTCAACGACAAAAACAACAACAAACAAGAATAATGTTAACAGTATTAGCAATAATTGTTTCTACTTTTGGCACAAGGCCAGCAATTATCCCAGTGCATTACTGGTACTTTATTTTATCGACCCCGTAAGGATGAAAGGCAAAGTTAACCTCGGCGGGATTTGAACTCAGATCATAAAGGGAGGTAACTCTATGCTTCAAAGCATGGCGCCCCACCCTCTACCAATACTGCCAATTCAGCAATAATAATAAATATATAGATTATATATAATGCATCATGTAAAATAATATAATATACATATAAAGCCGTAATAAATATATAAATCATAAAGTAAATAAATAAATAAAATAAAAGGAAGGATCATAATGGATGCATACATACACACATACACACATACACACATACACACACAAACACACATATACATGCACACACACACACATATACGTACACACATGCACACATTCACATGCACACACACATTCACACATATACACACATACATACATATATATACACATGCACACATACACACACATAGACACACATACATACACACATACACCAATACACACACATACATACACACACACATACACACATACACACACATACATACACATACATACATACACACGTACACACATACATACACATACACACACATGTACACACATACACGCATACACATATACACATGCACACATATACACACATACACACAAACACATAAATAACATACCCCACATACACATATACAAAGACACACAGACACATACACACATACACACACACACATATATATATATACACACACAAGAACACACACACGTTCACACATACCCCCCCCCACATATATATATATACACACACAAGAACACATACACGTTCACACATGCCCCTCACATACACTCACATACTATATATATATATACACACATACACGCACACACACGTACGCACACACCCATGTACACACATACACACATGCACGGGGGCAAATAGAATATAAATTGACAGTTATCAAAATTCTTCGGGAGAATAAGGAAACAAAGTTAATACACAAATGGAAAAACAACAACAATAACAACAACAACAACAACAACAACAACAATGACAACAATAACAACAACAGACGCCATTAGGCACAATGTGAATGAAGGCGATGATTTAGCAGGACGTCGGGTAGACCGTTCTCTGGTATTCGTTGGGAGGTCATATCCAGCTGATGTCAGCTTTGTCTTTCGTCAATTCGAAGTTGAAAAGTAAAACGGAAGTCCATTACTGGGGTCGATTCTTCCTCTATATCTCTTTCTCTACTTCCTCTCTTCCTCTCTTTTTTTCTCCCCCTCTCTCTCTCTTTCGCTCTCTCTCTCTCTATATATATATATCTCACTCTCTCTCTTTCTCTCTCTCTCGCTCTCGCTCTCTCTCTCTCTCTCTCTCTATATATATATATATATATATATATATAGAGAGAGAGAGAGCGAGAGAGAGAGAGAGAGAGAGAGAGAGAGAGAAAGAGCGAGAGAGCGAGCGAGGGAGAGAGAGAGACAGCGAGAGAGAGGGAGAAATAAAGAGAGACAGAGAGAGCGAGAGAGAGAGAAAGAGAGAGAGGGGGAGAGGGAGAGAGAGAGAGAGAAAGAGAGAGAGGGGAGAAAAAAGAGAGGAAGAGAGGAAGTGAGAAAGAGATATAGAGGAAGAATCGACCCCAGTACTGGACTTCCATTTTACTTTTCAACTTCTAGTTGTTATATATATATATAACAACTAGAAATTGATTAGCATATAAATAAACATATGAAACAATCACAGGGGATAATTTTGACAAGTGTGTAAGCACACATAGCTAGGTAGGTAACTAAATAAAGTTAACTAGCTAATTAGAATCTTGGAGCTTATTTTACGGGTGATATGGCGCATGCCTTTCTGGCATGACACCCATAATTTTGATTTAGATTAAATTCACTTTGATTTATCTTAATTTTGGATATATATATATATATATATATATATATATAATATTCCAATCATATCTCATTTTGTTTGACCCGTTTAGCTTGTTCTCTTTTTTAGCTATGGTGGTTAATGGCTTCTTAACCATCGTCTCAGCGTGTATGACCATTTTAACTTATGTTTATAGCTCTGCTATCTTCTTCTTCATATCCATGGAGTGCTTGTCTGCACAATATGGAAGTTGCGTTTCGCTAATTTCTACCCGCCGAAATGCGATTCTCGCTAAATTTATATATATATATATATATATATATATATATATATATATATATATATATATATATATCGACAGTCGATCGACTTTCGTCAAATCGGACCGAGGAAACAATGTTTCCGTTGGTCTTTCCAATTGCTAGTACTCTCTATCGGTCGCAACTCCAGGTAGAAGGAGCAACGTGAAATAAAGTGTCTTGCTCAAGGACATAACGCATTGCCTGGTCCGGGAATCGAACTCACAACCTCACGATTAGGAATCCAATTCTCTAACCACTCGGCCACACGATATATATATATATCTTTCTGCCCCCCCCCCCCTCCCCCCCTCCCTCACTGTCTCTCTCTATCTCTCCCCCCCTCTCTCTCTCTCTCTGTACCTGAAATCGGCTGGGTTCAGAGAGCCGGAGAGGAATGTGCTTCCCCAGGTTTTGAATGACATAAGCACGCCGTATGTAAAAATGGCGTCCCTAAGACTCTGTGAGGAGTTAGTCGACGAAAGCAAAGTTGCTAGGGTAGGTATGGCTCACTGGCGGGAGCATTATATAATTGCCAAAGTTTTCGTTATCCTGCAGTATTGATTCCAACAGTTCGTCGTCATTGTCATCACAAAATCACCATCTTAACCACGATCATTGTCATCGCCTGCGTTGGTAATACATACATACATGCATACATACATACATACATACATACATACATACATACATACATACATACATACATACATACATGCATTCATGATGGCTGCCTCCTCGTTATCGAGTATGGCCATTGCACGATATAACATCGGTAGAGGGTCGGACGCCATGCTTTGACGCATAGAGTTACGGCCCTTGCCATTCTGAGTTCAAATCCCGCCGAGGTTAACTTTGCCTTTCATCCTTACGGGGTCGATAAAATAAAGTACCAGTAATGCACTGGGTATTTGCTGGCCTTGTGCTAAAAGTAAAAACAATTATTAATAATTATTAATTAATTGTTTCTACTTTTGGCACAAGGTCAGCAATTACCCAGTGCATTACTGGTACTTTATTTTATCGACCCCGTTAGGATGAAAGGCAAAGTCAACCTCGGCGGGATTTGAACTCAGATCGTAAAGGGACGTAACTATGCTGGAAAGCATGGCGTCCGACCCTCAACCGATACTGCCAATCCACCGCCCTTATATAATTATTAATTAATGCCATCGTGAAATGCCTGTGCCTGAAGAATTTTTTTTAAGTTAGGAAAGACTGTGCACTGAGCCAATTCCAGTAGCTATAACCCGAAAAGAAGAAAAGATCAACATCCTCGGTAACTACTGAGCCGCAGGTTTTATGTCGGAGTTATCCCAGTTTCCATACATGAAAGATAAGTGAAAAGGAGAATATTTATGTAGAACTAATGAGAGATCTGCAGATACTCCACCCTGATTATACCTTCAGGTTTATGCCTGTGATTATTGGGGCACTGGGATATGTTAGTAACTGCCTCAATATAAATCTTGAGGAACAGAAAGAACACAACTAGTTAGGAAATTACAAGTACAATCCATTAATGGAACAGTAAACATATGTAAAACATTCCAAAAATGTTGCATCTAATAACTGCATATACACATGTACAGATACAAAGCGTATACACATGCACACATACAATAACATCCATACCTACACACGCATGCATGATGACATGCATACATATCTATCTAGTTGATGTTGTGTAAATTCCAATAAGAGTCTTGTAACTATGTTAGAAACCGACTCTCTCTCTATTGGCAAAATTTGTGAAATTATAAAACCAGAAGTACATACATACATACATATATACATATAGAAATATATAGAAACTATGTGATATGATGACTGCAGCTTGATGACATCCTTCGCCCACGAACAAGTAATTAATATGGATTTGGTTATTGTTTTACTAAGAGTGTTTTGGGTATAATTCTGAAGGATGTGACTAGAATTTATAAATGGTTGACCTCGGCGGGATTTGAACTCAAAAAGTAAAGAGCCAAAACAAACTGCTAAGCATTTGTCCGACGCTCGAAAGACTGCAAATCCACACTCTTACAAATGAAAGTCGAAAGTACTCAATACGTCAAGTAGAGTTTATGTTTATTTAATTTTTTAAATTTAAATCTTCTTTACTTCTTTATTTAAGTTTCATATTGCCACTTGTCAAGTTAGGAGGACCGATCTCCCGATAGTTCCCGCCAAGTAAATTTAATTAAAAAGCCAGGTGATGTTAAATGAGATGAAACCAGGAACGACGTTGTTGCAAAACTAAATTTATAACATCACGATCATAACCACATGATATATGAATTGATCCTTGCATAAATATTGGAGTCTCTTTAGATATCTGTATATCCACATTTATTTAAATATATCTTGCTACCTCTTAGCCTCTCTCTCTCTCTCTCTATATATATATATATATATATTTCTCTTTTCTATCTCTCTCTCTCTATCTATATATTGTTTTTCTCTTTTCTATCTCTCACCACCATATATATATATATATATATATATATATATATATATATATATATATATATATATATATATATATATATATGTATGTATGTATATATATACATATATATATATATATATATATATATATATATATATATATATATATATATATACATATATATGTATATATATACATACATATATATATATATATATATATATATATATATATGTATGTATATATATACATATATATATATATATATATATATATATATATATATGTATATATATACATATATATATATATACAGAGAGAGAGAGAGAGAGAGAGAGAGAGAGAGAGACGAAAGGAAGGGAGAGAAAATGGAAGAGGAAGAGGATAAGGAATGTAGATTGGGAGATGTTATATGTTCCCTTAGAAAATCTAATCATTAAAGTAGTCTCTTGAATGTGTGACGTCGACCCTAAATCAATGCCTTCACCTCACACCTAAAAACCTTACACCTTAACAACAATGTCATGCTTTATATATTTGATCGTACACGTTAACTAAAATATCCAACTTTTAACCCTTAATTCTGCATGTAAATTATGTCTTTGAACCTTTTACCTGCACCTGCTACATTTAAGGGATCATATAACCTCATTTAAATACAAGGTTTTCAAACAGATCAAAACCTACTGTGCAATACGGTCAGCAAAGATAACCTTTCTGACCTTGTATTTATGAGGTATAATAATACACTGGTGCTCTGTACGTGTTTTGACACAGTCGGATAAGACTTGAGTCTGCATACAAATGAGTGTAGTTTAAAAAAAAAAAAATGTGAGACAAGCACAAACGGAAGTAAAACATTGTCGTGATATCTCTTGAAAGAATAACCTTTTCTGTATAAATTACACTAAAAAAAACATTTGAGCAAACGTGGGAGCGTCTAGGCAGTTGTTCGAACTGCTAGGATTTGTAGTAAAATCTCTTTCAAATCGCAGCAACTGACTCTTCTCTCCAGGGTCAGAAAATATTACAATCCTCAACATGTAATGACTCTTTTGCAGGGCTCAGATGTGTGATATTCACATATGGAACAGTACTATTGGTATCTTAGATCTCATCTAGAAAAATGCTACCAGGCTACCCTGTCATTCACTAACTCTAACCAGCCTTTGGCTCACAGATATGTCTCTTCCCGCTTTTTTTTCTACTTTAACTACTATGGTCTCTGCTTTTTATGGCCTAACGATCATAATGTCGTGGACACGATTTTTGGTCT
>OZ024746.1:80165986-80175986 GCA_964016885.1 Eledone cirrhosa | reverse complement strand
TATAGGCACAAGGCCAGTAATTTGGGGGGAGGGGAAAATAAATTAACTCGACTTCAGTGCGTTACTGGTGCTTTATTTTGTCGACCCCGTAAGGATGAAAGACAAAGTTAACCTCGGTGGGATTTGAACTCAGACCGTAAAGGACCGTAACTCTACGCTGCAAAGCATGGTGTCCAACTCTCTACTGATACTGCCAATCCACCACTCTAAAGTGCAAAATAATAGAATAAATACCACAATGTACGTTATTTGGCACTCTACTGCCTCTGCTTAATATACGTGCAGCAGTATCTAGTATTGTTATTTTCAATATGCTATGACTGTTATTTGTAAGTTCTGAGGTTTGTTTATTTGTTTGTCTGCAAGCGCTATTACCATTTTTGTGGTAACTATTATTTTAGGGCTTATTTCTATTTTCGGTCCCTACATTCTAGATATTTCTATTCCCACATCTATATAATTGGATAATCTGTCCATTTGCTTTTGAGATACATTATTGCTTCTTATTTCATCCTCGTGGTTCTTTATAACAATGTCTGACCGATTAACCTTTACTTTCTTATCTGTGTAATTTTACATATTCTAGAACAGGTATGGTAAATATTCTTCTATCAGTGGAGCACATGAGATATGGCTCATCATAAAGTGGGCCGCCCTACTATTTATAGTAGGGTGACTAACTTTAAATTCAAGTTATTTTTCGTTAGGTGTGCCATTTAGAAAGCCAAACAGGTCGCATTTTTTCCATGACTATCCTAGAATATGGCCGTTTTGTTATTCACTACAATATTTTCTAGTATATGTTAATATAATATCTTTTCTGCGGGAATGTGCAATGTGTCAACGACTTAAATCTGACATGTCTATCGATGCATTCTTTCTTGGGGTGAGACTTGACAGCCAGAGACAATATGGTTAATTGTTTCTTCCCAACCTCCATATATTTTGAAGTTACTTAAAGTGATTTTGAATCATTACATGCTTTTGGTAGATTCTTGTGCAAAGGCTTTGATGATCCTCTGTGGTAATCAAGAATATTTCACTATTGCACGCTTCACAGCCAGAGTTGAAATATCATTCTTCTTCTTCTTCTTCTTCTTCTTCTTCTTCTTCTTCTTCTTCTTCTTCTTCTTCTCATCATCATCATCATCATCGTCATCATAATGATTTCTTAATAACACCAAGATTTAAAAAAGAATAAACGAAACAAAAATCAAAGCAACGCTATAAAGTCAGACGTGTTAAGAACCACAATGTGAAGAGAGAGAGAGAGAGAGAGAGAGAGAGAGAGAGAGAGAGAGAGAGAGAGAGAGAGAGAGAGAGAGAGAGAGAGAGAGAGAGGAGGAGCAAGCAATAGTGCAGAGTACAACCTCTGGTGATGGAAGTAAGCTCGAACAGCGCTGAGATCTTTTACGCCTCCCTTATTAAAGAGCGTCGAGATTGTCGTCTGCTCATTAGCTTCACGCAATGTAATGTTATTTATACTTTTATGCAGGAAGTTAAGTTCAAGAGGAAGGAATGCTGCTGCTGCTGCTGCTGCTCCTGATGATGATGATGATGATGATGATGATGATGATGATGTTGATTTTTGTTATGTTGAGGTGGAAGTGGAGGCGGATTCTGAGGATGATATTAATAATAATAATAATAATATTTACTTATTTTCTTAATTATTCATTCAGTCATACTACTTATTGCTGATTTTTTAAAAACTTTGCAATGTGCCTGCGCGCACGCACCCAGCCACACATACACCCACCCACCCCCATATATATATATATATATATATATATATATATATATATATAATATACATGAATATATAAAACATATATATATAAAACATACATGAATATACATATATATATGTGTGTGTGTGTGTATCTATATACATAAATATATAGATAAATACATACACACATATATATGTTTCATATATATCTAATTTATATAAATGTATATATATTGATACAAAAACACACGCACACTCCCACTCCAACACACACACACACATATATATATATATCTGAATGTGTATATATATATATATACATACATATATATATATATATATATACATATATATATATTTATGTATGTATGTACGTACGTACGTATGTATGTATGTATGTATGTACGTACGTATGTATGTATGTATGTATGTATGTATGTATGTATGTATGTATGTATGTATGTATGTATGTATGTATGTATGTATATATATATACACATTCAGATATATATATATATATATGTGTGTGTGTGTTGGAGTGGGAGTGTGCGTGTGTTTTTGTATCAATATATATATACATTTATATAAATTAGATACATACATACATACATACATACATACATACATACATACATACATACATACATACATACATACATACATACATACGTACGTACATACATACGAATCCCTGGGCAATTAAGACCAAAATGTACTTACCATACACACATCCATATATGGATATATTTTAATGACTTCTACATGACTACAACTGTTTCATTCGTATGAAATCATCAGGAATATATACATTCTTAGTGATTTCATCAAATGAAACAGTTTTAGTCCTGTAGAAATCATATCCCCATTGTATGTATGTATGTATGTATGTATAGAGATGACCCCTTAGCCTTTGTCAAGGCAGAATTCTAGGAGAAGGAAAACTCTGATATAACACCTGCAACTCTGATGGTATCCAATGATGTTGACTTGTTCTTCTTTTTGGTAAATATCATCTGGGTTAAGAGAGTGGGACTGGCTTTGTGCAGTGCCTTTGCTCACTATAAAAGCTTCACGGCACAGGCATTGCTTTATATCTGGAGATCTCTCTGCACTTGTCGTCACATGGTACCATGGGCCCAGCACTATGTGTCAACAATTGTCACAAGTGTAGTGTTTGTACCAGAGTTTTCAAGTCGCTGGCTGGACTAAAAATTCACACCCGTTCAGCGCATCGGTAGGGGTTCTCCTACATATAAAGTAGTGGCCGTACTCGAAAACGAGTTGGCAGCCACCATATATATGTATATATATGTATGTATATATATATATATATATATATATATATATATATATATATACATATATATATACGGCCATAGCTGCACTGGTTCTCTTCGACTAGCTTCGTAAACCAATACAGATAGAGACGAGAAAGACACACACACAAACACACACAGACACACATATGCACATGTATGTTTGTGTGGTGTGTGAGTGTGTGCGTGTGTGCGTGTGTGCGTGTGTGTGCGTGTCCTTCTCTCTATCTGTGTTGATTTACGAAGCTAGTCGAAGAGAATCAGTGCAGTTATGACCGTCACTTACTGACACAATGATATAATGTTTGTATGTTAGAAATACTAACCCATTACTCAGAGAATTTGGACAGTTTAGTTGTAGTGATTAGTTTAGCTATGCACACTAACATGGTCAGAAAACTTCGAAATGCGATAAACATAACATGTACATAAATTGTAGCGTATATCCAAATAGATGTGTGTTTTGTTAGTTTGGGGAGAAAATATAATTATTGGAGGGAGGCATGTCTCCCCACCAGTTCCACTGCCACTGTATATATATATATGATTTTAAAAAAAATCATGCTTTGTGCCCTTTCCTAAAGGGTTAATATATCGAGTTTGTAAGAATTTGGTAAGAAACTAGTATTATGCCCAATTTATTCATGTCCTATATATATATATATATATATATATATATATATATATATATATATATATATATATATATATATATATATATATATCTTTCACCATATTTTTGACTAAATGAATTTTAGCCTGATAATGGGGTTTAGAACCCTCAGATAAATGGAAAAAGATGAGTATTGACGTACATGGGAGTCAATACTCATCTTTTTCCATTTATCTGAGGGTTCTAAACCCCATTATCAGGCTAAAATTCCTTTAGTCAAAAATACGGTGAAAGCTATTCTATTTTCTAATTTCAAACCTGCTCACTGTTTCAAAAACATACTTACTTGATATATATATATATATATATATATATATATATATATATATATATATATATATATATATATATATATATATATATATATATATATATATATATATATATATATATATATGTGTGTGTGTGTGCCACTTTTCTAAAAAAATAAATCATACTCAAAACAGTTTTCCAAGAGATGTCAACATGAATGGACCTGTTATTTTTATCTGAAGACATTTTTTTCCAATTACAACATGTCCGTCCCTTCAATCTATCTTATTTCTCATTCTTTCTTCTGATAAAGGACTAGCGTCCGAAATGTCAAGACCCTCTTCCTGCTATTTCAAGCATTAACCTAATATATTCCTTTCATATACTGTACCAATTGTGTTGTTATTTCTGTTTACCTTTTCCATACATTATATATATATATATATATATATATATATATATATATATATATATATATATATATATATATATATATATATATATATATATATATATATATATATATATATATATATATATATATATATATATATATATATATATATATATATATATATATATATATATATATATATATATATATATATATATATATATATATATATATATATATATATATATATATATATATATATATATATATATATATATATATATATATATATATATATATATATATATATATATATATAATAGGGCGGTGAATTGGCAGTATCGGTAGAGGGTTGGACGCCATGCTTTGACGCATAGAGTTACGGCCCTTGCCATTCTGAGTTCAAATCCCGCCGAGGTTAACTTTGCCTTTCATCCTTACGGGGTCGATAAAATAAAGTACCAGTAATGTACTGGGTAATTGCTGGCCTTGTGCCAAAAGTAGAAACAATTATATATATATATATATATAATGTAGGCATGTATATATATATATATATATATAATATAACCCTGTAGGCATGAGTATTGAGCACATCTGCACAAACTATTGGCAACTAAATATATGTATCGCCTATCTTTCCCTTTTTCTCTCTCTCGATACTTAAACATTCTATATATATATGTATATATATATATATATATATATATATAATATAAGATCAAAAGATGGTTAAAAGAGTTCGAAGTATTTTATTATGCGCATTTCAAAAACAAATATCATCATGGGATGATATCTGCGTTTTCATCAGATAAAATAGGGATACATGATATGAAGCTTAAAAAACACTTGTGAATGCATTGCTTTATTGTGCTACAATAAAACTCACCTCCTACATTATATATATATATATACATATATATATATATATATATATGTATATATATATATTTATGCAGTGTACGCCTGGCATTCACGGTGTCGGTTATTTGTGGAATTTTCCTTAGAACCTAATAATTGTTTGTGGAAACCACCGCATATTCGCGGAATCGTAAATATCTTCCGCGATTTTTGTATAGCTTTTATCGTGGCAATATATATATATATATTAACGCTACATTATTAATAACAATATATCGTATTTGCCGGCCTATTGGACGCCCCTTCGCATTTTTATTATATTTTACGTTACAAATCCCGCCGAGGTTAACTTTGCCTTTCATCCTTCCGGGGTCGATAGAATAAAGTACCAGTAATGCATTGGGTAATTGCTGGCCTTGTGCCAAAAGTAGAAACAATTATATTTTACGTTACATTTTGACGTTTATCGGTATATTTATGAACCACGTCAAATATTCACCGTTTTTAACGCGGGTGCTCTAGGAACGTAACCCCTGCAAATACCGGGGTACAACTGTATATATATTCATTTATTATGGCTATTGGTGAGCTTTGCTACTCTAAAGTTTCACCTGCGCACTCACAGGATCGCCAGTCTTGTCTGGTGAGTACGCAAGTGAGACTCCAGAGTAACAAGGCTTAACCATAATAAATAAATATTTAAACTCTATTTCGGTATTGTGTTTTCATTCTTTCGAACGTCAATAATTCACGTACTCTCAGGTCTGCAATAATCGACCCCACTCCCCGCTTATTAATTTGTCAGATCCCGCCACCCGATTATTAAATTTTGGTAATCTATCACCGGCGAAATGGTATAGCGCGTGATTCATATCGATAGAGCATCTGGAGAATCTAATAATTTTATTTTACATTAAAAGACACATTATATATGACAAAAGAAGAACATTACAAGAAATCCCATATTTACGAAGTACACTATACAATTACTGAATTTCCAAGCACCCCTCCCCCATTATTGCCACCCCTCCTATTATTTGGGACCCAAGAGTACCACAAAATTCACCCCCCCCTCTCTGTATCTACTAAAACCAAACTCTACCCCTCTCTATATCTACCACGACACCGCCTCTCTTTTCCCACTCTCTATATCTAAAACTAATACACTTTCTTACTCTCTATAAACATCTACACTTATCTCTCCCAATCCCCCTCTGTATATCAATCACGCCTAAACTCTCACCCTCTCTATATCTACCATACGGCACTCTCCCATTAACCCTCTCTGTATATCTACAACCACCAAATTCTCCCCCTCTCTATACCAACTACAGAGTGTTCTCTTCCAATCCCCCTCTCTATATGCATGTCTATCTCTCCCATCTGTCTCTACATAAATTGTAGCGCAGGTACAAATAGATGTATGTTTTGGTAGTCTGGGGAGGAAAATATAATTATTGGAAAGTTGTACTTGTAATTCTGAGGGTAAGACTTGTCACACACTGAATCTCCCTGAGAACTAACTACGTGAAGGTTTAACGTGTACGTTGAATGCTCAGTCACTCAGTATTCGAAATAACTGGAACACTCATCGCCGGAAACGATGGTGATCCAACATTATATATATATATATATATACATACATACATGCATGCAGATATGTATGTCTATAACGTATCAATGTACACAAGCACATACACACACACACACATATATATATATATATATATTTATTTATACATACACACGCACATATATAAATAAATCTCTCTCTCTCTCTCTCTCTCTCTCTATATATATATATATATATATATATATATATATATATATATATATATATATATATACGCTACTGAACTCTGTAATAGAATTAATAAGATATAGGTAAGAATCTGCCGTAGTTTACGTCTCAGCAATGAATGCGGCCTAATGAGTTCCCTGATATTTCTTTTCGCCATGTTGGATATTCGGCGCTGTTGGTGGTGGTGGTGATGATGATGATGGTGTTATTGTTGATGGTAGTGGAAGAAATACATGGTTAATATATCACTTAGGTGTAGTATATATATATATAGGCAGTAGGTATTAGAGGTATCTGTCTATCTAACTGTATCATTCTGTTCACAACGGATATCTTTCATGTTCAGACGGCATTTTTCCTTTTTTTTTTAATCTTTAGTTATTCATTTTATATTTTATATATTGCTCTTTCTTGGTTGAAATTTTTGTGGTTTGATTTTTTTAAATAATCATATTTTTTTGTAATTATATTTCCTTTTTCTTTCTTTCTTTCTTTCTTTCTTTCTTTCTTTCTTTCTTTCTTTCTTTCTTTCTTTCTTTCTTTCTTTCTTTCTTTCTTTCGTTCTTTCTTTCGTTTGGCTGCCTGCCTGGTTATCTGCCCGTTTGGCTGGCTGTCTGACTGGCTGTTTGGCTGACAAATTACATTTTTCTCATATCTATCCATCTGTTTTCAGTCTGCCTGTCTGCCTGTCTATCTGTCTGTCTGCCTACATGTCGGACTGTATATCTTTCTCTCTTTATCTCTCCCATCCTCCCCCTCTTTCTCTCTCTCTTAGACACACGTACTTTCTCCTTGTGGTATTTAGTGTCTAGCTTTTATGATCTGAGTTCAAATCTCACTGAGGCCATCTTTGTTTTCTCCCTTCTGATAAAATAAAGTACCAAACATTCACTGGAGTTAATATATTCCCTTCACCTCAAAATTGCCGACTTTGTACTAAAATTAGAATCCATTTGGCAGTATCGGGTCGGACGCCATGCTTTGCAGCATAGAGTTACGACCCTTTATGATCTGAGTTCAAATCCCGCCGAGGTTAACTTTGCCTTTCATCCTTACGGGGTCGAGAAAATAAAGTACCAGTCACGCACTGGAGTCGATTTAATCGACTTTCCCCTCACCCAAAATTGCTGACCTTGTGCCTATACTAAAATGCTAGCCTTAGATTTATGGGGCTAATTGGGGTAATTGCTGGCTTTGAACTAAAATTAGAACCCATTATTATTCATGTCAAGGGCGGTGGATTGGCAGTATCGGTAGAGAGTCGGATGCCATGCTTTCCAGCATAGTTACGTCCCTTTGCGGTCTGAGTTCAAATCCCGCCGAGGTTAACTTTGCCTTTCATCCTTACGGGGTCGATAAAATAAAGTACCAGTAATGTACTGGGTAATTGATGGCCTTGTGCCAAAAGTAGAAACAATTATTATTCATGTCAGACTAGTGCGAGTGTCTGACAAAATATAACAGTCCCAAGTTCGTTGCCACTTCGTGAAGTTTGCTCTACTACATTCCTAGGTTGAGCTAAGCGAGTCATGAGCAACTTTAGGTCCTAAGCCATGTAAGTGAAATGGATAGTAGATAGAGCACGGGGTCAGCTCAAGCTACAGGATTTCTCTCTTTTGCTTGATTCTCATTATTCAAGCACTTCTAAAGGAAATTTCGGCTATGAAATTGTGGGGATAAGTTCAGTTGATTGCATTTTTTTTCTTCTCAATTGCAGTATTCAGGACTGCAAAATTGTATTTGTATGTGCACAACGAAGTAAAAAGATGGCGAATTGGCAGAGTCGTTGGAACACCGGATAGAATATTTCGTGGCATTTGTTCCGGCTCTCTGAATTCAAATCCTGTCGAGGTCAACTTTGCCTCTCGTCTCTAGCCTATCGATAAATATAATTGTTTTTACTTTTGGCACAAGGCCAGCAATTATCCCAGTGTATTACTGGTACTTTATTTTATCGACCCCGTAAGGATAAAAGGCAAAGTTAACCTCGGCGGGATTTGAACTCAGACCGTAAATGAACGTAACTCTTTGCTGCAAAGCATGGCGTCCGACCCTCTACCGCTACTGCCAATCCACCCTTCTCGTTTTCGATCTTTTTATTTCTCTGAAAGAAGTCGGCTATAGACCGATAGACTCCACTAGGTTTAACATTCCTAACACGCCGATATAACAACAACGCCCCTACGACTTCGTCAGGCGTGAAAAGCCCATGGCATATCATACGAAAAGTGCTAACGTCATAGGCTGACAACAAAGCGTTTGCAGCAACGACGTCACTTAGAATTTACATTTGACACTAACATTTTTTACATTCTTAAGAACATACTGTATACCTATAAGTATTGGTTTACAGATATAAGTTCATCGGATTTCCAGAAGTTGACTGAAGAGAAGGGAGTATCCTTTTTTTTTCCGTTGTATTTGTCATGTGGTCCCCTCTTTACACACACACGCTATATATATATGTGTGTGTGTGTGTGTGTGTGTGTTTGTGTGTAGGTGTGTGTGTTTGTGTATGTGTGTGTACTTGTTAAGACTGTTTTAGATGTTGGGGTTGTATATGTCTTTTTCTATCCCGCAACTTAGCTGTTACCTTAAAACCACAAGAGTGAAATAAGCATTAGGGTAGATAATACAATGACTGACACCAGTAAAAGAATCCCCTCCCTCCCCCACACATAAAAAAGAAGAGAGACGGACTTCCACTAAATTACATGTATAGACACATACATCAAAGTAAGAGAGAGCAATGAAGAATTATAAAGACAAGTTTCAGAGAAAGACGACAGAGTAGTTAGACAAATAAATAGATAGATAGATCGTGTCAGAGAGAGAGAGAGAGTGAGGGTGGAGGGTATATGTGTGAGTGTGAAAGAGTGAGAGGGTGTATGTGTGTGTGAGAGAGAGAGAGAGAGAGGGGAAGAGTGAGTGGGGAAAATGAGAAAGAGGGAAATCGAAAAATGAGGAAGAA
>OZ024746.1:80153486-80155986 GCA_964016885.1 Eledone cirrhosa | reverse complement strand
TAGATAAACTATGTCTGAAAAAAAAAAAAAGAAATAGAACATGGGATAGCCGTGAATGGAACGCCTTTGATGATAAGTCTGCTGGATCAGAGCTGATCTGGGAGTTAAACACCAACAGTTACACTGTCCCTTAATAAATGAAGGTTAGTTCATTGAATGATAAATCTTCATCTTCTTTATGATATCCACCAGGATCATGTCGGCATCTTGTTTGCGTGATTTTTATATATATCTTAATTTTTCTGTTTGTCTCATTTTATCAGTTTGTCTGACTCTATATCCTTCCCTCCCGTCTGTCCTTGAGCATGAAACTATATTTCATTGTTGCCCCAGTACAAGATTGCAAATATAAGTTATGTCTGAATTTCTAAGGATCAGTATTGTCCCATACAGTGTCACATTGAATTTCCCTGAGAAGTACGTTAAGGGTGCACGTGTCTGGGGAATGCTCAGTCACTTGCTCGTTAATTTCACGAGCAGGTTATTTCGTTGTTCGAAAAACTAGAACACTCAACGTAGGAACCGACGGAGGGCTAACACTTACATATCTTTCCTTCTGTCTACGCGAAAATATCTGTCTCCCCCCCCCCCCCACCTCCTGCTCCGCTCTCTTTCTCACGCCCCCTACTTTCTATCTTTCTCTATCTCCCCCTCTCTCATTTTGTTCATTCTTTTCTCTGTGACTATGTTTATTCTTCTTTCTACTTCTATCAGTCTGACTGTTTGCCTGTCTAACAACCATTCCACATTTACTGCCTCACTGTCTCACTGTATTACTCTCTTTCTCTCTTTCACCGAGACAAACGCAACCACAATTAATTGTTTATCGTTTAGGGACATTATTGAATT
This sequence comes from Eledone cirrhosa, assembly GCA_964016885.1. Lineage (NCBI taxonomy): Eukaryota > Metazoa > Mollusca > Cephalopoda > Octopoda > Eledonidae > Eledone > Eledone cirrhosa. Next base: position 80,155,137 of record OZ024746.1, on the reverse strand, counting down.
AGTCGCTAAAAATAAGACAACCACAGAGTAAATTATACGTAGTATACCAATTTAGTATGTGTAGCAAGGCCAAGCGTATATAATTCGGGCAAGGAAAATGTGCTAACAAAACACCACAGACACGTGCATCATCTATCTATCTATCTATCTATCTATCTATCTATCTATCTATCTATCTATCTATCTATATATATATATATAGATGTGTGTGTATTAAGAGAGATAGAAAGATAAAGAGAAAAGAACGATTGTATCTTTAGAATTGAAACTTAATTTTAGAATTTTAAGTTTGTAGGTTATATTTGCCTTGAGTGATTTAATTTCTCTCATTAATGAATTTCTAAAATGTTTCTTCTCTTTTCACAAGAAGAATCATCTAGTTCAGAAGTCACGTATTGCAAGTATGATGTTTATGTCATCTATTGAAAGAGCCACATCTCCAACATAGAACCTTATGATAGTTTGCCAAAGTTACCAGTATAGATAGATCAACAGCAAGATTGTGATTGGCAAGTCACTGTATGTGACAACCTGAAGAAATAACTTCAATTCTAATGCCACGGTAGTCAACACATGGGCGGATTAATCGCGACAAATGATACACAAGCTTCATTGACATACCTCAGAAACCCACCGGATAGAAGAATATATCGGAAATACGAACAGTAATACTGGATCAAGACATCTGGATTAACAATGTTTCCCTGGTTCGATCGGAAGATCGGCTAAGATAAAATGAATTGACGTTTCTCTGATCCTTTCTGTGTATATGTGTACTTGTCTGTCTGTAAAACCATCAGGGATTCAACGAAATACATACATCAAATGTCGCTATGTCTCTGTATATTATAAATATACAACACAGAAACACACGCACATATATCAAGCGTTAACCTAATATATTCCTCCCACATTCTGTACCGGTTGTGTTGTTATTTCTGTTTACCTTTTACACACACACACACACACACACACACACACACACACACACACACACACACACACACACACACACACACACACACATATATATATAAGTATGTTTTTGTAACAGCGAGCGAGTTTGAAATTAGAAATAGAAGCTTTCGCCGTATTTTTCTTACTAAAAACATTTTAGCTTGATAGTGGGATTTAGAACCCTCTAAGAAATGGAAAAAAGATGAGTATTGACGTACATCAATACTCATCTTTTTCCATATTTTAAAGGGTTTTAAACCCCACTATCAAGATAAAAATTTCTTTAGTAAAAAAAATAGACCGAAAGTATATATATATATATATATGTATATATATATATGTATATATATATATATGTATAATATGCTGCCTCTAGCTGGAAAATAATTTGACTATTGTTGATTTGTTAATCTTTTTGCTTTCTTTGCATGAATTTTTCTTCTTGCTTTAATAAAATTATCACCCCTGTTTTACCCGTAAGGTAAAGCTGACATTAGTAGTATTTGAACTCATAGGGCTGAAAGCGGAAACGAAAGGTCACAAACCATTCTATCTGACACAAAACGACTCTACCAATTCGCCAACTTTCTCGGCAGCGCTTATACACTTACTCTATATACTCTACATAGACACGCTCTTACTTTCCAGTAGATCTTGTGTAATAGTTTCTTAAACAAACAAAGCAGTTAATAGC
>OZ024746.1:80138486-80145986 GCA_964016885.1 Eledone cirrhosa | reverse complement strand
ACACATACACGCACACATATATATGTATGTATATATGTAATGTTTATCTATGCATAATTACAGTCAACATTGACTGAATAAAGGACTCAATATTGGTGTAGAATCTAATATGTATAATGATATTGTAGCTTTTTGACGTTTGAGACATATATATATATATATATGTAGAAGTTATATTTAATTTGTTGGGATACAACAAGCACATATTTTTATAACTGATATAAAGCCCTCAACAAATTTTTTGAGTAATTATATATTATATTTTATCTGATGAAAGCGCACCATAATTTGCTTTGGTGTCCTTGAAATATGCATAATGAAATAAATATGGTTTTATAAATATAATTTCCATTTGTTAATATATTGTATATATATATATATATATATATATATATATATGAAAAAGTGAGTCCTCATCAGTGACCCTCCAACCGTCCTCGGCATTTCATCGCTTTAAGGGCCATATGCCTCAGGTTGGTGCGAACAACGGCTAAAAAAAGTCGTTGGGACACGTAAATAAGGGGGACGTTAGAGTAACAACAAAAGGGTATAGCAACGGAAAGTGAGTAGAAATAGACAAGTCCCAGATCTCTATGAATATAAACTCTGTGAAATCGTGAACAAGAGACGAAAGACCATCGAACCTGGTAGAAATGTGAGCAAGGAAAGAATTTCGCCCAAGTTCGACGGGGGGGGGGAAAAAAGAGAGAGAGAGAGAAAAAGAAAACTGGTCTACGAATTCGGTAAACGCAAGTTTTGTGAAGTCGCAGACGAAAGAGAGAGAGAAAAAAAATTCATTACCAGCTCGGTCAAGACTGCGCGAGAAAAGAATTACACACAGGTCAAACTTGAAGGAGGAGGAGGAAAGAGGAGGAGGAGAGGTAGTGACAGAGAATGAGTGAGTGAAAGTTGAGGAGAGGGTAACAGAGAGGAGACTGCTAGAAGTGGTAGAGATACAAGGAACGAAACAGACAGGCAATATATATATATATATATATATATATATATATATAGGGAGAGAGAGGGGATATTTATGTTAAAGTTGGTTCACCAACTTGAGCACTTGATGCGTAGGTGGATCCGTTTAGCTCTACTACCTGGTGTCACGTATTTGGTGTTAAACTATTTTCGGTTTCCCTCATAAGAATCTGATGAGCTTTAGGTTTCAGAGTCGAGCCAGATCCATACAGATCGAACCTTGGGCTGATCAATAGTGAAACGCGCGTCACACCTGAATAAATTTAATGTTGATGCTCTCACACCTCGTTCTTACTTATTTTTAATTATATATATATATGTATATATATATATATATATATATATATATATATATATATATATATATATATATATATATATATATATATATAGTCAACTGATCATCATCTAGTTATTTACAACTTGATATATTACATAAAATCAAGAGAGCTCAGAAACATTTTAGGTCTAGCTCGACCGACAAGATAAAATGGGAAGTGCTGGTAGATGAGGAGGTCAGGAACAGGTTTGCGGATACTATTGCATCCAAATTCAGAGAACTCCCTGGGTAAACTGATGACGTTGAAACGGAGTAGAGACAGTTCAGTTCAGCAGTTTCTGCTTCAGCTGTGAAAAGGTGCACGCGAACGCGGCTAGTTGTGGAACCTGGTGGCAGGAGGATCTCTTTGTTCAATCAAGATGCCATCCGAACAAAGAAGGAGGGCCACAAAGCTTGGCTTGGAGATAAGTCCTCCTTTTTGCACTTACGGTACAATCAGGCACGAAAAGTCGCAGCAGAGACAGTAAAAGCAACTATGTTTAAGACATAGAGATCTTTGCGGTTAAGCTGGAATCCGACATCAGAAGAGCAAATAAAATGTTCTAGCAAACCAACCGCCGACTTCGTAATAAGTCTTTCTCCATGCCTACTATCTGAAATGCATCTATGGTTCTCTGTTCAGAGAGGTAGAGAGAATAATCTCCTAAATCCAGTTACAACAGCATCCTCTGATGTATACGATGTGCATCTGGAAGCAATGGGAGATCTTTCGCTTGCATAACGAATAAGAGCAAATCAATAGACATAAACGTTTTCAACTGTTTCTTGTGGCTATGAGAAAGCAAAGATCGATCCAGCTCTGTGCATGCCTTCAAAGTATACAGGGAAAGGCAAGTAACTGTTGTCAGTCGGCCGTTGAATTGGAAGTGTGAATGTTCGCTATTACAGACAGTTGAAGACATAGATTGACATGATCAAGTCGGATCATCAGCTAATATTTGGTCCTCGCAAATATGGTGTTCATTGTTAGAATCGTGACTGGCTGACAATTTCTCCGTTGGACGTTTGTGATTGCCGTGCATAGGTGACCTCTGTTCGCGATGCACAGGCTACCGTCGGCTCATCCCATCCAGTGGTAACTCCCACACAAGTACACCTACAAGTAAGTTTACCGAGTGATCAAACAAACCAAACAAACTGAGTTAAAGCCCCATTTGGACTTCTAAGATGTTGCAAAACCTAGACACCTCCCCTCAACCATTCACCTACTAAACAGTAATAATTGGTTATAGGTTTCTGATCAAGATAACGGCGAACGACAAGCCCAATTGGTTGCTAAAACCGCAGCTTGATTTTTAGTCACTTTTGGACGTGTACGGTGGTAGAGTGATGAACATCTTATAACACTGAACAATATTCAAGAGCAGACTAATTTTGATGTATGTAGGGCAATGGCTATTATTGTTACCCGTAATACATGGCGGAAGAATTATTTTCATTATTGTTATTATTGTTCTTATTGTTGTTGTTACTTTTGTTGATATAGCAGATATTTCTGTTGTTGCTATATTCGATGCAATACTTTTTGTTATTATTGTTGTGATTTTTGCTGTTATATTTGCTATTTTTGTTGTTATATTTGCTATTTTTGTTGTTATATTTGCTATTTTTGTTGTTATATTTGCTATTTTTGTTGTTATATTTGCTATTTTTGTTGTTATATTTGCTATTTTTGCTGTTATATTTGCTATTTTTGTTATATTTGCTATTTTTGCTGTTATATTTGCTATTTTTGTTGTTATATTTGCTATTTTTGTTGTTATATTTGCTATATTTGTCGTTATATTTGCTATTTTTGTTGTTATATTTGCTATTTTTGTTGTTATATTTGCTACTTTTGTTGTTATATTTGCTATTTTTGCTGTCATATTTGCTATTTTTGCTGTTATATTTGCTATTTTTGCTGTTATATTTGCTATTTTTGCTGTTATATTTGCTATTTTTGTTGTTATATTTGCTATTTTTGTTGTTATATTTGCTATTTTTGCTGTTATATTTGCTATTTTTGTTGTTATATTTGCTATTTTTGCTGTTATATTTGCTATTTTTGTTGTTATATTTGCTATTTTTGTTGTTATATTTGCTATTTTTGCTGTTATATTTGCTATTTTTGTTGTTATATTTGCTATTTTTGCTGTTATATTTGCTATTTTTGCTGTTATATTTGCTATTTTTGTGCATTTATGATGCAGTTGTTGCTATTTCTGATGCAGTTGTTGTTATTGTTGATGTTATTTTTGTTCTTTCTTAAAGATTCTTCTCCGTTGCAGTTGTTGATGTTGTCACTGTTGTTGTTGTTGATGTTGTTTTCGATGCAAGTGTTGCTATTGTTGCAACCACTGCTACCGTTGCAGTTGTCGTAATTTTCATCGTTGTTGTTGTTGTTGTTGTTGTTGTTGTTGTTGTTGTTGTTCTTAGTGGTGTTGTTATTGATGTTGCTGTTGGTGCGGTCATTGTTGTTTTTGCTGTTGTTCTTGGTGTTGTTGCCGTTGGTGTTGTTGTTATTGTTGCTGCTGCTGCTGCTGTTGTTTTTGCTACTGCTGCTGCTGCTGCTGCTGCTGCTGCTGTTCTTGTTGTTGTTGTTGTTTTGACACATTAGGGGTGTGGAGACATATTTAATTGGTTAGCTGAGTCATAATTAAACATGATAACAACTCTCATTCCTAATAAAGATTTTACTGACACTGATAAAATCGGTTAGGTGTAAATGATGGTGGTGATGGTGCTGTTGGTGATGGTGATGTTGGTGATGGTGCTGTTGGTGGTGGTGATGATGGTAGTACTGGTGGTGGTGGTGGTGGTGGTGGTGGTGGTTATGGTGGTGATGATGGTAGTACTGGTGATGGTGGTGGTGGTGGTGGTTATGGTGGTGATGATGGTAGTACTGGTGATGGTGGTGGCTATAGTGATGATAGTGGTTTTGCTGGTGTTGATGGTGGTACTGATGGTGGTAGCTATAGTGATGATAGTGGTTATGGTGGTGGTGGCTATAGTGATGGTGGTGTTGGTGGTGTTTATGATAGTGGTTATGGTGGTGATGATGGTAGTAACGGTGGTGGTGGCTATAGTGATGGTGGTGTTGGTGGTGTTTATGATAGTGGTTATGGCGGTGAGGATGGTAGTAATGGTGGTGGCGGCTATAGTGTTGGTAGGGGTTATGGTGGTGCTGATGGTGGTCGTGGTAGTGTTTTTTGACTATAATGATGATGATGTTGGCGGTGGTGATGATCGTCATTGAGTTGATGTTGATGGTAGAGGTGATGGTTGTACTGGTCGTAGCATTGATGATGGTATTGACGTTGATGATGATAGTGGTGGTGATCCTGATGGTAGTGGATGATATAGTGATGATGGTAGTGGTGCTGATTGTAGTAGTAGCAGCAGCAGCGAGAATGGTAGTGATGGTATTGGTGGAGTGGATGGTACTGTGATAGTGTGGTGCTGCTGTTTATGCTCGTGTGGAAGATACTGGTGGTGGCGTACGTGTTAGTAGTGATGATGGTGGTAGTTGGTACCAGTGGTGGTTGTAGTAGATAATACTGTGAGGGTTTGGTAGTGATGGAATTAATGATAGTGGACGTCACAAAGGTGATGGGTGGTATTGTGATAATGTGGTATAATTTGCGAGCATTTGTGATGGTGGTGATGGTGGTGATGGTGGTGATGGTGGTGATGGTGGTGATGGTGGTGATGGTGGTGATGGTGGTGATGATAATGATATTAGCGGGAACATTGGTGGATGGAGATGTGATTGTACTAAGTAGATTAGTAATGAGGGGAACAGTTTTATATGGTGGCCCTAATGTGGATGGAAGTGGTGCGAGGGTAGTGAATAGTAGTAGTGAAGTGGTGGGGAATTGTAGGAGGTGTCTAGAGTAATTGACGATGGCCAGGGCGTGCGTGGTAATTGATGGTATGAATGGTAACTAGTGTTGCTGACTGTGGCTGTGCTAGATGGGAAATAATGAAATAATAGTTGTAGTTGATATTGTGTTGGGGTAGAAGCTGTTATTGTTATTGTTGTTGTTCAGCATTAGGCCAACCCTAATAGAATAGAGCTATGCATAAATGTATTCCAACTGTGACCTCCCTGTCTTTTTCTTAAGTGGAGTAAATTCTGAAGCAAGAATGCTGGTGAGAATAATCAGACGTCTCCTAGTAAAGCGAACATTTTCAACAGAGTGTACACCACCAAAATCACACAGAGGAATGTTTTAAAGTACCACCCCAAAACAGAAGCGGTCCATCCGACAGTTTCCTTCTAATTAATTTCATCGACAAAGCTTTGGTCAACCTGAGGTTATGGTAGAAGACACTTACCTAAGGGGCTGAAAATGCGTAGTTGTGATGCAAACGTTTTGACGATACATCTACCCCAGTGATGCTCAAAGATATATTGCAACTGATGAAGGGTTATACGTAAAACAATTATTTTTGAAGATATGTGATATACTAGAGTACTATCTACAATGTAAGACGTTTTTAAAGTTACAACTGGTATTTTGGGAACTGGGAGTTTATACTTTTAGGGCCATATATATTTCAGAGAATTAACTACTACAGTAATATCTATAACATACGAAGTATGTTTTTAAAGTAAACGACCATAAATAAATGCTGAGATACCAGTTGTTACTTTAAAAGCATATTGCTTATGTATGTAGGCACATATGTATGTAAAGCAGAAATGTTCCTTGGGTCGTCCGAATGACAATAGTTACTGTTTAAATGAAGTTAGGAAAGGGATTTCTCAAAAGAATTTGTATCGATTGAGTAAGGATCAAGAAGGAAACAAAATTGCCGTTGAAATATTTATTGGTAGCCATGGAATACTACGAAACCTTGTAATGAACAATAACACATCAGAAATATAAACATTTTAAAATTACAACACTTATGATTTCGTTAAAAGATGTGAGAGAGTAAGATGTAAGTAACCATAATAGGTTGTCGTCAACCGACATGTGGCCAGCAGTGACCGAAGGTCATATTCAACATCATTGCTATCAAAATCTGTAAGAGAGGACATGCTCTCCATACTGTCCTTTCAACAGGCTGGTCGGAAAGTCTTGTCACTCCATACCGAAAAGTAATGCGAAACAGTTTATGTTCCCATCGCAGTATTGTCCTCTTCGGAGGAGCTAGTTTGCCCCGAATCTTGCAGTGAAGTCATGTCGCACATCCACCATGCTCTTGCCAGAATGCACACGATCAAGCAGCCTCTCTTCCAAACTTTAGGAGCTCCGAAATAGAAAATTATATTATTATTATTAGTATATATTATAATTAATTGTTTCTACTTTTGGCACAAGGCCAGCAATTACCCAGTGCATTACTGGTACTTTATTTTATCGACCCCGTAAGGATGAAAGGCAAAGTTAACCTGGGTGGGATTTGAACTCAGAATAGCAAGGGCTGTAACTCTATGCGTCAAAGCATGGCGTCAGACCCTCAACCGATACTGCCAATCCACGGCCTAATTATATATTATAATTAATGATATCATATATTATATTCTTAAAACAAAAATGAAAGTTAAAACAATATGTGACAAGGAGTGACAAGATTTTCGCACTACCCTGTACATCCTGTTTCGTACAGTACCATAAACTACATATATGTATGTAAGCAGCATGTAAGCACATAGTGTTCATATATATATATATATATATATATATATATATATATATATATATATATATATATATATATATATACTTTGATATTTGTTTTACATTAGATAGAAGTGGATATGAAACAAATGCAATAAGGACGATTAAATGGGGGTCACAACAAAGGTGTTGAACGTTGGATATGATAAAGTAAAATCAATATAACTATGCACTCAACGATATATATATATATATACACACGCAAAACCACATACACATGCACACACACACTCATATATTCATATATATATATGTATGTGTGTGTGTGTGTGTGTGTGTGTGTAGGTATCTAGAATTCAGCATTGTATGTTCACGAGAGACAAATTTTCTAATATTTCAGTAATAATTGTTTCTACTTTAGGCACAAGGCCAGCAATTACCCAGTACATTACTGGTTCTTTATTTTATCGACCCCGTAAGGATGAAAGGCAAAGTTAACCTCAGCTTGATTTGAACTCAGATTGTAAAGGGACGTAACTATGCTGGAAAGCATGGCGTCCAACCCTCTAC
>OZ024746.1:80130986-80133486 GCA_964016885.1 Eledone cirrhosa | reverse complement strand
AAATACATACTAAACATTTCTCTAATTCTCTCCTAGAAATATATTTTTAAAATATCATTATTATCCATGCTTTGCAGCATTGAGTTACGGCCCTTTATGATCTGAGTTCAAATCCCGCCGAGGTTAACTTTGTCTTTCATCCTTACGGGGTCGATAAAATAAAGTACCTGTAATGCACTGGGACAATTGCTGGCCTTGTGCCAAAAGTAGAAACAATTATCATCTTTAATCACTTGCACGTGTCAGTAATCAACTTAAACTATAGAATTTCACTTATGCAAATCATAAATTCATCAAAACACAGATTTCTCAGTTGGTATGCCGTCCTTTGGGGAAACGACTTCTCCATTCTGTCCGCCGGGGCTGTGGGTGGGGGGCCCCATCGCGTACCGTTGTAGTTGTTGTAGAAGAAACAGGAAGACAACAATTGGAATGCAATATATAAAAAAAGGGATGTTTGTTTGTTAGTTGATTGGCTGGTTGGTTCCTTCGCGCCCACTCACACAAGCGACACAAACATACAAACACACAGCTGTGACGAATCTTAGAACGCTGGACTTCTATAGTTTCATTATTGTTGATATATCCTGTAATTCTGGTATATATATGGTATAGCAATTCTGGACTCGAAAAATTAAATACACTTAACGCTATTGCCGTCATTATTGACGACACCGGCGTATTAGTAATTAGCAATAATAGTGAGGATTTTACACATTGGCACAAGAAAATATGTTCGTTGGCTGATGAAAGGATGGGTGGGCTTAATATCGGCCCAGGGAGGAGGGTGGAAAGCAATGCTGACATCGGTGCGATCTCACCTCTAGGCATTTGCAATATAATAATTATATTATCAGCAAGGAAATTTTACACAACGTCAACATGAATTATAATTTAAACACACACACATACACATACATGTACTACACATACACACACATGTACACACACATATACATATACACACGCACACTCACACGTACGTACATACACATGTACATACACAAACACATGGACACATACATGTACATACACATTTTCCCCCTTAACTTTGGATCTACTCCTAACTTTGAATATCCGTTTGCACCACGAGGGAGTAGAATCTGTTTTCATCTCCTTATATAGTCATTATCCCCCCCTCTCTCTCTATCTATCTCTCTCTCATCCTGTTATACACTGTCTCTATCTCTCTCTCACCCTATTATACACACTGTCTCTCTTTCTCTCTCCCTCTCTCACCCTATTATACACACTGTCTCTCTTTCTCTCATCCTGTTATACACTGTCTCTATCTCTCTCTCACCCTATTATACACACTGTCTCTCTTTCTCTCTCTCTCTCTCTCACCCTATTATACACACTGTCTCTCTCTCTCTCATCCTGTTATACACTGTCTCTCTCATCCTATTATACACACTGTCTCTCTTTCTCTCTCATCCTCTTATACACACTGTCTCTCTTTCTTTCCCTCTGTCTCATCCTGTTATACACACTGTCTCTCTTTCTCTCTCTCTCTCATCCTATTATACACACTGTCTCTCTCTCTCACCCTGTTATACACACTGTCTCTCTTTCTTTCTCTGTCTCACCCTGTTATACACACTGTCTCTCTCACCCTGTTATACACACTGTCTCTCTCACCCTGTTATACACACTGTCTCTCTCACCTTGTTATATATACACTGTCTCTCTCACCTTGTTATATATACACTGTCTCTCTCACCTTGTTATATATACACTGTCTCTCCCTCATTTAGTTTCATCTTTCTATTCTACACATAATATCTCTCTTTTCTTTATCTCTATTGATTCTTTCTCACTTTCTCTTTCTTTTTGTTTCTCTCTTTATTTTTCTGTTTTTTTCTTTCTTTTTTCTATTTCGTACTTTTGTCATTTTTTCTTTTTCCTTTCTTTCTTTCTTTCTTTTTCTTTCTTCCTTTCTTTCCCTCTCTCTCTTTCTTATCCTTTATTCCGTCTATTACTCAAACACCCCCCCCCCCACCCCACCCCATTCTGCCATCTATTATTTATTCATTTATATATATATATTTCTTCTGATAAATTCTTAAAGCACCACCACAACCACCACCACCATCACAATCACAACACGTCATCACCACCACCACACGCCACCACCACCACCACCATCACCACCATCACCATCACAACCCGCCACCCCCACCACCATCACAACGACCACCACCACCATCACCACCACCTCCACAAACACGCCACCACCACCACCACACCCAACCACCATCACAATGACGACGACGACCACCACCACCACACCCACCACCATCACAAAACGCCGCCACCGCCGCCACCAACACCACCACCACTACCACCACCACCATATTCACCCGTTACTCGTTGCTTAACCCCCTCCAGTCCCCATGCCTACACCACAGGTATCCCTACACACGCATGTTAAACACAAACACACACACACACACACACGCTGCATTAGAGATTCCCCCCACCCCATTGCCTATAGTCG